>CM031969.1:20231793-20585806 GCA_018804465.1 Populus tomentosa
AGTTGTCGCAACAATATGATATGATCTGTTAATAGAGCTTTCATTTACATGTAATCTGGTCACAGCCTTTAAAATCTAGGTTTATTATCCATGAAAGACTTTATTAAAGTACTTTAAAATATAAATATATTATATTGATGTGAAGGGGTGCACTTTTGAAATTATTGAAAAAAAGTAATCCCAGAAAACCCTTAATTACTGTCAAATAAAAAATATCTAGCTTCCATCCAGCACTAGGGATCGATGGAATAAAAAGTGAGTCAACAAAATACCTATATGTAATTATTTCAAAACACCACGGAACTTCTCTGTTTCAAATGGAAAGAATCAAAACTATAGAACTCCAGCAACCATCTAGGGATACAGTAAGCTTGAAAATGAACTAGTGGTAGTGGCGGTGATGGCGGCCTGATGTTGGGGTAGTGTTAGGCCGTTGTCCATAACACGAAGCTAGAGAAAGTGTGAGAGATAAGAAGACCACTGGCATGTTAGGAGCTAGTGGGTGAGGGTGGCTACTACTAGGGTTTTGGCACTGGACATTTTGGTGGGGTTTTATGATTTTTGAAAAACAATCAAACCAAACCATATCCTTGCGTGTTTATCGGGCCTTTCGGTGAGACAATGACAGAGAGAGAGAGAGAGAGAGACCCACATTTTGTAGCTAATGAATGGCCAAGTGATCAGCAACCTTGTGGTCCAATATACTGCACCACTCCTCGTTTAGTTGTGTTTAATAATGAAGTGTGATCCACTTTTACTCTTCTAAATAGTTCTTCTTGTCTCTTGGCTTAGACCACACTATCTGTGAAATGTGTTTTCATTGAAGTTCATCGCGACTTCAATGAATAGCAATGCAAATAAAATTATAAGCTAAAGTTACGGGGAGTTTAGTTATAAATAAATTATTTGTTTTTTCTTCTCATTTCTGAATAAATAGAATCATTATCTACTCTACTAAAAGAACTGCCCAGCTTCTTGTGAAGGAGCTGCCTCTTTTTTATTGTTTTTTTTTATTATTTTATCTTACATTTTTCTTTCTTTCAATTTATTTTTTTTTAGCTTTTTTTTTAATTTCATCACTAATTTTGAATTGGAATTTAATATTATGTTATCCCAATCATAAATAAACATCCTAATATTTAATTGATATTCAATTTTTTAAATGTCTATTTTTGTCATCACATCATTAAGTAAAAATATTTTTTTAAAAAAAAAAAACTAAAGTTGTTACATTTAATAGAGTTCATTATCTGGATCCTGGGTTTGGCAAGTTAAGCTTGAAGTCTAGGTCAATACAATATGTTATTATTTTAATATTAAAAAAATATCATATTGAAAACTTTTTAAATGCAAATCAAGTTTTTTACCGATTGTCCAGGGTTTTTTTTTACTTGTCAAGTCGATTAGGTTATATTGAGGCAACACCTACACAGGTTGATTTTAAACCGAGGCTGGGAAAGGAGTTTAATCGAGAGATTTCAAGATTGAACCGCTAGGTTAAGTCTCTTTTTTTATTTTTTAATTTTGTTTTTAATTAATAACTTCTCTCTTATTTTTTAAATTACTTAGCTTAACTATTATTTCATAGTAATTAGTTTTTTTAGGGCTTTTCTAATTTAATAATCATTTGTGTGTGTGTTTATATATATATATATAATGGAAAGGACAATTGATATTAAATATTTGTATTTTTATCTATCTTTTGGTTTTCGCTAGAAAAGAATTCAAATTTTCACGCTAGTTTTTAGTTAGCATTCAAAACTTTATTTTAATTTATCAGGTAATATAGTTTTTTAAGCAGTTGTATTTGTCGTATGTTGACAATGAAGTGAGTTATTTGTAAAGAAGGGGTAAAATAAGAAAAAAAATCACTACCTAGTTTTATGGTAATTAAAAATCCTAACTAGTCTTCAGAGATTCTATGTAAGGAAATGGTTATATAAATGTAAGTTGCATTGTTGTTTATCTTTAATGATAAATGTATTTTAATGTGATTTTCCTAAACTGATATGTATTATTCAAGATATTATCTTTATTCACAAAACAATGTCCAAAGAATAGAGTTCGATGTTGAACCTTACCTTCCTTGATTATTTGGTGGACTATATTAATTGATTCTATTATATGTTAATTAACATACAAAAACATGGTCTAGAGCCATTTCATCCTAGGTCTTTCAACAAATGATAAAATCATTTAATATAAGGTTGAGATATTCATGATCATGGTCGACTGACTAAATAATGTCCAAAGGACAAGGTCAAATTTTAGATCACTCCATCCTATGTTATTTAGAAATTATGAACACACACACACACACAAAAGGCTTTATATGGTTTGAAAATTTCATATTATCCATTAAGTAGTGTCCTAAGAACAGGGCCTGTTATTGTACCATTCAATCTTAGGCTACTTAATAAATTCTAGGAATATCAAATTAAATTTGCAAAATAAAAATATTATGTGGTGACTAAAAATTGTATTAATTGATATCCTAAAGATCAAGTATTAATTAGTACTATTATTCACATATGACATCCAAAGAACGGGGGCAATATTGAAGCATATCATTCTGGGTTGATTAACAGTTAATGGAAACAATTAATTCATTGATCAAATATTAATTGATTCTATTACTTGATAATCAATATCAAAAGATAGGGCCTAGTATAAGATGATTTCATCTTGGGTTAATTAACAATTAATAGGAACAACCAATACAAGGACAATTTAATTATTATTATTATTTCTTTATTGATCAATATCCGAAAGACAACGCCTAAGATTATTAGACCATGCCATCTTAGGGTGATCAATCAATTATGATTTTTAACAATGTTTTGTTTTATATATATACATATATATATATATATAGTCCATATAATGTTCATCGCAAAATTTTTTACATTAAGCAAAAAATAATTTAAGTTCACGGATCGACTTTTCAAGGTGTTTGGCGTGTCTAGAATATACTGAAATCAAGATTGGAGTACTGCTGGAACAACGGTAAAGCATGTACCCACGCATCACCACCATTGTCAACCCATGGTTTCATATGTCACCTCTGTTGGAGGAGCATGAGTTGATGGATCTAAAGCTTCTTTGTCTCCTCTTTGCTACTACACTAGCAATGACTCTCATCGCTGCTCAAAAGAGAGACCTAGCCTTCCAAAACTTCGACCCTCTTCTCTTTCTTTTTCTTTCAGTTCTCGCTTACTCTCTATTATAACCTTTCTTCCTCTTTAATTCTTCTCTCAACAAGTTATGTGTCATAGTTATTGGTGCTGGTGCTGACTATTGAATGAGTTCACGAGGGCAGTAAAGGAATCAATAATTGTTATTGATAAAGAGAATGAACGATGTAGAGAGGGGATGTTGTCGCAACTAGTCTTAGGAGGTCACATTGGTTGTTGTTAGGTGTTGTGTTAGGGGTGATGAGTGTATATCAAAGTGTTGGCCATGAAAGAAGTTCCTAGAGGAGGTCGAGACTCTCTTGCTACTGTTCAAAAAGAAATTAAAAGTTGTTACTGGTGTTAGGAGGTCATAGTTGCAGGGGTTGTGCCCTTTCTATTGTCATCCATGGTTGGTGGTAGTGTTACTCACGGTAAGGGATGGTGGCTGGTTTTTGAGGAGGTTAATTATTTTGGTATTTTTTATTCTTCCAAGAGCTCATGATTTTTTGCCTTTCTTTTCTTTGTTTTTTTTTTTGTTTTTTTTTTGTTTTTTTAGATGAGAAACTGTTTTTTGTGTGGGGTTTTTTTTTGTTAGGATGTTATTGTGTGTGAAATGTGTATGTCTATTTATACTATAATGAATCTTCTCAACCCTTCTATCTTTCTAGATTTTTCTAGAGATTTCCTCTACCTTCCTGATTTTTCTAAAGAGTTCACCTCTCATAGACAACTTTGTTTTTCCCTTTTTTTACCCTTTCCACTTACTTTTTTAAAACTAAACTAGTCCTTATTTCTTTTTCCAATTACACTTTACTAACTAAAAAATATCTTTTTTTGGATTGATTTTCTCTTTTTTCTTCTTTTCTACTGGATTCTTTTATTTTAGAGAACTTTATCAATAATAATAATAAAAAAAATACCTGAAATGGTCCAAAATTACGAAATGACTAGAAAAGTATTTTTTTATGAATATTGGTATTTTATTTTCCATATTTTTTTTGAAAATATGTTGAAAATAGGGGTAAAAAATGAGTGATGATAGTTGCCCCTCTTTACAAGATTTATTATACAAAGACAAGGAAAAAATCATGTTTCCTTGACTTTGTATTGTAAGTTTTGTAAAGAAAAAAATAACTACACAAAAAGATGAATGAATGGATAAAACTTGAGATTAATATAAAAAATAAAGTGATCAACTTGGGATGCTTATTAATAAAAAAATCAGCTTAGGATCCATGCAAATGAAATGAATCATCTTGAGATCCATGTAAATAAGATCAATTTGGGAATCTTAAGCAAAAATATATCAAATTGGGAGCCATATACCTGTAAGGATTAACTTAGAATCCATGTAAATGAGATCAATTTGGGGATCTTAAGAAAAAATGGATCAACTTGGGATCCATATAAGTAAGGATTAACTTAGAATCCATATAAATAAAAGAATCAACTCTAGGTCCATATCAAAATGGTCAGATTAGGATCCATATAAAATAGGATCAATCTAGAATCTAAATCAACTTGGGATCTATGAAAGGATTATCTTGGGATCCAAATCATTTTAAGATCTATAAAAGGATCATCTTAGGATTTGGATCATCTTGAGATCTATATGAAAGGATCATCTTAAGATTTATATGAAATGATCATCTTGGGATCCAGACCAACTTGTATCTATGAAAGGATCAACTTGGAATCCATGCAAATGCGATCAACTTTGGATCCATGTGAAAAAAGATCAACTTGGGATCTATGTAATTGCAAACATTAACTTAGAATATATGTAAATGAAAGGATTAACTCTACATCTCTATCAAAAATATATGTAAATGAAAGGATTAACTCTAGATCTCTATCAAAAGGATCAGATCAGGATCCATATAAAAAATGATCAACCTAGAAACTAGATCAACTTGGGATCTATAAAAGGATAAACTTAGGATCCATGCAAATGAGATCAACTTGGGATCCATATGCAAATATTTCAACTAAGGATATATACAGAAGAAAATAAAAGGGTTCAACTTGATATCCATGTAAATTAAAAAAAAAAAAAAAAGGATCAACTTAGGATCCATTCAAATGAAAAGGGATCAACTTGAGGAATGGACTTGAGCTCAAGGCAGCCCCTTATTGTGAGGGATTAAAGGGTGGTGGGCACTCCATCTATAAAAACAAATAGATGTTTTTTATAATTAATAACAGAGAGGACTCTAAGGGTGGGAGACATCATGCAAATAATTAGGGTCATTTAGAGTTGATTATCCTCGAAACAAAAATAAAATAGGGTTTAATTGTTTGGTTACCAACCTTGTCATAAAAATAAGTCAAATTATCAGATGACAACCTTATTATAAAAATGTAAAATGGGAAAAATTGTTAGGTGGCCAACCTCAATTGTAAAACATGGTCCAATTATTAGGTTACCAATCTTAATATGAAATCCAAACAAGTTAGCTTGACTTTCCTGGTTATAAGATTTGGCTATGAACCTCTTTACAATAGGGTTGAAATTGAAACTTCTTGATGGTAGGGCGTCTTTTTCTTAATTGTAAGGTTGCTTCTTAATTGCTGGGTTTTACCTATTGATTGCAAGGTTGACTCTCCTGATTATAGAGCTTGATCTCCTGATTGACCTGATGGCAAGGCTAGTTCTTCTTATTGCAAGGTTGAACTTCTTAATTGTAAGGTTTGATCTTCTTATTACAGGGTTGATCTACAAGTTGACCTGATTGTAAGGCTTGATATAAAAATTTCCTTTTTTTTAGATCACACTCGAGAAAATATTGTTAATAGAGATATTAAAATTAAAAGCTAAAATTGACATAAACTTTCACATGCACATTGCTTTTAAAAATTATCTTATTGCAACATTTAGCTTGGGAATATCAACAATTTATTATGATTTTATTTATAGAGCTTACCTCTTGAATTCGATGGGAAAAACATAAGTTTATATTTTGAAAGCTCAATCTTCATTTTATGTCATCTGAATCTTCGAAAACTTTTGGCTCACCCTTTTTTTTTTAGAAAACAAGTGCTGTATAGGCTCACCATAAATTCATCTTTCCAAGAACTCTATTTTCAATCATTGGATGGATGCAATTAGTACATCATCTTAACTTGGCTCATGTTGCCTATACTTGTCATTGCCCCTAAGTGTTATCTAAGAATATTTGTTCAATATGGCTCATATTCTATTATCATCATAAAAAAAAATAACACCACAACCATTGAAGAAGTTTTTCATTTCAATATTTTGCATGTTATCACCATGGATTTCTTCATTTTTAAAACACAATTACACACATTTTATCTAACCATGTTTATCAATCCAATGGTTATCAAAAGGCTCCCATGCATTACCATCATTCTCATATGTGTCTTTTACCACTCATACCCTGTGATACAGTTCTTCAAGTTATTATTTGGCTACTGCCAATGCAAAACGTCTTTTTAATTTGAATTACCCCCAACTAATCTAAATGCATATATCTTTCCATTAGCCACATAGAGGAAAGCATTCATCACCCCTCTAATCATTATCAAATGTTTATTCTAACATTCATGGCCTGTGATGGAGTTCATATAATCATCTTCAAATTGGATTGCCCCCATTTGATCTGTAAGTGTTTATCTTTTTAATAGCCATTAAAAGACATGGTGCACTGTTATTACCCTCATCATCATTATAAGATGTTTATCCTGCCATTCACTACTTATGCTGGAATTATCATTGGCTAATACAAGGAGTTCTTTAAAATGTTATACCCCGTGCTCATATGGGTATGTTTATCTTTTCAGTAACCATCAAATGGCACACATGCATCATGAGATGTTTATTTTTCCATTCACTATTTATGTTTGAATTCATCATTAGCTAATGCAATGGGTTCTTCAAACTGGATTGCCCTATGTTGATCCGGCTATGTTTAAGTTTTCAATATCTATTAAAAAACATGCATGCACTATCATCATTATTGTTTTTTTTTTTCAAAAACTTTGCAAATAATCTAACCAGTAAGAATTTTGTTATAATTTATTTTCTAAGAAGTCATCTTTTGTGTTTCGGGACCATGCTGTAAATTTTAATGATTATGTTCATGTACGTTCCATTATTAAAATGAAATCATTCAGATGTGAATTTGAAAGCATTTTCATTAATTCTACATTTATTTGTTTGATTAAAAGCTCAAAACATGTCATTCAAGTGCTATAAAGCAGTTTTTAGATTGGGTATATTATGAAATTGGTATTAGTTAGAATTGTGAAGAAAATAGTTATCCAAAAAAAATGGCTATCTTTTGAAAGATGAATGGATTCTTCAGCAAATGAAGGGTTATTTTAATAAGAAAAGAAAGGTTGTATTCTAAAAGAAAGTTTTGGCTTATAAAATGTATCTTGCTTCATGTGGTATGAATCCATTTGAAAAATTATGATTCAATGCCATAAAAAAATAATATGCAATGCACCAGAAAAATCATGATTTTATTTAAAAAAAAAAAGCATTTCTCTTTTTTTTTTTAAATAAGACTTATCAATATAAATATATTGTTCTTGATCAAAAAAGTCTTTTAAAAGCACATAATATAGGCTATATGGTTAATGTTTACAAAAGAACTAGATATAAGGCTCAAAAGGTATTTGAGGGTTTAAAGACATAGGATCACTTATTCTATATGGAGATCTTTTAGACTTGTCATTTAGATTTTGCCATTTTTTATATCAATCTCACTAAATCTCAATTCTTTAAAGTACATCTGGTGCTTTATATTGATATTTTATCATTAATTTTTGGACTTTACATGCTGCGCCATCATTAGGGACATTTATAGAACTTTCTTATTTTTTCTTGTTTTATGTGATTTGATCAGTTTATTTTTCATTTGAGCATTTTCTCACTCTATTTTATAATACTTTCATCCCTTTCACATTTTCTTATTTCTTTCTATTAGAAGAATTTCATCAATTGTCTAAAACTTTATAATACATGCCCTAATGTGAGAAGTGATCCTAATTTGAGTTATTATCTAAGAAAAATATTTTTAAAGCTCACAAAAGGACAATAAAGGTTAAATTTTATTTATAAAGGATATAAAAAAGATGGTGTTTCGTTATCTTAAAATCTAAACATGTTCACATTGATAAATCCTAACCTTATTACATATCATTATTGATAAGAAAAACCATGAGGTTAACCTTAGAAAAAAAACTGGTGGTTTCATGACTCGAATATGCATTGTTTATATTTAAGACATTAAATCATATGATTTCATTTTAGATAAAATTGTATTATTTCAAGAAAGATTCTCAATATTGAGGTTCACTAAGAGTGAAAAATGGTATTTTAGGGTCAGAAAGGGTTTGAAGCAAGATTTAAAATTTTTAAAGCTTATTAAATGTGGGAGAAAATATTTTGAGATTCAAAGGGAAGGATTTACCCTTAGCACTGATATGATATGTCTTGGAATTTGATCAATTTTAAGAGTCTTTAAATGAATTTGCCAATATATTTATCTAATAATGGATGAAAATAAAATGTCAAATGTTACTTTCATATAAACATCTCTTGATTTCTAAACAATCATATGACATAGAAAAGAAAAAATTTCAATAAAAGATAGGACACAATCCTAAAATCATAGGAAAAACATATTTAAGAGAAATAAAGTTCTGATTTCTTCAATGAGAATATAAAATGGCTTTAGTTAAAAAGCTCAATAACAAAACAGAAGGAGTTGATAATGCAACATTCCTTTGATTTTCATATCATTTTTCTCCATCCAACATTCATGATCTAGCAACATTTAGTGGGCTTCTTCTTATCTATTCCAATCATTTGCTATGTCGATAACAAGTTAATGATGACAAGGTGTACACCAATATTCTTCACAAACACAACATGTCCTTGCCTTACAAACTTCCATAATTGATATATGAAATTCTTGTTTTTTTCAATTGAATGGTAAAAAATCTCATCATGTAACTCACACTTCATATTTTTATTATAACACCTTAAGTATGGTGATTGTATGGGCTTTGACAGGAAAAGAGCAATGTGTTTGGTTCTCAAGAGATGTTGGTAAGCTATGTTTAGCAGTGAAGATATGTCAATATTAGATAAAGAGACTTAATAGGTTGATGATATTATAAAACTCAATGGTTTTTGTGATGATTGGTAAGATACTGAGGTGTAAAATGATAATGCCTTTTATCAACACTCTCTATTTGCAAATCATATTCCAATCCATCATCTAGCATGGTGCCAAACCTCACTACTGAATTTCTTATCTTTCTTGATTTCAGGATTTGATCAATCATTTTCGTTGCAGTCATAATATTAACGAAATGGGCTGATAAATTATCAATCAATTGTTTAAAGTATGTAGAATTAAAGGTTTATCATATACCAAGTCAAGGTAGCACCACTCAGACTCTCATAGAAGAAATGAATGTAGAGCTTATAATCTTTAATCACTTCATTCATTTTATTGCAATAGATCTTCAAGTGAGTCTTTGGGCATTCAACTCTTATATACTTAACAAATTCAGGCACCTTGAAATTTTATCATATGATAATATCTGATACTATGAACATTTCAAATGATTTCATGGAACCATACAAATTCATTCCTTCAATTACCCTTAAACACTCTTTAATTGCAAAAATTTCTTAGCTTTTGACCCAATTATTGGCTTTAAATCTTTTTCCATAGCAGGCTTAAAAATTGGAGCAATTTTTTATCTTTTGATATACTAGTGTCACCACAAAAAATGGAGCTTTTAGGGGCCAAACTTTAAATATCACTCATAAAAATCCTAGATTAAATGACCTAGCAATATTGAGGTCTCTTATCGGATGTGAGTAGAAATGGAGTGGTACATCCAAAAGTATAAGGTTTATAGGAATGTGCTGAGTAGCATAAGCATCAAAAGTGTTCTCTATATTGAAGAAGGGCCTTCACCTTATGTTCTTATCTTGTGAATCTATTCAAACAATTGGGTGAGCCTAGCTATCTTATTTTTCATTAAAAACTAACTTGTCTAAATACAAATATTCAAAAAACAACAAATTAAATATGGAGTATTGATAATTCTAGGAAATAACCTAAGAAAGGGTTCAAAGAAGAAGAAGACAACAATTATGATTAAGAAGATTTTGAACTGATTTTATAAATTGACTTTAATGTAATTTTTTCATATGTTTTTGCTTTACAATGAACTATTGTTAAAATAATTAGAAAATCTATTATTGTGATTTTATTATTATGTTATTGAACAAAATTGGTGTTACTTTTTTGTGATTTTACTATATTATAGATTGACTAGATATGAAATACAAAAACATTGGGAAAAAATAATTACTAGACTTTGCCGTTGAAAACTTTAGACAGAATTACTAACAGACTAAGTACCTCATAGTGTTCTTGAGAGTTAAAAAAAATTACAGGACTTTGCCACTAAAAATTCAGATAACCGAAAAAACAAATTTTCATCGAAAAATCTTAGAGGGGGTTTGGAAAATTTTTGGGGGTTCTGAAAAAAATTCATTTTTAATTACCAATAAACTATAAAGATTATTAACTATCCCATTATCCATCAATAATAAATGATGTGTCATTGTTACTAACAAAAAGTTCAATCGATGAAATTAAACACAAATATACGCCTAAATCCCAACCTTTCCCCCCAAAAGAAATCCCTAACTCCCCCCCCCAACCCCCAATTCCTCCACTTCCATCGTATCCTCCCTTACCCTCTCTCTTTTTTTTCCTCATTAAATCCTTCCCTTTTTCTTCCGATCCTCGTCACTTCTACTCCATCTCCTTATCTCCCTAGCATTGTTTCTCTCTCTCTCCAGCCTTTGCTCTCTTTCTGTCTCATTCTCCAATATTATATGGTTTTTTATTAATTGTTGTATATTTGATAGTAATTTAATGGCTGTTTGAGTGAGCGTTGATTGTGATGATTTATTAATGTTTATGTATGTAATGTGATTGTAGTTGATTTGAGTGTTGTTGTTTTTAGGAAATTCGATAATAGAGATGATTTAAGGATGAATTTTAGATTGATTGAAAATTATTAGAAAATCTTTCCATTGTTCTTATATGAAAATTTTTCCATTTTAGAAAGTTTTGTTCTTATCTGAAAAGAGTTTATATGCTATCTATTTTTATTCTTGTAATTTAAATTGGATTTCATGTGTTAGTTTTTTTTTTTTTCATTTTTTGCTTATGTTTAAAGTATTTATAAGTGTAACATGAGTATAATCTAGGTTTCTACAATGAATATAGATAGTTTTCATGATTTTTTTATATCATAAAACAATCTCTACAGAGAGAAAAATTATTGCTCTGATGAATTTTAGTGAGTTAGAGAGGAAATCTAGAGCTAAGATTGATGAACATCTTGATATGCATAAGTCCTAGTACCAGGTACTTATAAGTTAATTGTTTTTTTCAAGATTGATTAGGTTTTAAGTTTAATCAAAGTCCTAAAGCCTTTTTTATGAATTTTATTTCTTAAAGCTTGAGAATAAAATTTAGCAATTATTAATTGAATTTTATTGGTTTTTGTTTAGTTTTAGAAATTTAATATTTAGGTTACGTGGGAATAGTAACTTTTTTATGTTCAATTTGTAACCTGTAATTGTCCACAAAGATTTCAAAATACATAAATAAAATCAAGTAGTTTGGGAATTACATGAGTTATTGATGCATATATGCTCGTTTTAAATTTTTAGGTGATCTCTCGTATAAAGGAGATGCTACCAAAAAAAAATTATATAAAATATAGTGATAATATTATTACTTATCAAATTTGTTTAGATGATGAAGAAAGGTCAATAAAAAGTAATACAGACATGAGTATTTTTTGTTCTTCTAGCAACACTTTTAATGACCATAAGCTGCTAGATGTTGATCATGACTAGGTACCACAGGCACAAGCACCCTCTTTTAATGCAGACTTGTCAAGTGTGAGGGAAACTCATAGAGAGGGTGTCCTTTCAGAGCATGATGTATACATTGAAAAATATATTGCTTAGTGGAAGCCTGACCAAAATATACAAGTTTGTTTTTCTTTTCTGGATGATAAAAAATTAAACAACTATAAATGAATTTTTAATAATTAATTTCAATGAATGAATGGAATTTTAGGGTTACAAATATAAAGGTTGCTCTCATGATATCATGGACGATGAAATCGTTGATTGAAATGCCTTTGTTTTAGTGGAGTCACGTTTTCAAAAATCTTGAATGGAAGCCTATAATTGATACTTGGTTTGGAGAGTTCAAGGTTTGTGTGTGTGTGTGTGTGTGTGTGTGTGTGTGTGTAATTTGGTTAGTTTTTAATTTTAATGAACTAATTATTTTATGAAATTAATGTGTGATGAAAAAATTCATTGGGAGGAGGTTGACAACGTCGTTGCCAGGACAGTATGGGGGAATCACAATGACATTAGGTAAGATTGAATTCAAATTTTGATATTTTTTAAAATGTTAAAATTTTACTTTTTGTAATCTTAACCGATAGTGTTTTTCTACAAACTAAGTTGCATGATTTCTAATACAAAACCTAGAAAAAATCAAATAATTATACAAAAGATAAAGGCCTTCTATACTAGGAAGATATGACCATATGGAGGGATTTTAGACATCCATACATCTTAAAGGATATTTGGAACACTTACAACAATTTTTTAAACTTATTATGTTTTTTATTTGCTGACTTTTTTTTAGGAAACATATAGAGTCGATTGCATGAGAGATATGAGGACAATCCTTTGAACCATCTAGAATTCAATCTAGATTTGTGATTGGAGGCCAAATCTATCAGTGGACCTGATAGAAATTAGATTTATGGTATCTTTAACACTATGACCAAGGATATGTGGGGGGGCATAGTGTATCGATCATTGGGACCTCGCAATCGGGATCAAGCCAATAATCTTTAGTTGTCCAAGCTATTTTATGATAACCGATTCAAGCTTAGACGACCCAACTTAGTGATGAGACGGTCCATCTTAGAATTGAGACGACCAAATTGAGGGATAAAGTGAATGTCCTTGGGCAGCTATTGGCAACCCTCACTAGTACTTATGGTCATCGTCATTACCCTCCTGATTCCGATGAGGATTTGCCTCCTCCTCTAGCTTTTGTCCACTAGATAAATTGTATTCAATAATATTTTTAAATTAATAATAAAAAATTGATTTTTATTTTATTTTTTGGTATTGTTTATTTAATTTAAAAAATATATTAAATACAATACTAACAAGATTATCGATGAAATTTGAATAACAAACAAAATGACCAATCGATTAAATCCTTCAGAAAGTTGGAAAAAAATTATAAAACTTTCCACTATTAGATGTAATTCTCTAACGGTTTTAATTTTATCGATAATAAATATATGATTACTAATGGACTTACCAACAGTTTATTATGTTAATAATATTCCATAATCACCAATGAATTTATTGAAAGAATTAATGTTGGTAATTTATTTTTGTTTAGCATGCTATTTATGTCTGTAAATCTATCAATAATTATATGATTAACAGAATAAAAATCATTGATGATTTTTTTTCTAATGATATTTTGTTTTTTGTAAATTATATTCAATATTCTGGCAGTGTATTAACTTTCTAGTCGAGCAAGGCCATGTTTGTTTCCCAAAAAGTAGTTTCCGGGAAACCATTTTTCAAACTTTCCTGTGTTTGTTTGTCAAACGAAAAACACTTTCTGGTCAATGAAAAACACTTTATAGTCAACAGAAAATACTTTTCGGTCAACGAAAAACACTTTCCAATCAATTTCAGTCAAAGAAAAATTTGGCTTGGTTTTCAGGAAAGTGTTTTCCCTTTAGCTGTGTTTGTTTTCCGGAAAGTGGTTTTCGGGAAATCACTTTCCAAACTTTCTTGTGTTTGTTTGCCATTAGAAAAGTTAGTCAATAAAAAACACTTTCCAGTAAAAGGAAAATTTGGCTTGGTTTTCAAGAAAGTGTTTTCCTGAAAAATTTGGGGGAAAACACTTTTCGGAAGTTGTGAAAAAATTAGAAATGTCATTATTTGCTGATTATATCAAATTTGATCCTCAAACATTTAATTGCCATATATATTTTGTTTTGAATATTTATTTTTCAATTTCATCCCTTAAAATTTTATTTTTATATTAACTTTGGTCCTTATTTTTATAATTGCTATTTGCTTTTTTCTTATCATTTTTTTATTGAAATTTTTTATCTATCAAATTTGATCCTCATTCTTTTGATTGTTACTTATTTTATTTGAAATAATTTATGAAATGTTGATTATTATTATTTTAATTTCTTCATCTTTCAACTTTTTTTTAATTTTTTAGATTTGATCTCTATTATTTTGATTATTATTTATTTTATTTGAGATAATTTATGAAATTATTTTTTTTTTTTTCAATTTCATTCTCATTGAACTTTTTAATTTGTAAGATTTGTTCCTCATTATTTTAATAAACTTGAGAAAAATAAAATATTAATAAATTATTTTCCAGCTCATTTTCCATGACATAACCAAACACTGGAAAGTGTTTTCCAACTTATTTTTTATTACACTACCAAACATCGAAAAATACTTTCCCGGAATTCACTTTCCAAAAAAAACTACTTTACAGCAAACAAACAGGACCCAAAACTAAATCCCTTTATAAATGATTTTATGAGCGCACCACCAACGTCAGCTGGTATACTTCAAAAAATATTAACTTTTCCAGCTTCAAAGTTTGAACCTATAAAGTCAATAAATGAGCATATCTCTTTTACCACTAGACCAATCTTTTAAAGTTTATACCACATAAATATCCAATTAAAATTCATAGCATGGTATAAATATAGAATTATTTATTTATATATAAGGGTGACAGAAATTGAATCAACTTACTTGTTGATCAAAACCAAATCTCTTTTCTTTTTCTTTTTTTTTTTGGGTGTGTGTGTGAATGGAGGCTTAACAACCCTAAGAAATTAAATTAAATGGGGCATAGCAGTCTCAATCAAGTCATGACACAAATCCACAGGCAGGTCGTGGATAATCGAATAATCCAATCATGTCTATCCATTGCTTTTTTACCTAACCTAAAACTCGTCAGCCAGTCTGCTGCAAAGTTCCCTTCTCTGAATGTATGTTGCACATGAACTTCTCACTCCCTGGCTAGAATCACTCGAGCTCTAATAATCAGTGCATAGTTATCGTCAGCTTTGACCGCCTATTTCATGACAAGGCTTATGACTAATACTGAATCAGACTCCAATATAAGTAGACAAAACCCTAGATCCCAAGCAAGTTCTAAAGCAGTAATAGCTCCCCAAAGTTCTGCTCGGACTGAAGAACAAAAACTTGTGTTTATTACAAACCCCTAGATCTAGATTCTTATATTATGCCTAATCAGTCCACCTGCTCCTGCTAGACCCGACCCTCCTTTGTTGCAAGCATCTACATTTAACGCTCTATCAAAAGGTATTTCCAACCTACCAACCTCACCTGCTCTGTGTCTATTAACGCTCTGCTCCCATCATCCATAGCTTGTTCAATGTCAGCTACCGTATTTTTAATGGTTTGCACAATGCTAGACTGAAACTGCTCCCGAAGAATCCTGCTATTGCGTGACCTCCATAAGCTCCACATTGATAACCAAAGAACCACACTCCAATGGCAGCCCTCCTTTGTGACCATGTTACTTCCTAGATTGCATAACAACCATGGATGTAACACGGCAACAAAAAAGTCCCTCGAATCTCTAGTTATAATCAGCTCCATTGTATTCCAATTTAGAGATTGAGCTACATGATTTATATTATGGTTTATTTTATAATAATTATTCTAGTTTTATAACTCATGATGTAATTTTAGTAGGTTAACTTTGTTAATTTAAGTTTATTTTTCTCTAATTAGATTTTTTTTTCATTTTTATCATTCAATATTAGGTTGATTTGAAATTAGGCTTCATGATTTGTTTCAATTTATTTTCTATTAGGTTATTCCAGTTTCATTACCCAGATACAAGTTTTGTAAGTTGATTTAAGTTGAATGAGGTCATTTATTAAAAAAATTTAATATTAAATTTTTTTTTAATTTCATTCTTCAACAATGAGTTTATGAATTGTACTTCATAATTTGTTTTATTTGCTTTATATAGGATTATCTTAATCTTATGATCCAAGTTGCAGGTTTGATAGAGTAACCTGGGTTGAGAGGAGTTATTCTTTTTGTTTTCTATCTTTGAGTTTATCTTAATCTCATAACCCCGAACATAGGTTTAATGGGTTAACTCGAGTTGTTTTTTGTACCCTATTTTTTATTTTTTATAAATTTTATCCTTCAACATTGGGTTGATTGAGAATTGAGTTTCATAATTTATTTTGATTTAGTTTTTATGGGATTATCTTAATCTCATTACTCAGGTTGTGAATTTGGCAAGCTAACTCTGGTTGACTCGAGTCATTGTTTTTTTTTTTCATTGATTTTTTCTTTAATTTCATCATTTAACATTGGATTTATTAGAAATTGACTTTCATTATTCAAGTTATCATGGTCTCATGACCAAGGTCGTGAATTTGGCAAGTTAATCCAAGTTGACCCAAGTCGATTTAATATATTATCGTATAAATTAATTATTTATTTTTTAAATGTTATCTTGGATTTATTTTAGTTAAACTATGTTTTTATTGGTTATTTGTGTTATTTTTTAATCTATTAAGTCAATCAGGTCACATTAGATCAACTCCACATAATTAAAAAAATATACTAGAAAAAAGTTAGCTTGAATTTTTTTTATATTAAATAAAATTATAACTTGGTGTAGCACTAGCCAACAATACAGTGTTGAACTAAGTGGAAAATTGATACAAATTGTTGTGTGGCATTGACTCTTTTTATTTTTAACTAATCATTTAACATTTTATCAAATCTTACATTTCACCATTTATCATTTAACACGTCAGTTTACATGAAAATTAAATATAATTTGTTAATATACATAATATTTGTCTATACATTGATAAATTAAAGTTAATAAACTTGGAACTTGATCGAGTTAGGTTTATCTCTAACAATGAAGTATTTCATAGAATAAGAAAGATAGAGTGACTAATTTAACTTCCTTCCTCTCCGGTACTACTGAATAATCAAAATACGGGCAGTGCTTAGCGATGCAAGTCTTATGGTGTTACAATATGCATTATTAAAAAAATTAAAGGAGAGTAGCGTTTCACTCTGGAGGCAAATACATTGTATTGGTTATTTAAACAATAAGATTATGATTTTGCTTTTCACATAAAAAAATAATCAACTGGCTAGGTAAGGTAATATGATTTTATTTTTTTCATGATTTATTTATCATTATTATATAGATTTGAGGCAACTTGGTCTTCTTAAATTTTCTAAGCACGATAAAATATATAACTAAACTACCCTTAAAAAAACAAGATTTATTTAGCTTGCATACATGGGTTTTTTTTTCATATTTTCATCCTTTTTTTATATATATAATCAACTTGACTGAGAGGTAATTTAATATTTTAAATATAAATATAAAATATAATTTAGATAATAAATTGATTTACATGCAAAGTACACGCTAGCATGTTAAAAATACTCTTGATCTTCAAACTATACATGAGGTGTCTCACAGCAGTCAAACTCCGCCTTCTGTGATGATGTTGGAAGCGTCATGATATCCTTTTTCTAGTGGTTAGGCAGATAAACATGGTGGCGCAACATTTATGTTCTTGTGATCTTTTTTTCTCCTCCCTCTTTTATCTTTCTTGTCCTTGGTTTCGCATTGACATGCTAAAATATAAAGGTGTCCCTTTTTTTTCAATTTGATCATTATTATTTTAATTGTTATTTTTTTAGTTTTTAGCATTTTTAATTGATTTTTTCTTCAATTTTGTCCTTATCTTTGTCTTTCATTTAATTTATATATCAAATTTCATCATCATTCTTTTAATTGTTGTTTATTTTTTTAATTCTTTTTTAATTGAATTTTTTTATCAATTGCATCTTTCAATATTTTATTTTAAATTATTAATATGTCAAATTTGATCATCATTCTTTTTATTACTATTCTTTTATTTTGGATCCTTTTTTATCGTATTTTTTGTTTTATTTCGTCCCTCAAAATTTAATTAATTGAGGATTTTGCTTCATGTTTTTTTAATGTTTTTATTTTATGGGTTTTTCTCAGGCTCATGACCAGGGTCATGAATTTTAAAGATTAGCACGGGTTGACTTTAGTCTTTGTCCTTTATAAAAAAAAAATCAATTTCATCCTTCAATAATTGATTGATTAGGAATTGGTCTTTGTGATTTTTTCTTCACTTTCATTTATATAGGGTTATCTCAATCTTATGTCCATGATCGCGTGTTTAGCGAGTTAATTCAGGTTGACCCGAGTCTTTTTTTCCAATGCTTTTACAAGAAAAATGATTATTTTTTAGTTTTTGTCTTCAACATTAGGGTTGTTTGATGATTAAGCTTTATTGTATTATTCAATTTATTTTTGATAGGGTACCCTAACATCACAACTAGATCCCATATTTGACATGCTAACGTAGGTAGGCTCAAGTTGGGTTTTTTTTTATTTTTTTAAAAAAAATTTCTTTAATTTTTCCTTCAACATTTTCTTTGCTAGAAATTGAGCTTTGATTTTTTTTCAATTTGCTCTCATTTTATTTTTTGTCTTTTTATCAAATAAGATCATGGATACCTTTTTTTTATGGTGTTGGCAAACCTTTATTTTTTTAGTTGATCACTGTCTTTTTTATTAGTTTATTTTATGTCGTTATATTTTTTTTATTTATATTATTAAATTATTCAAGTTTATTAATCTCAATTATATCAATGACCTAAGTCTCATAATTATTATTATTATTATTATTATTATTATTGCTTTTTTAAAAATGTTTGTGTAACCTGAGCATCTTTTTTTATGTTAGGGAAAATTTAGATCGATCCGTGGTGTAACATGAGTAATTTATCTAGCGTCAACTAATAAAATTATGGGATATTTTTTGTATAATAACTGCTTTTAAACTATATTATCTTTATCCAGTCATTTATTTGTTTATTTTGGATTGGATACAATAGTTTTAAAACAATTAGTATTTCTCTTTATTTAACATAAAAAATTACAATTAATTGACTAATATTATCTTAGTATAATTAATTTATAATAAATTTCACAAAGAAAATAACATATTTAACACTTCAAATAATCTACAGTAGACCAAATAACACAGAAAAATCTATATATAAATATGAGATTTCTAATTTTCAATAAATTAATTTGAGGATTATAGAAATTAAGTACATTATCTTTATCAATCAAAACAAATTCATTAAATAAAGTCTTCTCAAAATAAAATGCTAGTATTGTAATATTGGACCACTCTCTTATATTTCTCTTTTTATTGTTGGTTTTTAATTAATGTTTTTTTAATTAAAAAAATACAAAAGATGACAATTAAAAGCAACAAAAGAATCGGCCTATTTTTCTTACATTAGTGACTTCGTCATTGTACCTCTTTGTTAAAACTCAATAACACTTTTATTTACAATATTAATTACAATTTTTTTTTCTCAAACTACATGCTTCGTAATACAATAAATAAATAAATAAAAAGAAGTTTGTTGAAGTTTGGTTGAGCCATGATTTAACCAACTTACACTTCTTTCTTTTACTTTTCTTAGATACTACAAAGCTTGGTTAGGCTGAGGCCCCACCGAGCTTAAGCTCTGGTCTGAACAAGTTATTTTACTTTGGTTTATTATTCATTAATAGTAATATGCATAGTGATATTCATGAATTTTTTTTACTAGTATTTCTCTAGATATTTTCCTAGATGTTTTTAAGATATTTTCAAGTTTTAAGATAGAAAAAGAGGTTGATTTATTTGAACAATACTACATTACACTACACTTGACACTTATCCATTATAGAACACACTCAACGAGATAGAGAACGCACATCTCTTCATAAAAAAAAAAAAATCATTTTCATCTTCTTGAATTTTACATGCTTATCACTTGAGAAAAAACTCAAATATTAACTTAAGCATAGAAGTGTCTCTCATTCCATAATGGACTTGTTTTCTAGGTACAACTCAGGCGCAGAATACATCGGCCAATAAAGATCTATATTTATTCTATGAAGTTTTTTGCATTACTTTATTAGTAGCGTTGTCTCTGAAAAACTAAACAAAAAGCATGTCATTCCCTTTTAACTTCTATAAAAAAAAAAAATCATGGTTAACGAGACTCTAGTACATAGGAGAGTAACTGGTCCTCCTACAAGGACTTCAATTTCCCTATGTTTCCAACAACTCTCTTAACAAGTGTAAGTACTCAACAATATTGTTTTAGACATACAGGAACAACTTCATTCTCTTCAATACAACAAATAGAAAAGTCAACCCACATCACTAGATGCAAAAAGACAATCCCAATTTAAGGAAAGACTTGCACAAAACAACATGTCAAGTATACATCATACTATACTCCAACTATCCAAATCATCCAACACTCCCTAACAAATCTAAGACACAAACATTATTGTCTCCATTAATCTTCTTCTGAGTCTCAATCTTCTCATTTGTATACTCCTAATCATAAAAAAATATATATATATATATAGGCATGATATACACAAGATGAAGCCAATCTCAACTCCTGTATATCATTCTTATCAAGTGGAATAGTCTTCACTTTCTTACAGAATGTTACACACTCACCTCACCAATGATTGTGTTACTGCTAAAGCCAACTTATACAACTATGATGGTCTTACAAATCATAGGAAGCATGTGAAAAATATCATAGGCATCCTAGAGCTTTTCATGTGACAATAAAAAGTGATGTCATGCGCAAGATTTTCCCTACAGCTTTTCATGAATCTACTAGGATGTGATATCACAGCCTTAAAACTAACTTTATTCTAGGTATTTATGATCTTTGTGTGAAGATCATATCTTATTTTAACACTTCACTACATGTTACTTTTCCATCACATAAAGAGATGATTAAAATAAAAGGGCATATCTCTAGAGATTCAAAGAGAAAATGCCAAGTGTGGAGGATCTACTTGAACTTATCACCACTAAAGCCCTAATTAATAGAGTTTATAACTAATCCATATAGAAAAGGTTATACACACTCCTTGATAAAATTATCATTAGCATCAAGTATGCGATGGAAAATCATATTAGTATGGAAAAAGCTAACGTGACCAAACAAGGGCACCCATGTTTTCACATATAAAAAAAGTCTTCACCATGCCATCAATATCCCTTGATCTCCAACTTTTTTCCAAGTCCTTGTGACCACTGTCTCCAAGTCCCCGTAACTAACTTTCTTCATGTTCCTATTACTACTTCCACCAAACAAATCATAGATCTTTCTCCATAAAACATTGAAAACAATCTCTTATGAATTCAAAAAAACAGGTAAACATTCAAAGACATGCCTTTACATGTAGTTCTCTAGATATTTTCCAAAACTATATATTCTTAAGTTTTAAGAAAGAACAAGATGATGATTTATCTTAACACTACACAAAGTTGACATGTTTCCACTACAGAACACACTCAACGAGATAGAGAACTCACATCTCTTCTCTAAATACAAAAGATATCATTTTCATCTTCTTGAGTTTTTACATGCTTATTACTTGAGAAAAAACTAAAATGTTGACTTAAGTATTAGATTGTCTCTCATTCCACAAGGGACTTATTTTATAGGTACAAATTAGGTCCACAACTCATTGGCTAAAAAAAGTCCATATTTTTTTGTGAAGTTTTTCCATGACTTTATCAATACTTATTTGTTATTATTTTATTTTCATCAAACTTTTATTTTTAGTTTTTATATATATATAGCACCAATGTTTGGTTATATTAGGATATTCATATCTTGAAATATCGACTTACATATTAGCTCTAGGTCTTCTATATGTTATTTTAAAAGCAAAATATTAATTCTAAATTATTTTACTTTTAAACTATAGCAGGGTTCCTCACACTTTTAATGAAAAGCATCACTACTTATTGTAATGTCTATTTTTTATAATTAAATTGACAACTTTCCTCGTTGTTTATTTCAACAGCACATATCAAAGATATTTGTATTTTACTTAACTCAATTTCAATATTTTTTTCTATGTTATTGATCTTACTAAAAAATATTTCACTACATTAATATGTTATCACTTTATATAAATTTTTATATATCTTTAATTTTTTTCAGATTAGGAATTATTTTAATGAAAAACATGCTAGTAAAATTAAGAAGTTGTAAATCATATGGTATAAATGAATTGTGTTTTCATAATATCTTTATTGTTTTACATATCTTGTTGGTCATTTTAATTATATACTTCAAAAGGCATAGCAATAGAATTTAATCAAACACTATTTACGTGATATAAATGTTTGCAGACACGTGATAGTAACTGACTAGATCATTGACTTGCGCTACGCTGTGGATCGGGTCAAATTTTTCTTGAACGTAAAATAAATATTCAGATACTGCTAATGATTTTTTTAGTGAAAAAAATATGTAAACCATGTGGGATTGACTCGATGTGACCTAAATGACTTTATGGTCTAAAAGCAACTCGAACAACCTAAAAAAACATAGTTTGACTCAATAAAAATTAAAATGATATTTTTTTAATATTAAGATAAAAACATATTGGATCGACTTGTGTCATCTCGGGTTAACATATTAAATTCAGGATTAACATGTTAAATTCATGATACAAGTTATGAGACTATGATAATCTCATAAAAAATAAATCAAAACAAATTATAAAGTCAAACTTTCAATCAACCTAATGTTGAAAGATAAGATTGGAAAAATAATCAATTAAAAAACGGATCTAAAAAAGTTACCTGAGTTAACCTGTCGAACTCTTAACTCAAATCATAAGACCAATAAAACCCCCATTGAAAGAAAATTAAAATAAATTATGAAGTTTAATTCTTAATCAATCCAATGTTGAAGGATACGACTAAAAAAATGAAATGAATTAAAAATAAAAAATAAAAAACTCAAATCATTCCATCAAATTCATAACTCAGATCATGAGATCGAGATAACCTCACATAAAAGAAAAACAATAACCTAATTTAATTCGGATTAACTTGTCAAATTCGTGTCTCTAGTTATGAGACTGAGATAACCCAAAAAACTTAAAACAAATTATGAAACTCAATTCTCAATCGATCATATCAAACCTGATGTTGAATGATAAAATTTATAAAAATTTTAATTAAAAAAATGAGTCAAATCAATATGGGTTAACCTCTTAAGCACTATTCTCAGGTTATGATGTCAGGATAACCTCATAAAAATCAAGCCAAAATAAATCGTGAAACCTAATTTTCAATCACACAAAATATGAAATGATGAAATTGAAAAAAAAAAGTTAATTAAAAAAATAGTAGTCAACTTGATTAACCAGTTAAACTCACAACCCGGTTCATGAGATGGGGATAACCTAATAAAAAAATACAATGTTAAAGGACATGGGATCGAGATAACCTCTTAGGAAAAAAAACAACTTGATTTAACCAGAGTTAAAATACCAAAACTTGTGATCCTGATCATAAGACCAAGATATCTTTATATAAAACAAATCAAAATAATTATGCAGATCAATTCTCAACCGACCCAATATTAAATGATAAAATTAGAAGAAAAAAAATTAATAAATAAAAAACACAAAAAAACAATCTGAGTCAACTCGGGGTAACTCATTAAGCATTATTCTTAAGTCATAAGACTAGAATAACCTAATAAAATAAAATCAAATAAATAATGAAGCTTAATTCTCAATATTAAAAGATAAAATTAGAAAAGTTAAATAAGGAAGGAGAGAGAAAACCCTAGTCAATTGGGTTAACTCGTCAAATCCACGATCTGTGTCATGAAAATGAAATAACCCAATAAAAAATAAATTTAATATTAAAAGATAAAATTTAAAAAAAAAACATTGATTGAAAAAAACAAAGAAGAAAAAAAAGACAAATGGTTTTTTTGAGGGTCACACCAAAACATGAGGGGAAAGTATTATTCGTTGCTATAGTACTTCCCCCTAATTGTTTTAAAGTGTGTTTGGGAGTGTGATAACGGTTGTTTTTCAAAGTGTTTTTCATTCTAAAACACATTAAAATAATATTTGTTTTATTTTTAAAAAATTATTTTTGACATCAGCATATCAAAATAATCTGAAAACATCAAAAAAAAAAATTTAATTTGAAGCAAAGAAAAACATAAAATATTTTTATTTTTTTTTCAAAAGTGCTTCTAAAATGCAATGCTGAACACATATGTATTGTTAATTATGAGACAATGTTTTTGTCATATACTTTCAAACAATACTAAAAGAGATCAGACTTTTATTGTGAATCTAGATACAAAACATTATAGATTAAAATAGTATAAATACGCTTTTACCCTTGCCAAAAAAACTAAGTAGGCCTACAATTGGGGGTGATTGTCTTTTTCAAAGGATAATTCATCATTGCAAGATTAGTTGGGGACAAAATGGTTCAACCATGTTTTTTGCTATAGTGTAATGACTATTTTGCCCTTAAAAGCAAAAATAAAGATTTAGATAAGGAGCTCTTGTCTTTTTCATAAAAAAGTAAACAAATATTTTTTTTTTCTTTTTGAAATTAATTGATAGAAGGGCTTCTCCATCTTTTCATTTTTGAATAGTAAAATGTTTAAATTACCCTTAGATTCAGAAAAAACTAAGATTGTTTGCAAGGATGTTTTTATCTTTTTGAAATGGTTTTTTTGTAACTATCAAGTAGAGTTAGGGGTAATTGAATATTTTAATATACATAAATTATTATTTAAACTCAGAAATGGGTGACACGTGTTAGGCACGCTCTAACGAGTGGGCATCACCCGCACCCTTCGGGAGGGGTCTGTAGCGCCTAAATTGTGCTGAATGCCACCTTTCGAGGCGATATTTAATGTGCCTCACCACCTCCATCATGGTGGTGAGGTGTGTGTTCACAACCGTCACGTGGAGGAGCAACGACCGCTAGTGTTTCCGTCTCTCCCTCCCTCTTTCCTATCTCTCTACCAAGAAATTTGTGTTGGCCATTGCCAAAAAAAAAAAACCAAGAAAGTTTGGTTATTTATTTGTTAAGTTAAAATAGGTCTTCATTATTTTAATTGTGATGTATTTGGTCTTGAATTATTTATTGAGTTATTTGTTTTTCAATTTCATCTCTTGACACTTGATTTTTATATCCAATTGGTCCTCATTCTTTTAATTGCAATGTATTTGATCTTGAATCATTTATTAACATAACTTTTTTTTCAATTACATCCATATATACTTGATTTTTATATTAGATTTGGTCATCATTCTTTTAATTGTAATGTATTTGGTCTT
Organism: Populus tomentosa; assembly: GCA_018804465.1. Lineage (NCBI taxonomy): Eukaryota > Viridiplantae > Streptophyta > Magnoliopsida > Malpighiales > Salicaceae > Populus > Populus tomentosa. Next base: position 20,257,412 of record CM031969.1, read on the forward strand.
GAATCTTTTATTGAATTAATTTGTTTGAATTTAATAACTTGACATTTTATTTTTATATCAAATATGGTCCTCATTCTTTTGTTTGTTATTTTTAGTTGTTCTTATACTTTTCTTAATTGAAATTATTTTTTAATTTTATCCTTTATGATTTTATTTTATTTTTTTTTGTCAAATTTGATTCTCTTTCTTTTCAAATCTATATTTTTTAAACCATTTTTTTTATATTTGTTTTTTCAAGTTTATCCCTAATTATTTTGCTTGATTGGGAATTTTACATTGTTATTTTGTTTAGTTTGTCTTTTATATTGTGATTCAGTCTTATGATTTGTGTTACAAGTTCTGAAGGTTGCACCGAATTGGATTCGGTCATTTTTAATTATTTTTTTAAATCCATCCATCATCATTAAGTTCGTTGGAAATTGGTATTCTTTGTTTTTTTTTTTTTTGGATTCATTTGTAAATTTAATTTTTCTTTTTAATTTTGCCCTTCAATTGAATATTTGATGATATTTAAGGTTTGGTCCTCAATGTTTTGTTTCTAATTTTGATTTTTAGCTTTTTAATCTTTTTTCAATTTAATCCTTAGATCCATAATCTTAATTTTTTTTTATTTTTTTAAGATTTGGTCCTCATTCTTTTAATTTTTATTTTGGATTCATTTGTTAATTTGATTTTTTTTTTATTTTGTCCTTCAATTTAAAACTTTTGTTTATCCTCTCAATTATTTTTTTTCAAATGAGGTCCTCATTCTCTTAATTGCTATTTTTTATCCTTTATTTATTCTTTTTATTTCATATTTGAAATTCATTTATTGAGATTTGATCTCCTTGGTTTTTTTCATTGTTTCTAGAGCCTACCCAAGAGTCAATATGGGATAATATTCAAGTCATGGGTCAAAAAGGTTGATTCGAGTTAACCCGAATCAACTAAATCTTTTTGTTTTATAACAAAATCAAAATGATACCATTTTGAAAGAAAAAAATAGAAAAATAGTCAACAAATTTTAACCCTGTTTTGACTAGATTTTCTTGGGGTTATCTAGAACATGGTTCAACCAGGGTTTTTGGTTATTTTACACTTGATCAAGTCTCCCTCAATTTCTTTTGAAACTCAGCCCAGTCTAAGCCAAGAATCACTTGAGTCACGGGTCAACATATCGGGTCGAGCCAAGTTTTAAAATAGTTGCTTTGTAGATGTGGTGCTTTGACTTTAGTCATTACCTAGGATCATGAGTTTAAAAAGTTAACACGGGTTGCTGTCGATTTATTTCTCGATTACATCCTTCGAAGTTGTTTGTTTTAAAAAATAAATTTTGTTATTTTCTTCGAGTTTGTTTTCAGTCAAGTTATCACTACTTCATGATCTAGGTGAGAGATTTATTTGGGTGGCCCAATTTTTTCTTATGTCGCTTTTTTATCCTTTTTTATTTTGTCCTTTAAAATTTGATTCTTTTTAAAATCCCACTTTGTTTTTTGTTTTTCTTATATTGGGTTACCATATCTATATAATTCTACTCGAAGGTTTTGACAACCTCATTTGGTTTTACTTATACTTTGCTTTTTTTTACTTTTCTTTTCATTAATTTTTTTTCAAATTTCATCCTTATATATTTTTATTCATGGGGATTGAGGATCATTATTTTTTTTTTTAGTTCTCTTTCTATGATGTTGAGTCGTGAATTTTATTTTTTTGGTTCTTTAAAATACAATGACAACACTTAAACATCGTTTTTTTACGCAACAAAAAAATTAACCCAGCCCGCAGCGAAGTGCGGATCATCTATCTAGCACATCACTAAACAACACAACAATTCCAAACATACTTTAATATTTATAAAGGATTATTTGGTTGCTTTGTTTCACAATAATTTTTGTTTTTTTAAAAAAAAAAATATTACTTATAAAATCCGATCAAGCTAGCTCCTTCTCATTATCCTTTTCATCATCATTGGTCTTTTATCCCTTCTTATTAATAGGCATTAAAACAGAGGAAAGAATGTAGGTTACATATAATTTAAAAGATCTCGTATAATTTTTTATTTAATTTTCTTTTATGACCTATAATCCATAAGTAATGGATAGGCAATCATGGTGGTTTTAGTGTCAATAAATAATAGTATTAAGTGAGAAGGGAGAATCATATTACTATAGAGAATTGAATTGTGTTATCATGACGGGTTGAATTTATCATCCCTACCAAGAGGCTATTCTAACCTTCTTTTATAACAAGATATTTTTTAAATTCGAATCATTGACCGCCACACACTTACAAAGAGCTCACTATCACTGGATCAAAGTCTTTAAAATATTTTCAAGATAATTTTTAATAATTTATAGATGCATATTCCAACCAACCTATAATATAATTACTCTTCCTAGATGCCTTTTCCTCCTTGGATAATTAAATACTATAAAAATTGATTAAAATAGTCAATTATGCATTAATATATAATAAAATTGGTAGGTGTTGAATATTTAAACAAACTAACCAAAAAAAAATAGTCAATTTATGGTTTAACACTCGGATTTCTTGTCAAAAAAACAAGTGGTACGGTAAAGATTGAGATAGCAAAGCTATTAATAGGTGTGATGGAATTATTGAGTGTTTGTGAAAGTTCTTGAGCGTAGATGAAATGATTGATCGGTTGTCTAGTCGATGTACAAAGGGTTAGTGTCATGACTTATAATAAAAACAACGGTCCACCTACTAAGAGCAATGCATGGAGGCGGAGAGAGGTGACGGAGGAAGAGCAAACAGTGCTAGCAAAATGCAAATTTAGGTGGTAGGCGCGCAGATGAGTGGCAATTAATCCAAGGTTAATTGAGAGAGGGTAGCATTGAGAGAGAGAGATTTCAAGGAGCTAAGAGGGTGGTTTTTACCCTTGCAAATGGTTAGAGTAATTGGTATTTATAATGGAAAGAAGATCCCATTAATCACTAGGATTGTGCCACGTCATCTTTGATTCAATGATTGGATTCGCGTTAAAAGGGACTTGCCTTTATATTAATTTTAAGCTAAACTATATACATTAACTTGCTAGCAAAAGGTAAAAGAAGTATTTTCGTGACCATATTTACCAATATAAAATTTATGTTAGCCCATCGTTAGCTCGCTTGCTTTGTAGTTTAGAATCATGAGAAGCAAAGAAAAATAAAATGGATTAATTTTTTCATAATTAAATTAGTTGAATATTAATTTTATGGTACATTGAAAAAGACTGAATTTGAGCGTGATAATATATACTCCATGTGATTGCCATATTCCACCTTTAACACATGAAGAAAGTGATTCATTAATATTTCATGTCATTATTTTTTATTCACGCTTTTCTAAGATACTCTCTTTTTTTATTGGACGCCCCTTAAAAGAACATGCAATGTTGGATTCGACAAAATATATGACCTAATATTTTGACAAGACAATCATTTTGGAATAAATGACAAACGTTTTAGAGTGGAGGGAGTAATTCATTACAAAAGTTTGGATTTTTTGTTTTTTAAATTAGCACATTTTAAAGAAAAAAAAAAGGCAAATTAGCACAGGTAAAAAAATAAAATTAGCGTAGTTTAATAAAAATCATACATGGAACTATGATTTTTAAAAAAATCATGGTTGGAAAGAATAATATTTTAAAGAAATTATTAAAATGAGATGGCATACATTTCAAAAAAAAAATTATAATATAATAGAGGTACTTGAAAGCTGTGATAATAATATTTTTAATATCATTATAAAAAAATTAATAAGTTAAATTCAATGAAATTAAGAAAAGTCATGGACAATAGCCTAGGTAATAGGTAATATTCCTTGGGTTATGCAATGAAGGAGCCATTGTTTAACTTATTTATTGCTTTTTTTATCATGCAATTAAGTGCTTTTTTTTTCAGTTTATGTTAGCTATCTGCATGATATAGAGTTTTCTCTTTATTATCTTATATAGGTTATCACGAATTATTGCTCAATTTAAAATTATTTCTGTTATCACGAATTATTGCTCAATTTAAAAAATTATAAAAAAAATATTTTCAATGTTTTAAAAATATGCTAGATAAACATTATTTCTTTTATATATATATATATATATATATATATATATATATATATATATAACATGAACTCAATACCCAATAGATACCAACATCTAAATGGATTGAAAATTTTTCAAACCCAATTAAGTTTGGGTAAAACCTAAAGAAAAAAAAAGTTGGATTTTAAATTAGGTATGAATTATTACAGTTAAACTTGAACATATAAAATGAATAGATAATCTTAAATTTTTTAAAAAATTACATATATAAAAAGTTAATTATATATTAAATAATTGTAAATTATAATATTTGGATCCAGATTTTAGTTTCGAGTCAAGTTAAAATTATTTATACCCAAAATAGTATTAAAAATTCATTAATGCTGGAATTGGGATTTAAATTATGAGTGTCCAAAACTCGTTCGGGTTCTATTATCAAAAATCTATAACTATTCAGATTATATTTAAACAGTTATTTTATATTAAAATTTAGATATGAATACTACAATATATATATATATATATCTCGCAATATACGAGTAAGTAACGAGTTGTTAAAAAAGATTTTGAGCAGGGCAAGTCGAGCCCCACTTGCTTATCTCCAACTTAAGACATGAATGATCCGTAATCAACCACGTAATTAAACCGCACTTAAAATAAATTTAAACAAAAAGTTAGGCGGCTAGAACGGGGACTGGTAGGTCCCACCTAGCGACTTTTTTTGTGAATTTTATTTGGATTTTTATACACCACTGGTCCCACAAGCCAACACGCGTCAAGTTTATAGTCATTTCAACACTTGTAGGTCCCACAATTACTCGGCCCTCCCAAACACGCGTCGTTTTCTGAGAAACGTTCACATACCCTTGGGCCCACCGTTAAAGATTCGATCTCTCAGGGAGGGACCCAGTGGGAACCGATTGGGCTTCTGTTTAGGCTTTTCGTAAAGGACTTTTAGGGGCGTGTGATTCAAACGTGATGATGGGACCACGTGTTGAGTTGTCAAGTGAAGGTCTAGTGAGAGACTTTGGGGGTTGTCCGTACAATAATTCTTCTTTTGTGGATATGTTCTGGAGCCCCATCGTTGTCGTGGGAGACGTGTCGGTACCTTCTTTGTGATTCGTAGCCTCGTATTTATGTGCTGACATGTTAGTATGGTCCATCATTTTCTGAAAATGACAGTTCCCCCCCATGACTTGAGTATTTTTCTTAATTAATGCACTAATTTCATTTTGATTATTAACCTAAAAAATCATTAATCATTCGTTTGGTTCATAGAAGATGGATTTCAAAGGTAATTTATTGGTTGAATTTTTAAAAAAATACTTTAATGTTAAATTTAAAAAATAATATAAAGATAATGTTGTTGAATTATTGGTTAACAAACTTCCATGTACAAAGAATATATAACATTTTAAAATTTAAAATTATTTTTTATATTAATTAGAATATGTGGCATTTTCCTTTTGCATTGAAACTTGAAATTAGTGATTAGGAATTAGCTAAAAGGTAAAATCTATAAAATTATAGGAATCCTTATTTGGATGATCAAGAGGTTGATTACAAGTTTAGTCACTTATTCCATTTTTACTTATAATTTTGAGCTTTAGTGAAGAGTGTTTGGAAATGTATTTATACTTGTGTTTCTAAATAAATTTTAATTTTTTTTATTAAAATATATATATATATATATATATATATATATATATATATATATTAAATTGTTTTGATATTCTAATTTTAAAAATAATTTTTAAAAACAAACCCATTATATCGTGGGGTATAGCTTTTAAGAATTTTTTTACAGTTATTTTTTTTTTTTTAAATGACTATTTTGAAGATAATTTTTTATAATTTTCATACCTGAACTTAATTTCTTAATTTTAATCTTCATTCAATATTTATTCTTACTTAGCTTTTTACTTTTTATTTTTTATAAGATATTATTCTCATCTTCGATCTTTAAAGATAGCAGATGTGCTAGCTTATTCCCAGGACAGGGAAGGATTCTTTCTGCTCAATATTTTTTTTTTTTTTTGTCTAGTTTACACTAAATAATATTCTTAGATTAATTTTTGTTGATCAAAATTAAATTAAATAAAACATTAAATAAAAAAGAAATTTATTGTATCTCTTCTTATAAAATACTATTCACCTGAACCATAAATATTTTAATTTTTTTAAAAAAATTTTTTTTTTTTTAATTTCATCATTTAATATTAAATTTTTTTTATTCTAGTATCATAGCGCAACGCCGGTTTAACGAATTAATTCATGTTTTTTTTTTAATTTTATCATTTAATATTTGGTTGGTTTGAAATTAAGTTTCATAATTCTTTTCGGTTTGTTTTCTATGAGGTTATTCTGATCTCATTACTCTAATCATAAGTTTAGCGATTTAATCTAGGTCGACCGGAGTCGAGTTTTTTTGTCTATTCTTTTTTAATTGATTTTTTTTTAATTTTCATCCGTCATCTTTGGGTTGATTGGGATTGAATTTCATCATTTATTTTAATTTTATTTATATGAGGTTATCTCAGTCACATGATTTGGATTGCGAGTTTGACATATTAACTCAAATTGACTCAAGTTGTTTGCTTTTGGGTTATTTTAATTAATTTTTTTTCAATTTCATCTTTCAATATTGGGTTGATTGGAAATTAGATTTTATAATTTGTTTTGATTTTTTTATGGGGTTATCTTAGACTTATAACCTGTGTCACAGATTTAACAAGTTAATTCAAATTGATTTAAATTGATCTAATATGATTTTATCCAGATATTTAAAAAAGAAAAATCTTGAATTTTATTTTCGTTAAATTATATTTTCAACGATCATTTAAGTTATCTTTTAACCCCTTAAATTGACCGAGTTATATTAAATCAACGCTAACATAGTTTAATTTTTTTCTACTACAAAATATATAAGCAACACTTAAATATTTTCTTATATTTAAAATAAAAAATTAATTTGCAGCGTAACACAGTTGAATTATCTGGTATATCTCTATAATCTTAGTAAAATACAAATCATCTATAATAGAACTACGAGATTACTGCAATTTATTTTATTTTATTTTATTTTCTGAGAAATGTTTCGAGTTGGGACGCTTTAGCAAAAGTGAATCAGGTCCGTAACTAGAAATTTTTGAGGGGGGCGAAAAGGGATAAAAACTGAAGGGACGGCATGAACAGAGCAGGAGGAAAACTACGTCTTAATCCCTTATACTTCAACAATATTTCATTTTGACACCTGTAGTTTTCTTTTTTAAAAATTAATCTTGGATTTTGAAGTAGTTTCATTGTGTTTGCGACCCATATTTAAGTAACTAATTTTGCATCTACTTAATTTTGACATCTAAATATCATAGGAAATGGAAAAAATAAACGAATAATTATATCCACATTAATTATATAAGTTAATTGCCGTGACAAAAGATAAGGTAGAAATCATTGTCAATCCCTCTAATTTTGAAATTTAATGAAATCAAACCTCTACAATATTTTTCTCTTAAATTGAACACACGCAAATAGGTGATTTTGAACCCTCTGTTGCCTACTTATGTTAAGTTGATCAATTTCCAGTGGAAAGTAAACATTAGTTTGGCTATTTTAAACTAGTATTAAAAATATTATTTAATATAATGTATATGTTATATAATTTACTTATGTAAATTTATTATAAGAACACTTCAATGTAATATCTTTAAACATGGTTAATGGGTTTGTGTATATTAGAGAAAAGGAAAATATATTATAGTCAAAATAATTATACTAATTTTCAAAGACAAAACACTGAATCTTTTATTTTTGGTAAAAAAAGATACTGAATTTGAACTCTTCATATATTATTAATGATGAACTAACCACATTATTAATAATTTTAATTTTAATCAAACACAAACATCACATTCTCAATAATTATCAAGTGTCACATTCTCAATAATTATATTTTCAATTATTATTATTATTATTATATGATTAAGACATGAGTGGTGATAATTCTCTTTTTTTTTTCTTTTTTTATGGTAATGGACTTGTTTAGAAGTATGGTTGCGGTTGCAGTTCAAAGTGCTTTTCGTTTAGAAATGCATCAAAATGATGTTTTTTTTATTTAAAAATAATTATTTTTAAAATCAGCATATCATAACAATTCAAAAATATAAAAAAATAACATTTTTTTTTAAACACGGGTTAATCATTATCTCTAAACAGACCCATTGAAAGATAATATAATGAGAAATATGAGTTAAAAGGTTAGTACATAACATTTATGCCAGTAGAAATGAAAGTGAAAGAACCTAAAAGTTTAGGGATAAAATTATAAAAAGAATAGAAAGACCATAACTTCTTAGTGGGGGTTGGGGGGGGGGTAATCACTTTGAGGACTAAAGTGTTTATACTTGTATCAAAGTCAACAAATTCCTTCTTGTTGTTTTTTTTCTACTTTGAACCCCTTTTATATTTGACACAACATATATGCCCTTCACTCTATACAAGTGGTCTAAGAATGGGATTCAGACAAACAAATTGATTCATATTAACATACGACTTGGATTCCTAGTTACATTCGAATTCTTCTCCTTTTCTTTTCCGTAAATCAGCCCCTTTAGATAACCTCGAATCAGCCCCTTTTTCATATTATTTCTTAAAATACTTTTTATCCCAAAAAAATCAAATAAATACTCTTATAGAATCAAATAGTTGAAAAAACATAAGTAGCGAGTTTTGATTTTTGATTGAATTGTAAATCAATTCATTGGTTTGGTTGTATCAAACTAAATTAACTATAAATTAAATTATTTTTACACCCGATCCAAACCGAAAGGTGAGTCGATAGAGTTCTAAGTCAACTGGAAAGATGAAGATCAATAACAATGGTTTTCAGTATCTTTCATGTTCTACCATTGAAGGAGTATTCCTAAATCCATACAAATCAAATAATTTCACATTCCATAGGTCACAATTGCAGCGTAGATATTACTCTATAGAGTTTATGAAACTGACCCAGTCAAACAAGTGACAGTCCATTTGTCATCACTTTGCCTGCGTCTCCCCCTCCAAAGTTTAAGGTGCCCAGATAGATTTAAGTTTCATGAACTTTTGCTTTATTGTATTTTTCTTGATAAAAACGAACTCCCAGGATTATGTTGCCACGCTTGGACGAGAATCACCTTGGAACAGCTGGAGCAATCCGTCCATCCATGTGGATTGAATATTACACATACCGGCTATTTATTTTCTTAGTATTATTATTATATTTTTAATATTATGGTAGCTTTTATTTTTTAAAATGTTTTTAAATTATTTTCTATCTTAAAAGATATTAATTTGATTTTTTTAAATGATTTTAATGTAATGATATTAAATATTATTTAATACATTTTCAGTTTAAAAATACTATATCTTAAATTTAAGTTGAAAAAAAAAAATCAAGAAGGGGAGCGTAGCGTATTTGCCAGCTAGGCTCATCTCTTAATTTTAGACCTGCTAATTAGTAGCATTACAAATTTTGATGCTACGAAACAAGGCCTGGGCTAACTTCAAAATCGAGATTAAGGCCCATATCAGAATGATTTGTCCATGAAATGAAATCCTGACTTTGCTTTCAAGAAAAGAAACAAATCAATCCAGAATCTTATTCTTATTCTTATTCTTATTTTTTTTTTTTATTATTAACGTGGGTGTCCAGACCAGCTGGCGCGCACCACGACTAATCCCACGGCCCACTGAACATCCTGCAAGCCCAGTGAGCAAGTAAGACACCGCGGGGGTGACAGGCATACCACACATGAAGGACCCAATAGAGACAGGAAGGGAACAAACTCTCCAACCCCACTCCCACTAGGACTCAAACTGAAGTTCAAAGGAAGGAGAGCTGCCTCAACAACCACTGAGCCACAACCTGTTGGTTTCTTATTCTTATTCTTATTTTTACATGTTCTATGCTTTATTCTCTACTATTAGGAACGGGGAAGAGTTTGGCAAATAATAATTATAAGGTATTGTTTTTTAAATTATTTTTTGTTTGTAATTATATTAAAATAATATTTTTTATTTTTAAAAAAATTATTTTTGATATTAACACGTTAAAATAATCTGAAAATATTAAAATATAATTTAAAATAAAAAAATAAAAAATAATTTTTAAAAAATACTTTTAAAATAAAAAAACATATAGACTAATATTAATACATGAAGTTATACACAACATTGAGACAGTCTCAACCCTCTCATTCTGGGCTTCATTATTCTCGGAAGCTTTTTTCCTCTGAACCTAAAAAAATTTAATTTTGTCAATAATTTTGGTATGAAGCAATGGGTTAGGGAGCGGGGTGCTTTAACAGTTTTGGGTTTCCATTGTAATCTAATGACGAGGATGAGCTTGGCCTTTTGACTTCACTAATTAGGCATCAGATCTGAACCAGAAGTGTTAGAGCTACCCTTTTCAGTTTCGTGGCTATTGTAGTATTGGACCTTGAGACTCAGTTTGCATGTTAAGGCCCATGATAACCCGAAGCCTAAAACCTGCTTATATCAGATTCCAAGGAGCCTAATCAGCATCCTATACATATACTCATGCTTACGTATACATGTATACGTGTACATGTATATGTAATTGTTGGGTATTTATAAATTAATTGTTTGTTTAATTTGTAAACAAATAAAAATAAAAAAGTTTTCTATCTTACCTCAAAAAGTAACATTTCTTTCTAAGTGTTTATAAATACGAGTTTCTTTTTTTTAGTCTTTTTATTATTGTTATTCTTTTAGATGGTTAGAGATTTTAGTTGAATGTTGAAGGTGTTATTTTTATGTGAGATAAATAAATATTTTAAAGATAGTATTTTCATTCATTTAAATCAACTCTTTATTTATTTTCATATTAAACAATTTATTTATATTAATTCTATATTCTAATTTTATAATTGATTTTATTATGTTTATGTTTGATTAGTCAAGGTTGTGAAGATTTTCTAAATTCCGGTCTTAACATCCATATACATTGCATGCGTGATGATAAAGAAGAAGAAAAATAAGTGAGGTTTTTCCAAGAAGGTTGTAGATGTTTTTAGGTCTTATTTTTTTTATTATTTTTATTTTTATTTTGATTAATATACCTTGAATAATCCGATAAATTTTAAAGTAAATAATCATGTAAGTCTCTAATGACTATCATCATAGTAATAATAGAATTTGAACTTGAGACCACAAGAAAAACAAACCCTTTAATCTTAAATTTTTATCATTAAACCACCTAGTAAATGATTTTCTTTCATTATCTTACTTTGATTATCATGTGAGTATATAATTTTTGTGTTATTATTTAAAGTTCTAATCTTTGAAGGTATAAGAGAATTATTTATTTATTTATTTATTTATTTTGGAAATGTATACATATTAAAACCCAATCAATAAAAAAACTTCAGCTTTTATGCACAGAAACTAAATTGGATTTACAAAGATGGTGTTATAATAGCTAGTGGGCCAACATAAAAAAACTTATTACTTGATACCTCTCAACTTTTTGCTCATAAGAATGGATCAGCGATGATTAAAAGTAATCACTCCGTTTTGATTTAACGTGGAGTCCACTCAAAATTCAGTCGGCTTGTGAAAACCACAATTGGGATATGTTAGTAATTATTCACCACTCTTGTCCTTTTCCCCTCTTTGTCAAAATACGGTTCACACCATCCTTTTTATTATTATTATTTATTTTTATAAAAAAAAATATTTAAAATTAATTTTTTAATATACACGGATATTAAAAATATTTTTTTAAAATAAATTATTTTAACATATTTTTGAGTAAAAAACACTTTGAACCATAATTATTGTACTCTCAAACAAATATACCCTTCTATTTCATCTTATATTAATTTTGAAGGTATTATTAAACTTGGTTTTGTTTGATAGATTAGTCAGGTAATTTATTGAATTTGATTTAAGTTAAATTTCAAATTAAATTAGATGAGAATTAACTCGATCAAACCTAATCAATCTTATAAAAACCTAGTTTAATATTAAAAAAAACATAATATTTTAATTTTTTTTATTAAAAAATATAAAACAACTCCTTTCTTATTGACTCCAGTAATTTAGGATAATCCATTTACCTTCCTAAGAAACATGTTCATGTCCATGTCCATGTCCATAAAAAAATCCATCATATGGCTTGAAAGAATAATTATGTAATTTTTATTAATTATTTAGTAAATAATTTAATAGTAAAAATTTGGAATTAAAAGTTTTGGTTTCTTGTAATCTTAAGTTTAAGTTCTTTCATTGCTAATATGATAATTATTAGAAATTTATATGAATATTAATTTTAAGATCTGTAAAATTAATTGAGGTGTATATAAATTAATTCTAATATCTATATTAATAAAAAAAAATATTCATTTAGCAGCCACAGCAAAACCGTGTTTGACACGTTTTATTCCAATATTATTGTACTTGTGTCTCTTCATCAATGAATACGTGTCTGCTGTCCATTTTTTACTTTGACCTTGGATAGTATTTTTTGCGTGCCATGATTTGAATTCTCTCAAGATAACCTGCAAGAACTCTCTCATCGGCAAACACAATCATAGTCCATCATGTTCGTGAAAAATTATGTAATTTTTTTAGTGTAATATTATCGTTCCAGGAGGAAAAGGACTTGTCTTTTTCCGTGGGCTTGATGCAGCCCACATATCTTTGTTATAATGTTGCATGATTGCCTCTCCAGTATTCGGTGAAAATCCTTAGAATTAAAAGATTTTTATTTTTTATAATTTTATATTTGAGTTTTATAATTATTAATATAATAATTATTAAAAATTTATATGATTATTAATTTTAGGTCCTGTAAAATTAATCAAGATACGTACAAACTGATCCGAACATTCATATTAATAATAAAAAAATTATCAATTCTAATAAAAAATTGTGTTTTAAAGTGGTTTTTAAATTATGTTTTAATAAAAAAAATATTTTTAAATATATTTTTTTTATAATTTTAATATATTATGTCAAAAACAAAAAAAAAATGCAAAAAAAAATCACTACCAAACACAATAGCATGATTTGCAAATTGGATAAGCATCAATTTTGTACCAATAAATTAAGGGCTAGCTGACACATACAATGCAAGAAAGAAGCATTTAAGTGGGCAATTGATTACCACAAGTTGCAATCTTTTGTCCTATCAAGCTAAGATACGCTGCATATCTGACTATCAGTTATCATTGGGCCACATCTTTCAGGTGCACTAAAATAGCTGCTCAATGGCTCAGACCCATGGATAACGTTTCAATCCTACCCCTTTTTCGCCTTTCTTTTTTCCAGCACATTTAATTGATCATATCAACGTGTTTTTTCAAAAATAGCCCGGTGGCTAAAAAATATATCCAAACTAATATAATTAAAAAAAAACCTTATTTCTAAAATAATATAGTTTAATGAGACGTGCAAATATGACTTGCACATTCAATCAAATTAAAATTGTTGAAAAACTATTATTATTATTATTTTATAAATTTATAAATCTTCGTCGAGTGAAAATTACTTGCATAAAATATGTAAAAATAAAAGAACATAAAATTTTAAAGAATTAACCATAGAATTTTCTATAATCAACAAATAAAAAAATCATCCAACATAACATGTATTCAATCAAATAAATATGGAATTGAAAAACTTGCTCATAATATAAGTTTAGAAAACTTACTTATTGAAGATAATAAAAAAGAAATAAGAAACTCAATGTTATTGTCAATCATTTCTCCTTGAGGTGTAATTGTCATTCACCTTTTGCAAATAGTCCCAATGCAATGGACTCCGAGAAACTCAACAACATCACCTTGAAAAGATGCAAATCTTTTTAAAGCCTACAAACTTAATGGAATGAACTCAATTTTTTCTCTACAAGAACATATTCCTAAGATCTAGAGTAGAAAGAACAAATAAAAAAGAAAGTCTTGGAAAAACCAATAACAAAACAAGAAAATAACTTAAGAAATTTTTGATAGTTATTTCTACTCATCCAACACACTTATTTAAAGGGCCTCGGAATCAAAATATTAATTACTCATAAATCATGAATATTCATAATTTTTGAATGCTCATAATTAATGAATGTTCATAGTATTGAGACATTATAATGCACTCATTCTTATTACATTATAATTAATATATTAATTTATGTACTAAGATATTTAAAAAAGCGATGAAACAAGGATTTAATATCAAAAAATATTTTTTATTAATCAAACTCACAAGTTCATAAACCCATTGCTCAGTCCACAAAACTATTTTGGATTTAAAACAGTGCTTTGAGCATAATTTTTTATTCACTTTTAATTGATTTTTAAAACATATTAATATTTTAAATTAAATTACTCATGTTGAATTACAAAATTCAACATGATTTTAACCCAAAATATAAATGGACCTCCCATTTAATTTGACATTAAAAATACCTATTACATGTTTTTTAAAACCAATCCCACAAAAACTAGCAAAAACTATTTTCCTTTTATTTTCATTATTTCTCTCTTCCTTCCCGTAATGCCACCCTTACCCTCTTTTTTTCAATCTCTCTCTCACTCCACCATGACAGGATACCTCTTCTTTTCCACATAAGCATTTTAAGGTCGCACGAGTCTCACCTATGCATCTTGAGGACAAGCATGGGTCACTTGTGCATCTTATGGTTGCACATATGCGACTTACATGATCTATAAACTATGCTATTTTAGAAACTAAGTTTTCAATTATGCTAGTTTGGATGTATTTTTAGTTATTGTGGTATTATTGAAAAAAAAAAACTCAACTTTCAAGTTTGTAGTTTCTCTTTTTTTGTTTTTTTAACTAAAATTTCACACCTACTTGTAAGTTTTTTCTATTTTTAAAGGCTGGAAGTGAAGACAATGTATTGTAATGAATTTATATAAGTTAGATCCTCATATATGATGTGGTTTTAAATATTTTGACTACCAAAAATATTCACATAGGTTATGTTTAGCGCCTCTATGTTTATAAGCTAAGTTGTATATGTTTTGACCAATTTTTAAAACTATAATGTTTGATAAAACATTGTTTGAAAGAAAAGAAAAAAATACGTGCTATCGAAGAAAACAAGGTAAGAATAGATTATAAGAGAGATATGTATTTTTATGCCTTGGATTTTTTTTTTTTGAATGATTTCATGAATGTGAATTAATGAATTTTGCACATACATACAAGTGAATATAAGAATCTATGGAAAAGAAAGTGAAACTAAAGCATAAACTAATTAATAAGAAAAATATAATTAAAAATATGAAAATTTCAAATGAAAAAACTACAACGTGAAAGGAGAAAAAAGATACAACTAAACATAACCAAAAAATTGATATACACAGACGGAATATTTCATCGATGTATACGCTTTATTTTTTCAATATAACAAGTGTCTCATCTCAAATGTCATATTTGTTAGTCATTTCATTGGTTATTCTTATACTAGCAGATACACTAGTGGATTATTGTCGTCGGTGATTAAAATAGACATCAATTGTTTCTTGTCAGCATATCTTTTGGTGAATACTACCAATGGATTTATTTGTTAGTAATATATCATATGTCATTGATGGATAGGCAAAAAAAAATGCTGAAATTTTTTTTGTCAGTGAATCCATCATTGCATATCAAAACAAATCACAACTCTCAATAATTCTCCGAGGAAAATGATCCTATTTGATAGTTGGCTCGCGTCTAAGCTATGCAGCCTAGAAAATAAATCATTAGTTAAACAATATCACAAACAATAACTACCATTTTAAAAACAAATAATTAAAAATACATTTTGCTCTTACCAAGCACTTTGCATGGTTAGTAAAAGAAAGTGACATGCTAATATGTTTGCTAATGAAATTGTGAGTCTTTTTATTTTTATTTGAGAACTCACTATATGACCGTCTTATGAAAACTTTTGATTTCAAGAACTATTGATATGTCTTTCAATTACTCTCAGTGATATGTTGAGGTCTAAAATCCTTTTACACCTCAAAGTTATCTGACTCGGCTCTTCTCTTAGTGTAGGTGTGCATGTCTTACCAGAAATAACAAAACATGGTTTAGAAGTTCATTAAAAAATATATAACAATAATAGAGATTATAATTTTACCAAAAAATATAAACTTAACAGTTCAAACTCACCTAGTTGCATTATGATTTTCCTAAACTCACATTGCAACCTCAGAGTTTGCAGCATCCCACAAGAATTATTTCTTATAATAATTTGAATAAAATAATTAGTTTAGAAATTTAAAAATAAATGCATATTAACTAAAAGTAAAGATTATATATGTACTAACCTTAAACTTACCCCCACCACAAGCATCTATTATAGATGATCTCAAGCTGTCACTACTGAAACAGAGGCACTTCCATCAATATTTTCATCGTCAATGTTATCATTCATGGAACTTCCATATTTATGAATCTAAAAATCAATTAATTAAATCCAAACTATATATGTAACATCCTGAAATTTTTAATCACATGTGAAAAATCGAGTAAATGTTTTTTTTTAAAACACAACCACATCAACCATATATGGAGCTCATTCCTCATCCAAATAATTAAAATGACATAATATAAATTTAATTATACCTCACATAAAATATATGTAACTAAATTAAATTCAACATGGTAACAAGTTCCTTCATTTATAAAAGTGACTAAATTAAATCCATCATAATATTTAAATTCCTTCATTACATTACTTTAACAATTCAAATAAAATACCTTAAGGCATAACAAAAGAATGCAATATAATTGTAAATTATATTCCTTTCCAAAATTACATGTTAATGTTATCATGATTACATGTATTAATCTTATACAAAAAATAAGGTCTCAAATTTACTAAGTCTTGTCAGGTGGTGCCGAACCAGAAAAATAATTTGATATTACAATAAATTAATTTGCATGAAAAATAAAGTGGCAACATAACAAATACCAATTTAACTGAATTATTATACCCATTTATACATAAGTTATTAAATAACTTAATTTAGACGAACTAGAAGAATTCTTACGACCCAAAATTAGTTGGCAACCCCCAATTCGAGTTCCAACTCTCACCGCCTAAACCCGGGCACATTCCTAAAAACAAATCCATCGAACCACCCAGAATAGGGCACTAGTCCCATTACACATGGTAAACTGGTCATCTCACACTATTCCTATTATACAATGCAAACTAGTCAACTCATCCCAGAATAGGGCTCCAATCCTATAAAATAGGGAAAACTGGCTAATGCATAGACAAAATAATTATACAACTGGATAGTAAAAGAAATTTATTTAACATGTATCTAAACAATTCTAAATAGAATTTAAATAACAAGGTACCAAACACCTACCTAAAGTCCAGACATGGCACGCAAGATCCTATCTTGGTGTTCCCTTGACAACCTCTCTTGTATCAACAACCTAACATCAATTTTTCAAATGGTATCGTATCTTTCAAGCAAAATTTATTTCATTCAATTAATGACCGTGATTACTTTTATTTTAATTTAAAGAAAATCCATGTTTCCTTTAAATCTTAGTTAACTAACTCATGGCCAAAAGTCAATAATCAATCTAGCACAATTCTTATACCCAACATTCAATAATTAAAATCCACCAAGAAAAATCCATAATTTTCTCTCTATTAGGCCTAAACATCCAATGCATACAAGGAAAAATTTGGATTTCCAATAAAAAAAATATTCATTCGGCAGCCACAGCAAAACCGTGTTTGACACGTTTTATTCCAATATCATTGTACTTGTGTCTCTTCAGACGAACTAGAAGAATTCTTATGATCCAGAATTAGTTGGCAACCCCCAATTCGAGTTCCAACACTCACCGCCTAGACCCGGGCATATTCCTAGAAACAAATCCATCCAACCACCCAGAATAGGGCACTAGTCCCATTATACATGGTAAACTGGTCATCTCGCACTAATCCCATCATACAGTGCAAACTAGTCAACTCATCATACATCTTTATTATGTGCATCAGGTGACTCTTTATTATTGGCACATAAATGCATTGTAGGCTTACAAACACTATTGCTTGAAGATGTATAACCACTCTGTTTTGATCCTAAATGTTCCTCGACATCTGAACAATATAACTAAATAATAAAAATATTCAATTAAATTCTCAATCCATGGTTTATGGTATTTTGTTTTAGTGCATCTATCTATTAATATAAAAAATTTCATTAGCACCTCTCTTATACGAGACCTTATCTAATTAAAAAAATATATATAGACAACTATATACAATGAATCAAATCATTTTTCACAAGCATAACCACAATCATGATTAACCTATGTTTTAGTAAAGATTGTCGCGAGGCGTAGGCGACGCGACGTCGTCTGGAGACGGCGAAGGCTCTTGTCGTGCCTCTGGTGTGAGTTGTTGTGTTTGGAAAGGGTTTTAATCATAAAATTATAATTAAGGTTTAGGAGTCGCCACCTAGTATTATGGTCACTAGGAACCTGTGGTTTGTGAGAGCCCAAGTAAGAGACTGATTGTGCAAAGGAAAGACGCACCACCCCCAATGCACCCTACCTAAGGTAAGCTGCATTGTTGTTTGATTGTTTTTTTTTTTAAAAAGTTGGGTTTCTATTCATTGGTCTTTTCTAAGGCTCAAGGCAGATTTCTCTTCATGAGAGAGTCTCTATCTTATCGGGTTAAATCATAACTGTTCTAAAGTCTAAATTTTAGCATTGCATTTCTAGACCTTGTATCTTTAATATTTGAGGGTGTATTTTATCGTGTAATTTTACAACCCACAAATATGAAAGTCTAGATCTGGATCCTAAAACAAAAATTGGAAAAAAAAAATTTGACATGTTGGCCAAATCCTAATGGATAATCATAAACTGGTTACGATATCTATTTTTTTTATTTTTATTAAATATGAAAAAGATGTAATTTTTGTTTTTTTATGAAAAAAAATATGCTTGGAAAAGTTTTAGGATTTGGCCGTATGCAACAAAATATTTTTTTGTTTTTCAAAAATATTTTGGAATTTTTTTTTTTTTTTGAGAAATATTTTGGAGAAAACCAGTATTTTAATACCGGATTTGTAGTTTAAAGTGTAAATATACAACCCGATATTATGCAATATTGGTAGAAAAATAAGCAAGAAAATCAGATTTTTTTTTGAAATGATTGTTTTGAAATTTTTAGGATTAAAAAAAAAAAAAAATAGTCCACTGCATGAATAGTAGACGTGAATTATAATTCACGTCCTCTGTTCACTGAACAGGGGCTGTGAAGAAGAAGAAGAAGGGGAATGGAAGAGAGGGCAGACAACCTAGCGTTGTGGTGGTTTGGCCGAGGATGACGGTGTGCTTCCGATGGTTGCAGCGGTGGAGGCCGGCGGAGGAAGAAAGAAGAAGAAGAAAATATGCAGAAATGGGGCGAAAATGCTGGTTTTTGGCCAACTTTGGACCCAATTTTCTCATCCCTCGGGCCATGAAATCCACCTTTATTTATAGGCGGTGGAAGAGGGCAATCTTATCTACATTGAGGAAAAAATCCAGCCCCTTGATTCAGTTGGGAAGGATCTTAACTATTGGCTCAAAGTAGGTATCATGAGTTGCAAATCTGCAAAAAAAACTGATTGAGTAGGTCTCTTTAGGTTGTCACTAGTGCTAATATATTATCATTTAGCCTGAACTGATCATGTGATGTTGCAGAGAAAGTGCAAAGGTTCATTTTCGTATGAGATTTGTCAAATTTGGTGGACGTTAGGTACATTAAATGCAGCTGCAAAGTAGTCAACCAGACCAGCTTTTTCAGAAAAAATAAAGAAGATCATGAACAGTGATTGATTCTATTTTTGGCTAAAGTTCATTTCAGTCCTTCCTCTTTCAATTGAACCCTAATTAACCCTAAATTTTTTTTATTTAATGCGATTAGGCCCCTAATTTCAATCAATTAACTTGGTAAAAATTAAATTTGATCTCTTAAAATTTCAATCTTCTCAATTAAGCCCAAATTAGGCTCCCATACTTAATTTTTCACCAATTAAGCCCAAAATAAAATTAATTTGACCCATTTAAAGTATAGTTAAGTCCTTGCACTTAATTAAATCCTTTAATTGGACCTAAATTAATTTTTAAACATAATTAAAATTTAATTTGGCCCATGATTAAATCAAATTGGCCTATTAAAAATTTAATTATGTCTTCAGACTTAATTTTTACACGAATTCATCCAATAATCATTTAATTTGACCTTGAATTTACATTTTTTTTTCTTCATTTTTAGGCATAATAAGGTCCAATTAGGCCTTGAATTTCCTCCAAAATTGCAACTTTATTCCCCGATTTGCTTTCTCCACGTTGCCAGCCTTTATTTTATTTTTTTATTTTTATTTTAAAAAAAAATTATTTTTTAGGGAATAACCCAGAATTGGGTTATGACAATGATCATTTTGCATATGGACTTGCTTGTTCGTATTTATAGGAAAACAAAACAAAATGGAATTATAAACATGAGAGACTTCATAAATCACATGAAAAGTGATTCAAAAGTCTAAATTATATTAAATGATGGTTCAAATTAGATTAAAAAGAAAAAGAAAAATCGACAACAATACCATTCCAAGTTTCTGAAGTGCCAATATAACCTTTACACAATTCAATCAACAACAATTTCTACTTCAAATAAAACCCACCCTCTTGAATACATATAACAATCCATTTTATTTATAATCATTCTAATAACCTAAAACAGAAAATAAAAGAGAAATCTAATCTTAATTTAGTAATTAAAAAAAATCATAGTTCATATGCTATATGTGAAATGAAAAAAATTATACAAAATTAAAGAAGAGTTATAGAAGAAGACAAACCTTAAAGATTATCTAAAAGAGAGTTTTGTGTCATTGTTTAGAGGTGAGAGAAAGCATCGCCGCCATCGATTATAGAGAGAAAGAAAACACTGGTTGTCTAGTTGAGAGAGAGGAAGAGGAGAGATGAGATGGAAAATAAAGATTTTAAGGGAAATAAAGGAAATCTAGGGATTGCCTTGACATATTTAGGTTTCAAATCACCGATGAAATTTTTCATTGATGAGTTCGTTGATTAATAACCACGTCAGCATATCACCGATGGACTCACCGATAAAAAAAGTTGAAATCTTTTGTAAGTCCCTATGTTCACCAATGAGTTTTCATATATCAATATTTCCATTAGCAAACCTAAATAAATTTTCTTCCCCAAACTCTTTGAAATTCTCTTATAATTTTAGAGTTAGTTAGCGATTCTATTGGTGAGTACAATATAATTAATGGATTTAAATCTATCGATGAACCCTAGTTCCAAGTCCATGAATTTTTCCCTAAAGTCTTTGTAATTATTCGATGATTTTAGAATCTGTCGATGAGTACAATATAACCAACAAATTTAAATTCATTGGTGAACCTGCTGGTTGATCCCAATTCCATGAATTCTTCTCCAAAATCTCGTAATTATTTTACTACATTAGCATTATTGGTGATTCCATCAGTGAAGTTAAATCATTGATGGAATCACCAACAAGCACAAACATAAATTATAACTTTTTCATTTTAACCGGTAATTTTATCGGTAAAGTAACAAAATGTATTTTTCCCATATTTGTTATAACTCTTAACTCTTATCCAACCTCGTAGCTACATTTATAAATTATATAAAAAAAAAAAAAACAACTCATTTAAAACCATATTCTTCGACAATAAATGCTTGATAAATATACAAAACAAAATGGTTTATACACGACAATAAATATCTTAATTGCATAATGATGTTTTACATCTAGAATCAGTTCAAATCTCATGTTTAATTTGAGTCCTCATTATATTAATTTTCATCATCTTCATGTCCATTGTCTTCTTTATTAAACTAAAGTTATTCAATTACTTTATCTTCATTGATTTTGGTATGTCCACTGGTACTTAATATATCATTTAACTTGTCAATATCAACATGAATATAAATATTCTTAATGACATGAAAAATTGAATTATTTCCTAACTCGATAATTGGAGAGACTCGATATGGATCAACTAACTCATCTAGTTGAAATGCTCCAATTACTTTATTAGTATCATCTTTAACAACTTGGACATAACTTCTATGTTTAGTTTTCATAATAGATAACCAATCAACTCTGTTATGATCTTTTTTAAAGTGATGAGTGTATTTGTAATGCACTTGGTAGCATTGTTTAGCAAATACAAAAACATTAGTAATGTTGTTAGGTCACATTTTTTATTAACCTTGACCAAACCATGGTGAAGATCTACTATAATTTCTATATTGATATCATACTAATAGCATTTGAATAAAAAGATTGTATTTTACGCTCTATGATATTACAATTCAATTACTCATTCTAACTTATCATAATAAACAACTTCAAATTCATTGGAAATTGGTATCTTAACACAAACCCTACTATTATAGGTATTTTTACCCTCTTTATAATCTTCAATATGAAAAGACATATACATTGATAAGGTACTCGTTATAATATTGGGTCTTTCATTCAAGACCCAAAAATAGTAATTTCAATATTTCAATATTTCCTCTCATATTGTACACCTAGTTAAAGATAACTACCATTAACGATCAATTTTTTTTTTAAGAAAATGTATTCTTAAAATATTTAAAAATTATTACATACTTGTATTTTAAACTACGTGACAAATTGATCATTTTATATTTGGAAAATTCAACCTTCAATAATATAGTGATTTCAGAATAACAAAAATTAATTATGTTGCTTATAAGGAAGTTAATGAGAATTTTGCCTAAATGGGAATACAAGAGAAAATAATTTAAGATTGTAAAATTATAAAAATGACTTACTGAACAAAAGATCTCAAATTATTACAGTTAAATAGCATATAATTATGTGTTTGTCTAAATTCAATGTCTGTCAAATATCTTTTTAAAACTGCATTCTTTGACAATTGTTGATTAAGATGAAAAAATATTGAAAAACTATCACTAAAGGTATTTCACCACTACTATATGTCTTGGGACATGATTGATTCTTGTTCTTGTGTGAGGCTCAAAATAATACGATATAAATATTGAAATCTCTTCAATAATATAAGCTTTGTTTATTGAAGCTTCAACATGGAAGTCATGACTCTTTATTCTATATAATATGCATTCATCTAAATTCATCAACCTAGCTATGTTTGAAGAATATCTATCAAGAAATTGCAAAATCTTAAACCATTTGTAGACAAGAAATTGTGATTTTTTATCTACAGTAAAGATGGCTTTGGGCTTTTACGACACATGCCTTATCATTAACCAACTTCAAATTCCAATGATCATTAAAAAAAAAAAAAAAAGCTATATCCATTCTAGATTTAATGTTATTCTTTGTTTTTTCCCTTTATGTAAATAACCTTGTTAAAAATAACTCCAAACATGTTCTTCTTGATATGCATTACATTTAAATTATGACAAAGAAAGTTAGTCCCCCAAAAATACTTTGTTTTATCCAATTATAGGTCACACCAAACCCAAGAAACTTCTACTTACCAAATTGAAAACCAAATACAATATTATCATACTGTGAGACTACATCATACAATTCTTCACCTGATAATATCGGTAGTGCAACATCCTTTTCAGCTTTACCTTTTAAGAAGTCCTTATTATTCTTTTTGTATTAATGATGACTTGATAAAAATCTCTTATGGCAAAAAAAAAATCTTTACCATTATTCATTAAGGTGAAAGCCTTATTGTTTTTTAAAAAAAAAAAATAAGGATAAGCTAATTTCTTAAATGTGCTTCATCCTGAAACCATCTTATATGTAGGAAAATTAGTTATAATCCATATCAAAGTTATCCGTATTATAAAGTTTTATTTTCTTAAGACATCATACATCAAAGCCCTAAATGACCATAATTGTTTCAACTCATCAATCAAAAATTAAAGATAAACATGTATATCCATACCTAAACTATAAGGATTGGGTATAATTGTAAATAAAAACATAGATTTTGATCTCATACACATCAATAAAGACAAGTTGTAAATTGTTAGTATTATCAGCCAACAAAAATAGGGTGCAACAAATGACTTAGATGGATTGAACTCCTGTGTATACAAACTAAGACTCATATTTATGGTTCCCTTGAAAACTAAGGATGCACTTTATTAAACTGCTTCCAAGTTTCACCATAATATAAGTGTACTATAACTTCATCATTTGCATCATGTAAATGATGTCATGTCATGTGCTCAGCTATTTACAGAGATATAAATAACCTTTAAAGCCTATATGTTATTGGAAAGCATCTTAGTTTCTTGTATGCAACAAGTGTCCTTCCCTACTAGTATTATATTTATATTGATTATGCCCACATGTTTAAATTTACTTCTTCACTATACTACAACATGCAAAAATTTAGGCATATATCAATTTTTTAGTATTGTAGGTCAAGGGGTTTCATAAGGATTTTACGGTATAAAAATTCTCTTTTAACTTATTCCTCTAAATAAAATGTTTTTTATCCATTTGATGATGCTATCACAATTGGCCTAACTCATATTATAATATGACTTAATGGTAAACACTCGTGCAATGGTTATAATTTAATTTAATTTGTGCACTTATTCTATAATGATTAATCAGAATATTTGAAAAGTTTTAGGAACCTAATTGCATCTATATTTGACATAATATGATTGTTAACCATTAAATAACTTATCATTTCTTTTAGTATAAAACACTTAAGTTACAAAGTAACTCAATTTCATCAAATTACAAACAAATTCAAATTTTCTGAAATCTCAAAAAAATCCTAACATACAAATCAAACTTTTATTCTTTATGAAAAGGTTGTAAAACATTTAAATATACAAACAAACTACAAATATTACAATAAAAATTAATAAATTAATTTAAAATACAAATGGATAGATTTGCTTAGATGGTACAGGGAATGTTTTGAAAAACAATTAAACCAAGACAATGATTTCAAATTTCAGGGAAAAAAAAAACTTTTTTAATTGTCGTAACCCAACTCTTGGAAATTCTTAGCATCTAATAATAGTGATATGTTACAACCATTCCTCCAAATGACAAGGTTAGGGCGTAAAACCCTCACATAGGAAGATATTAGATAAAAAAAACCAAGTGATTGTGAATATCTTAGTGTATATTAACGCCATCATAAGAATTCTTGTCATATGTGTAGACAGAATGAAAATCCACGATCCCCATTGGATTTAGGAAATGACACACTAATTCGCCATGCCCAGTAGTCAAGATTCTCATCCTTGTTTGTATGTGCCTGTGCTGTATCACTTTCATGACTTTCCGTCATCTCATCTTCAAGAAATTATTCTGGGGTGAGTTGAGGTGGAGCACTCGGCACTCTGCGCCATTTCCCACTCATGTAGAAAAGAGCATAGTACACCGAGGCTTCTAGCGGTGGCAAGAGTTTTTTTATCTCTGCATCTGCATCTGTATTATGTTTGTCATCTTTGCAATATCTTATTTATTTATTGGACTTGTAGAATGTTCAATAAATTTAGAAATTAATCATGTAAATTGGCTTGAATATTCAGAATTATATATATATATATATATATATATATATATAAGCATAGTGTGCAAAACCCTAATATCAAGGTTTTTGTATTTGAATTTTCTATTATAATCATGAAGCTTATTTGACTTCATGTATAAAGTATGTGGGCTCACGGCCCTTTCTCTTTGCCCCCATCTTTTGTATTTTGAAGTTTTGGTCAAATGAATCACCTGGGATTTCTGTAAATCATTTTGAGTTGATTATTTTAGAATTTTATTGGAGATTCTTTTGAAAGGGTATTTTATTTGTAAATATATTAAAATAATATATTTTTTTTATTTTTAATATTAAATTAATACAATTTAAAACTATAAAAAAAATTAATTTAAAACTAAAAAATTTAAAAAACACCAATCGAATTGCAATTCCAAATAGAATTTAGATAGACAAGAGAATCAAGGTGGACCAAATATCAATTTGGAAAAAAGGGGACTCCATTTACATGTTGCAATTCAACCACCTTTGCTTATCCAATCTTCTTTCCAAATTCTCGTTTACTTTTTACTGTTTTCGTTTACTAATGTCTATATATCATGTAGTTGATGCAGCAGAAATCAAGTTGGTAATTTCCAATTGCCAGCTATTTTCTAAACTTTAAGATTACTGTAAATTATACGCTTAGCAAATTATTATTATTTTTTTGTTTTAAAATTGTTTTAAAAAAATTTAAATTTTTTTATTTTTTTTCTTTGTTTCAAATTAATATATTTTTTTAGTATTTTCAAATCATTTTGATGTGTTGATATCAAAAATATTTTTTAAAAAATAATAAATTATTATTTTAATATATTTTCCAGTGAAAAACACTTTAAAAAACAACCGCAACCACACCTAAACATTAATGTCTCATCTAATATCGTGTACATCAATCCAAATACTAACTTAGTTTTTCTATGTATATTGTGCTGTAAACAGGCATAGAGTTGATTATGTCTTTCACTCCATGTGTTAGTAACAAAAGGAAATTTCCTACTTTTACAAAAAGGATATAAAGAAAAACATAAAAGCTCAGTGTCACTTTGAATGCTATATATGATAATCATAGATGGTCCTGCGCCGGTTCATCTTTCCATAGTCAGGTTTTTATTATCTGATAGAGTAAATCATACTCCTCCTGTGTGGAAAGAATACAAGCAAACCCAGAGGACTGAGGGCCAAGAAGAGAGGAGAGAGCACTAGCTCAGTCAAGAACATGAGTATTCTTACCTTATAATATTACAACAAGGACACATTCATATACCTTTGAACAGGAATCTTTTACTCGTCTCCCCACAAAAATTACCATAGCTGCAGTGAGAGAGGTGAAATAAAGTATATATCATCAATCAAAACACAAAAAGTAACACAGCCCTCATGTGTCACCAACTAGTGCTCCATCTTTTTATGCCTCTCCCCACCATTTCTTTATTTCTTCCTAGTGCGAGACCAGTCACCAACCCAGCCAGCTTTATGATAAAAATGGACCCACCAATGTATAGATTATGTTAGGAAAAACCCTAATGTTGAGATTTGTGGGATCTTTATAATTAATCTATGGATATCCTACCTTACTTGACCAGGCTCCTGTATTCTAAGACTTATCAACCTACCAACCATGTGGAGGATTAATAATTATTCATGTGTGTGTGTGTATTTATTTATTTATTTGTACATTTAAGAATTATTTAATTTTAAGGGATAGAATAGAAGCATCACAGTTTCGCGGCTATCTAAGAAAGTTTAGGATGGTAACATGGAAAATATATTCCTCTCTATGATAGTTTAATTGGAAAGTTTAACGCAATCAACTGGCTCTGTCAGCCAACCACAGTATATTATAACTTGTAAAAGGAGCAAGAAATTAATAGAGACACCATATTAAACTCTATGCTTTGTTGTTTTAAAACCCGCATCAACTTCGCCAGTCCACTTCAAATTTAGACCGGTTTGATTTGAAAATAATATAAAAAAATAAAAAAAAAATCTAGCGGATTTTTTAAAAAAAAATTATTAAAAAAACATCACTTTAATTCTTTGAAAAAATTAAATTCACTCAAGTTGGATTTTAAAATTATACTGATTTTTTTTTCAAATAAAACCAAAAAATCTTATTCAAGACAACAAGAATCAAGAAAAAATTCAAATAAAAACATAATTAGTGCGAATGTTATCCTATGTTTAACCCTAAGTATAAGTATAATTAGAATATAGGTGCATCATGAACTCACATGAGTTGCACAAAAACCATTAGCGTGTGGAAGAGCCTTCCAAGAATGCAGCCTGTAATTGGTCCCCTCTGGTGGAACTCCTCGACCCAAGAGAATGCCAGGGAGCCAGGTTTTCGGCTTTCCTTCTTACTCTATAATAATTTACAAGAGTTAAAAGGCATCTACTTCCTAGGGACTGAACTGGGTTATGGGCTCGACATTGTTCATCGATGGAGCCAGGTTTTTTTTTATTTTATTTTATTTTATTTTTAAGTTCAGCTTTTTCCTCCATCTCCCCCCATCAATTTTGGAAGCAAAATTTGATCTTGACTCTCAGAGGCATGGAACGGGCACTTTGAAAGGACATTCTAGTCTAAACATGATTATTTTGAGGAGGTTTATTTTAGTATTTAAGAAGCTAATTTCCTTTTTTTGACGTTAAATTGTGTGAAACAAAACCCTTATAGAGCTTCCTATATCAATGCTAATTTATATTGGATATGAATATACATAGAAGATGGTTCAATGTGTGTCACAAAAGTGGATATACAACAAAAACTATCTATATGTTTTTTCAATAATTAAAATTAATACAATTTCATAATGATAAATGACCATATAATAATGTGAGAGATATTTTAAATAAAAATAAAAATATTATAATCTTTATTCAAGAAACATGATATTGTTATTTCTAGATTAAAAAATTATATATTTTAAAAGAAATAACATATGAAAGAGAAGACATGTAGCAATAATTAAATTTGAAAGAGAGAAGATGAAATCAACATCAATCCTTTCATAATCAGCATACAAAATATCTCGTCAAAATAATTACCAAGATAATTTGATTTTTTTAGATATCTAGATTTATTTAATCTGTTAAGGAAAATATGAATGCCTATCGTTTTCATCTATAATTTTACGTATCATTACATTTAATTGATTATATGTTGTATTTAATTCTATTATTTTTTTTCAGGTAATTTTTTCATTATTTTTAAAATAAGACTTTCTAATGATGTATAAGATATTTAATAAATCACTATAAATATCTTTCATTCATTGTCCGGTCAAATAAATTGATCTTATTTTAATTAAACGATACAAACATAGGCAACAATAATAAATACATCAAATAAAAAAAATGCTAACAATAACCTCGAAAAAAAATATTTTTTCAAAATGAGATAAACGATGTAGATCGATTCTCAACTCATTAAATAGTGAAGAACAAAGTTGGGTAATAAAAGACCTAAAAAATCAAGTTGAATTAACCCGAGTTAGCATGAAAAACCTGTAATCTTTGGTAATTAGGGTCGAAACAACATGAGTCATCCCGTTAAACCCGCAGCCCATGTCATAAGATTGGGATAACTTGATAGCAAGGAAAATAAAAAAATCACAAAGCCCATTTAAAAAAAAAAACTTATTGACAACCTATGTTAACTTTTCAAATCTATAACCAGGGTTATTGAATCGGAAGTACCTTATCTAGAGAAATTATAAAACTTAATGCTCAATCAATCAAATATTGAAGGATAAAATTGAAAAAATAATTTCAATTATACAAAAGGATTAAAAAAATTATAATGAAAAGAATTAGGATCAAAATTGAAATACAAATTAAATTTTATCTTTGATTGGAGAGTGAAATTGAAAAGAAAAAACAAATTTAAAAAATGACCTAAAAAACAATATAAAAAAATTACGGTCAAAACTGAAAGAAAAAAATATAAATAAGTTTTTGATTGAATGGTGAAGTTGAAAAGAAAAATCAATTTAACAAAAAGTTAAAAAAAATAAAAAGAATAAGGATGAAATTGGAAAAAAAAAACCACAAATTAAAATTAAAGGATGAAACAAAAATTAAAAGTCAAAGAATAAATATTGAAGTAGAAATTCTTGTGTGTGTGTGTGTGTGTATAATACATTTGTTCAAAGACCCGTCGCTTCTCAACTGGCCTAATAATAATGAAAAATCATTGTGAAAACACAAAAAGCCTCTTGAAGCTAATTTTAGTTTGTTGGCTACTAAGAAAATTATGTTCATTTCACATAGCATTTTATTTTTGTTTTTTATATATAGTGAAATATTAAATTGTATCTTAATTTATCAAATAATTATAAAAAATTCATTATGAAAATACAAAAAAGTCTCTTAAGGCCAGTTTTAATTTTTTTTTACTTTTAGAAGCATTTTGATCATTCCACTGTGCTTTTAAAATATGAAAAAATTAATTTATTATTGATAAATTTAATAATGATTAATATATCATGTAAAAAGATATAAATGCCTCTAATAGCGGATTCAATCTTTTTGAGTTTGAAGGATGAAGATGCCATTATATTGTTTCAGTAAATAATATAAATAGATCTATGTCTAAAATAATTTTCAAAGCTAATTAGGTTTTGTTAATCTTTTACCAAATCCCTAGCAACATGAGAATTTGTCTCCCAATCCTGGCAGTCACGATTCTTTTAGTTATATGATACTCATATTTGATTAAAAGTGAAAAAATCTTGATAAAATAATTTTACTATCTTTAGTTCATCGTTGGAAATTCATGTGAGAATTTAAGCAAATTTATCACTTTAACCTTAAAACTCACAATATCTAAATTTGAAAATATAAATATTTACTTTTCGTTTAAACATTACACACATAAGCGTACATGTTACAATTATTGAAAACTAATATATTGAAATGAATCAAACTTAAAATTTAAGTTCTTGGTAAAGAAAATTCATAAAAAACATAAAAACTTGACTTGATAAAATTGCAATTATCAAGTAAAATATTATATTCATTGTTAATGTTAGAAAACATAAGGTCATAATATATAAAACAGATATGTTTTTATTAATAAAATGAGAATGCATTGGCCCTATCAATATTGATGATAAAAAAGAATTTATATATATATAAAATTACTATTACATTCCCTGACATTTGAAGTATAAGTGATCATTTTTTATTCGATTTAGTTTTTATTAAAAAATAATCAAACTAAAATTATTATTTTTTTAAAAAAATCAAATTCAGTTCAAACCGACCGGTTTCGGTTCGGTTCAGTTTGGTTTATTTAGAATAAAAACCGGTTCAAATCGGTTTGGTTCGATTTGAATTTGGTTCGATTTTTTCAATTTCATATTTATAAAATCAAACCGGTCTGTTTTTTTATAATTTTAATTAGTTTTTTTAATTATTTTATTTTTTAATTTTTTTAATTTAATTGATTTTTCAGTTTTTTTCTCACCCATCTTCAGATCATTATTACCTTTATCCTAGAATAAAACCTAAGAATATAATATCCTTAGAAATATTAGATTTGCGGCAAAGGCATGACTCCATAACATCTCAGATAAATTTCTCTGAAAATCTCAGATGCCACCCTACCATACTGTTGCCTAGATGTATTCTGTCTGAAGCTAGGACAAGCAGCCATTGATGGCATTTGTCGAGGAAGTGCGAGGTAAATTAGGAGGTACAAGGTTCTGTCCTCGTCCACTATTTTTTTTTCTTATTCCAAATAGACTCCTTTCCCTTATTGTCTCAAGCCATTCTCTGTTACACAACAAATATTTCACTTACACTGCCCTAGGCTGTTGGGTTTAATTCAGGTTCATACAGAGTACTCCCATGATGTAATCGCTCTTTATCATGGTAACTAGGGCAAATGAATTGTCCAATCTTTGTCTTAGATCAAGAGACATGTGTTTGAAAATCTTGTGTCTCCTAAAAAAGATGGCCTTTTTTTTGTTTGTGACAAAACCAGTTCATAAATAGGAGCCGCATGGAGCTCTAATTCATCAAGAGATTTGAAAGTTTGTCTTTGCTATAGAGTGGGAATAGCCATTCTAAAAATTGAGTTATTTAGATTTGAATTTGCTTCGTTAAAGGAAAACTCTGACTTGAATACTTGTTGATTTTTTTCACGAAAAATAAAAGATATTTAGAGAAGTCAAAATAGGATTTTGCGGTCACTATTATAAGTTGCGTAACTATTTAACAAAATTAAAGCTCTATTTATTTAATGGAAATATAATATATTTTATTAAATAATTATTTTAACCTAAAAGTTTAAATTATTTAGTGAGGTTCAAGATATAATTTATATTATTTTTTAATACGCTCTCTAAAATAAAAGCTTTTTGAATTTAAAACTTGTATAGGCTCATATTATCCTGTGATTAATTTTTATTAAATAAATAAAAATGTTGAGATTTGAACTCATAACCATTTAATTATCAAGATTCTAATACTATATCAAAGAACTATCTCAGTCTAAAATTTTAATTTTTTTAATCGAGATGATTTTTTAACATGTTTTGCGTCTTTTTTTAACTGCTCAACAATACATCATAGGTTTTTTTTCAAATTCTTTCTTGAGATATTACTTACAAAAATTATAATTGATAACCTTTATAAAACCTATATTTTCAAATTACGACTCAATTCCAAACACGGGCTCAGATGAATCCATATTACAAAGTATTTTTTACCTTGTTGTATTTTAATGATAATTCTTTCTTTTTTAAAATAAATAGAAAAAGAACATTCATTTAGGAAATAGGATATATACATGCAAGAACAACTTATCTTCACACTAGTAGACCAAGTGATCGATAAAGAAAAACACTGGCCATTGCCAAGAAAAGGAAGAAAAGCATGAGGCTTGGAGGACATAAAAAGTAAAAGGTGCGATGCACTTTAGGACTTTTATGTACAAAGGCAAGTCAGAATAATCAAGGTTGACATCTATTTAGTCGATTAGTAATCACAAAGATACATACATGTATCTCACTTTATTTGTAAGTAATTGTGTTCATTTAACGGTTTTATTAAAGCCACCTATGAAAAAAAGAAATGGTGTCGCAGGAAAAAAGAGAGAGAGAGAAACGTTGTAATCTAATCAATTTCCATATCTTTTATTTAAAAAAGTCCCATCCGTACAAAATAATATTACTTGGTGATAGGGATTAGTTTATATTACTTAAGGGATTAAACTATTTTAATATATTTTTAAGTAAAATATATTTTAAAAAATAACTGCAATTACACTCTCAAACATTCTAATATTAAAATAAATAGTGTTTTGAGAAAAAAATATAAAAAAATAAAAATATATTTAATTAAAGAACTATAGATAAAAACATAACAATAAATCTGATTTATTTAAGATAATTTTATAAAAAACTTTTTATTTTTAAAATAGGAAGAAATCCATCTTTTAAGGAACTAGTTTGATAAATCTCTCCTTTTCTTTTAAATTCTTTCTCTCACATACAATAACCAAATAAATTGAAATAGCTAAAATTCTAACTTGTTTTGATGAGATAAACAATCAAGGAAAAAGTTATTAGACCATGTCTACTCCATGAATTCCTCGTACTATTATTTATTTATTTGTTTATTATTATTATTATTATTATGGTTAAAGAAATTCAAAACCTACTTGATTATTATGAAATAGCATAAGATGAAATAAATGCATTTATGCAATGATGAAGCCATTTGTCCTGATGAGAACAAGGATGGAATGAGAGTGAGTGATGGAGAGTCAAAATCCCTTTCATGATTACTCTTTTTGCTTGGCCTCATGGGTTTTGATCAATCATCTCCCATCATGAACTTTCCCACACCACATCTCAATCTCTCATCATACTGTTCCACATGTCATCATCCCACACTCCACCCCCAAGACCCCCACCACCAATGAACTCAACCACTCACCCTCCTCAATAATACCCTTCATATAGCAAAAAAAGAAAAGGAAGGGATGAACTCCATTCCTGTAATTTTGATAAAAATTAAGGGTAATCGGATATGTGACGTCAGCGAGACAGCAACCTGCGCTACCGTTCTCTCCAACATCAGTGAAGAACCACTGTCAGTGGCATCCCTTGTAATTTCCTCCCAAATCCATTCTTCTTTCCCAGCCAATCCCCCCCCTCTCTCTCCCTCTCTCCTTGTGTTTAATATGGTGCCCTTTCAAGTTTATTTATTTATTTTTTTAGGTTTTATTAAATAATATATATATTAAAAATAAACACTTTTCACGGTAAAAATATCTTTACTGATTTTTTACCGTAACGGTAGAAAATCTATATTTTTTTGGTTTGTTTTTAAAAAAACCTTCTTAAATTTTATTCTTTATACTTTAAATATTTATCATTCTACCTTTATCTATTCATGCCATTTATTCATGTCTTAATTCTTTTATAATTGTTTTTACACTTTTTTAAAATATTATACAAAACTAAAAGTAAATAATATTTTACTGTACCAATTGCAATATTATTTTATTTTTTTATTATATTAAAAAATTAAAAATTAATTTGAGGTCCTATAAATCTTTGTTAATGTATATAATATTTGTTTTATTTTATTATATATAAGTATTGTCTTTTTAATTCACAATTATATTTTTTACTCGATGTCCAAAAATACATTAATAATACTTATATATTTATTTTTTTGTGTTAGAAAAAAATTATTTAACCCAAAATGAAACAAGTCGAATAGAACCATTAATACTATTTTTTATAAATATATGCATGTATAGACTTTTCAATTTATAATTATGATTTTTTTTGTTAAAAACATTGAAAAGACTTATATATATAATTTAATACGAGTCGAATAACTAATTTTATCAATTCAAGATTAAATAATTCATTTCCAAGAAGGTTTAATTTTTTTTTAATATTTTGAGTTCCAACCTTAATTTTTGAAAAATAAAATTCAGATCAATAAAGAGTTATATTATTAAAATTATTTAAAAACAAAATGTAATTTCAGTTAACATAAACTATTAAATATATCTCATTTATGTTGTTTAAAATATACTTTCAATTAACATAACCTGTTAAATATATTTAATTTGTGATTTTTTCCACATTATATACTTCAAACATAATATTTATATCTTAGTAAAAATATATTTTATTTACCTAGTTCTTTCTCTTAAATTTAAAGATGATGTTTTTTTTATTTTATGGTAATTAATATCCGATCAAAATTAAAATTATTTTTAATGATTTTTAAATTTGATTGATCAACATATTTTATATTATTTTTTTAAAAATTCATGTTGAACAAAATGATTAAAGGTACGGTAATAACTTAATATCTTTGAGTTAAGTTATAAGCTGAGCTCAAATACATATGAGTCTAGTAGACCGCCAAACTTAACATCCTTAAGCTCAGCATCTCATTGAGTTCAAAAAAAATGTAAAATTGATAATCTTTCTAAACTCCTTATCAAGTCACAAGGCTCTATTTATTTTTGTCGTGATCTTTAATATAGATAGTTAAGGTCAAAGATACCTATTTCTTTATATTCTTAGATGTGCAAAAGTTTTTAAAATGATATGGCACTTTATCCCTAATTAATTATGTATAAGAATTGTTTATTTTTATTAATCATGTATAAGAAATGTTTATTCTTATTAATTATATATATGATATATTTTTTTTATTTAGATGCTATCAAAGCAAGATAATATTAAATCTATCCTTTTCATAAAAAAACAAGATTCATGAATTATAAAAGGCTAATGATTCATTCAAAGAATAAGTTTATAATATATATATATATATATATATTGCGTGTGTTTTTAGAGTATTTTTTTATAATATCACTATATATTTTTTTTAAAAATACTTATTAAATATTAAAAATTCCTAAAATTCACATAAAGATAAAAATAAATTTCTTTTCAGGTATCAGACAAGGCCATTTTAATTTCAAGACATCACCAAATCTATATCTTAGATAATGTTTAAAGAAACACCCTCTCATCAAAAGATTAAATAGATTTTACTTCTAAAGCAACACTCTTTAATTTCGAGGAGGATGATGCTAGCGGAAAATTTTAGAATATTCAAATAGTTCAATATTTACTTTATAAACTCAATTAAAAAAAAAACAATGAAATAAAAAATTATATCAGTGCCTATTAAAAGTTGATAAAAACACTATCTCCTAGGCTCAAATTTATTTTCTCTGTTATTCCTTTAAGTAAATATTAATAATTATTTATGAATCTCTAATATTAATTATTATCATAGATACAAAAAATACAGTTGAGATAGACGAGACATGTTTTCTCTATATTTTGTTTTATATAAATACATAAATTTACTTTAAAATTATTTTAAAATTTATTTTATATCCCTAATTTCATTTATTTAACCCAGCATATATATATATATATATATATATATATATTTTATAAATATCCCCTTTATATTCTTTTTAGGAAGACAATAACCATACTCTATAAAAATTCTCGATCCTAGCCTTCAAGGTCACCTATAAAGTCGTTTAAACACCTATAAAAAAAAAGAGAAAAAGAAAGTCTTTTTTCAAACACAACACAACACAATCAGAAGAGAATATTATCAGAAGGAAGGAAAGAGAGACAAAGAGAGAGAGAAAGAGAAAGATAGCAGCTGAGCTCTCAACCCTGAAACCTCACCAAACCAAGTGAGAAACCAAAACCAAAGAGAGCAAGGACCAAAGATACACACACAAAACACAATCCCTCCTCCAAGATTTTAGTATTACTATCCTTTTCTTTTTTTTCCTTCTCAATCTTTCCTTCTTTCTGTGTGTAAAAAATGGAGCAAATCAAGGCTACCTTCAAGCGAGAAGCTTGTGGCATAATCTAGGGACTTTTAGCTATTTTTTTTTCTCTTGTTTGAAAATCTTCGGGGGTTTTCCCGTGTCGGTGGTGGGGATGGGTTGCAAGAGAATGTTAATAGCAGTGAGCTTGGATCCTGAGAGGAAAAGGAGCGGTGGTCTTAGAACTAAGCAGGCTGGGAGAGGATCCTGTCGTGGAAGTTAGACTGTCAAAGGAATGTGC
This sequence comes from Populus tomentosa, assembly GCA_018804465.1. Lineage (NCBI taxonomy): Eukaryota > Viridiplantae > Streptophyta > Magnoliopsida > Malpighiales > Salicaceae > Populus > Populus tomentosa. Next base: position 20,294,149 of record CM031969.1, read on the forward strand.
AGTCTTTGGCTCTGACCAGATACAAACCAGCGACTCCACTTTTGTTACTCTTTTCGTGCTATTAAGTTGTTGCTCTTGTTGTTTAAGGAAAGCCTTGATTTGGAGGTCAGTTTGAAGTTGTGAGATGGGTCTTTTGTTGAGAGAAGTTTTGAAGATACTTTGTGGTGTTAATCAATGGTGTTATGCTGTTTTTTGGAAGATCGGATGCCAGAATCCTAAGTAAGTTTTTTCATCTTCTTTCTTTGGTATGGTTGGTTGCTAAGAAAATGGAGTTGAACGAAGAAAAAAAAGGGGTGAAACTTTGAATTTATTTAAGGCTTTCTGTTTTCTGGGTTTTTACATTTATTCTGAGTTTTTTTGTGCTTGGTTGTTAGGATTTAGGAAAATAGAGGGAACAGTGGAATTTGTGGTGTATCTTTTGCTGGGGTTTTCTTTTATCTTTTGTTGTGCTTTTCCTGTATCTTCCGAGTGACCAAACAAAGAGGATCTGATGAGTGATTTTACCTTTGTCTGTTCTGGAGTTACCATAGGATTCTGGGTTTTGTTCTTGAAGTATTTTCTCGGTGACCAAACAATAAGAGGGTCCAACATCAGTATTTTTTCTGTTTAGGCTATTTTGGTCTTTGAATGATATGTTAAAGTCTGGTTGTTCTTTTTCTTTTTCGGTCAGAAGTCTGATTGGTCACTGTTGTCTTATGTGGGATGCGCAATCTAATACACCCTTTCTTTTCCTCTGTTTTTGGAACCTTGTGTTTTGGTTTATTCTGTTTTGTCTTTAAGAATCTAAGTAAAAAGTTGATTTGTATTGGTTTGACTAAACCCTTTCTGTATTGGAATGATTTTATGTTCTTCAAATCTACTGATTCCATTTCGTCCTAGCTTGCTCGATTCCATTTCATCCTGTTATCTTGGTTTTGAATAGAAAGAAACAGTTACGATTTTATCAGCAACTGAAGATTCTGCTGAATGGTTGCGTTTATTTTCTTTTGTTATCTTCTGTTTGGATCCTGAGAAGATGTTAAGAAAAGGGGAAGAAAAATCATAATAGAAAATGGTTTCTATTTTTTTTTTCCTTTGGCGTTTTGGTAATTAAACAGAAGGTGGGATTTTTTTTTTTGGTCGTAGTTTCTTGCTAAATTCTGTTATAGAGTTGAATGATCTGAGCATATTATGTTAATTTGCAGGTTGTTAATCTGGGAGGAATGTCACTACGAGCCAGCATCATGTTCAGCTCCACCAAGTACTTCTGGAACTGAGAACCTAGCACTTCCTTTTGGAGAGTGGGAAGGACACTTTGGTTCTGATGTTCACGCCTCGCAGCTTGGAATTCAAGCGGGGGGTAGACTCTGTTCGCTTATTAACAAAATGATGGTGAATAATCAGGTTAATATTGTAGGTGAAGGGTATGTTTTTCTTCCTTTTCATGTACCTTACATTTTAGTTTCACATTATGACTGCCTGTTGTGCCCAATTGAAAGTCTGATTTGTTATTTTTCCAGAATCGTTGGGCGCGTTGCGTTTACAGGAAACCATGAGTGGATTCTTGCAAATAATTACAGTAAAGATGCCCATCCTCCAGAAGTATGCTACATAATTTCTCATCCTGTGCTACGGAATAATGTTTTACACTAATTGAGATTGTGTATCAGTATCCATTAGCCATTCTTAGTTGCACAATTTGCTAGCTGGAGTCCATTGAAAGTTCTATTTTTTGTTTTCTCCTGGATCATCATTAGTACACATACTCTAATGATAATATGTAACAGAATTTAACAGAGAGGAAATTGTGGAATTCTATTATTTTGATGGAAAGTTAAATGACAACATCTTAATGCAATAGTAGCGTGTCCTTCCTGTGAAATGCAATGCGGCTGCACTGTTAGTAGTTGAACTTGTTATAACTTCAATCTTGTCTGTTCTACAGGTTTTAAATGAGGTTCATCACCAGTTTTCAGCTGGGATGCAGGTTTGTAAGCTTCACATATGTTCTAATTTCTGCAACAATCTTCAATCTGCCTTCCATGAAAGTTTTAGTTTTTTTGTTTTTTTGGCAGACAATTGCTGTTATTCCTGTTTGTCCTCATGGTGTACTTCAACTTGGTTCTTCCTTGGCTGTAAGTCCTTGTTATTCAGTTGTTTTGATGTGCTAATGAATTTAATTTTCAATTGCAATGATATATTGTGCAAATAATATCACTTGCTGGTTAGATTTGTTTTTCTTATATCTTTTGGTCTTTTCCACTCTGCTTGTTTCATAAAGGTGTCCAATTTTGGTTTTGGTTTTATTAAATTCCTTCTGGTCACTAATTTTTTCTTCAACATAGCCATCATATATTTTCATAGCTGTTTATTGGAGTTAATGTAGAGTTCTGAGGCAATCTATTTCTAACTTATTCATCGCCACTGATTCTACAGCTATACCTGTGATTTCAATATTCTATTGCACTGGTCACTTATTCATTATGTCAAAGAATTTTTCCTGTTGCTCTTTGTGTATTTATATTTTATCTTTACTGTCAGATTCTGGAGAATATTGGGTTCGTGAATAACGTGAAGAGTTTGATCCTGCAACTAGGGTGTGTCCCTGGAGCACTTCTGTCTGACAACCATATGGAAAAAGAACCCACAGAAAGAATTGGAATGCCTATTTCCTGTGGCATGGCTCTTCCTGAGGCTTCTAGAATTGTTGGTCAACCTTCTTGTTCTCAAACTAGACAGGTTCAGGATGATCAACATGCTACTTCTTCGGCCATTCATATCCCCAATGCGACTGGAATTTTAACTAAATCTTATGATGACTTCCGTGAACCAAAAATTACCTCACTTATGAAGCCAGACAATCCATTCATGGGCCAGCTAGCAAATGGAGTTGTTGGAGCTGAAGTGATCCCCTCAAATCCTGGTGTGTGGCTGAACCACCAGACTACATCAAGCAATATAAGACTTGGATTCAATCATCGACCAATTATTAGTCAGTCAAATACCAATAGTAGCATACTAAAATCACTGGAACAGCAGATTTTCTCTGATGTTGGTGCACAAAATCATGTTAGCCACTATAAAAATGAATCAGATGGCCTTACTATGGCCCACCCAAGGACAAATGAAGGCCATTTTCGTACTTCTACTGGAGGTTCTCATATATCTGGACAGTTACCTAGTGAAGTGGGCACTAAGAGAAGAGCAAACTCCACCCTTTGTTCCTTATTAAAACCACAGAAATTGACAGGTATCAATCACTCATCCATGCTTCTGGCAGGGGTTGGGACTCAAAATGTTGGTTCTTCAAGGGCAGAGGATGATCATTTATCTGGTCTGTTGGATCAATCAAGTGCAAGTGGCATTCTTTCAAGGGGTTCCAATCTTGAATATCCCCACACAGATGTGAAGCCTACTAAAAAGGAAGCATCGACAATGGAAAAAAAGATTGAAGGTGATTTATTTCAAGCACATAATGTCCCGCTGACTCAACCAGGTGAAATTGTATATTTGGGTGAGAATGTTCTTGGTTCCGTTAATGATTGCCTGATGAGTGCTTCTGGAAGTCAGAATACTGTTACTGTAAATGCTAAGCGCGAGGAACCATGTGCTCAACCTCCCTCTGGGGATGACTTGTATGATATTTTGGGTGTGGAATTTAAAAACAAATTACTCAACGGCAAGTGGAATAATTTACTTGGGGATGAACCATATGTGAAGACACAAGATATAGTTAAAGATGCTTCAACATTTATGAGCATCCGGGAGGCAAATTCTGATCTTTTTTCACTAACTGGAGGAGTCTCAGACAGTAACATGTTCTCTGACCTGGGTACTGACCATCTTTTAGATGCTGTGGTATCTAAGGTGCACTCTGCTGCCCAACAGAGCTCAGATGATAATGTTTCTTGCAGAACAACATTGACAAAGATTAGTATGCCGTCCTTTCCCAGTGGTTCTCCCACCTATGGCAGGATTGGCATGTCTGATCAGATGCAAAGGGAGTTAATTAGCCTGCCTAAAAGAGCAGGGACCATAGCATCTAGCTCTTTTAGATCTGGCTGCAGCAAGGATGATGTAGGAACTTGTTCTCAAACTACTTCCATTTATGGGTCCCAACTGAGTTCCTGGGTTGAGCAAGGGGATAATGCACAGCATGATTGTAGTGTTTCCACTGCATTTTCCAAGAAAAACGATGAAACAAGCAAGCCAAATCGCAAAAGGCTTAAAGCTGGAGAGAACCCTAGACCTAGGCCGAAAGATCGTCAGATGATCCAAGATCGTGTTAAGGAGTTGCGTGAGATTGTACCAAATGGAGCAAAAGTAATGCATTTCTTTAATCCTTCTGCTACATGTCTTTTTCCTGTGATAGCTAACGATGACAGTCAGATTTGATACTATTCTTTCTGTTACTGTGGTCTAACAGTGTAGCATAGATGCTCTGCTTGAACGCACAATCAAGCATATGCTTTTCTTGCAAAGCGTGACAAAGCATGCAGATAAGCTGAAACAAACTGGGGACTCCAAGGTATCAATTGCATACACTATATATATGTATAATCTTATCCATGATAATTTGTACTGGTGTTGCTTTGTTTCCTGCCCATTCTAAACTTAATGGAGGGAATATAATACTCTTGTTTTGTCAAAACAATGTCTAGTACCGCTGCATATGGGTACTGGGGGCAGGAATGGGGAATGCCTACAAAATTTCATTGGCATAAACTTGATATGGGGATATCTGTCCTATCAAATACAGTTATCAAGGACATCAGTCAGGATTTATGCACAGATAATGTATATTGGAAATGATTAAATTAATCTTATATCTAGTTTAGTTTTTGACATTTTGTGCTTTTGAACAATTACTAACGAGAGAAATGTTTATGATTGTGCATTTTGTTCTTTTGTAAATTTGCAGCTTCTTAACAAGGAAAGTGGACTACTTTTGAAGGAAAATTTTGAGGGAGGGGCAACATGGGCATTTGAAGTTGGTTCACAATCTATGGTTTGTCCTATCATAGTTGAAGATCTGAATCCACCTCGTCAGATGCTCGTGGAGGTAACAGCAACTTTTTTTTTCTTCACTCAGATATTGGAGTTGTTGGTTTTAACAAGTTTCTTTTATCCTATATGTTGAATCTTGTATTTCCTCTTATGACAGATGCTTTGTGAAGAACGAGGTTTCTTTCTAGAGATAGCTGACTTAATTAGGGGATTGGGTTTGACAATCCTGAAGGGGGTGATGGAAACTCGAAATGACAAGATCTGGGCACGTTTTGCTGTAGAGGTAGGATTCTAAACTGAAATACTGCATGCATAATCAACTGTTGGTCCCAAGTAACCTTTCATGGAAGGAATGTGGGGTGCCCTCACCTTTTTGGACTATCTTTCCAGTGGCATTACTGGCTTCTATGTCCTCAATTCATAGAAGAAAAGGTGAAATAATGCTAGTTCCTTTTCATCATTCCTCTTCAAGGCAGGAAGAGCATAGTTTTTAAATAATAATATGCCAAATGAGTGTCTTCTTTTAAATCTGATCTTGAACTACAAGATTATGGGAAAAGAAATGCATAACCTTGGTAAAACTGTGTCCGATTGGCACTTGTTGTGCTGTGCAAACTACCATGCTTTAGTGTAATTTTCAGAATTTATTCTTTAAATTGCTAGTGATCTTAATGATGGTTGCCTCATTATCGTGTGCTGAAAGCATACTAAATGCGTCATGAATGCACTTCTTTTACAATCTTTGCATTTGGTCACCTAAATTCAAGTGTCATATGCAGGCAAACAGGGATGTAACAAGGATGGAAATATTTATGTCTCTTGTTCAACTTTTGGAGCAAACTGTCAAGGGCAGTGCACCACCAGTGGGTGCTTTGGAGAATGGCAATACAATGGTTCATCACACGTTCCCCCAAGCTACCTCTATACCTGCAACTGGTATGCCTAGTAGTTTGCAGTGAACTGCCTGCTAAACAGTATTTCTGGTGTGGATATGTTAAGAGCAATTGCAGTTTTGCTTGCCATGACTAACATGTGTTCCAGCCTAAGCTCTCTGGCAGTTCTAACTATCTCTAACATTTTTGTCCCCAAAAAACTAGATTATGCCTAACTTCATCTCACAGAAGGGGGAATTTGTTTAGATAGCTAAAAGCTTCTCACGAACTTTCAACTTTGTGTTCCTTTTGGCGATGAACATCCGAATTTTTGGATCATCCACGGTCGGGGAAAACAATTTAGCTTCAGAGCACGTATATTGGTGGTGGGTGTTTTAGGTGACTAGACATCAATGCTGCAGAATCTTAGTTTAGTCTCTTATTATAGGCTGGAGAAGGGTTGCATATCAGTGGGGTATTAACTAATGTATAGGGGATTTTAGATATGAAATGAAGGGATCTGTCTTTCCTTTCGAAAAGACAATGTGCCTCGTCCTTTTTTTCTTGTGTTGCAAGTTTCTGTTGTGATTTGTTTTCCTCCTGGACCCTTTTTATTCTGCGTGGTTTGCAAATCAGTGATTTTATACTTTGGATGGTATCTTTGAGATGTTTGCTGTTAGTCGAATTTATAATTACTTGAATGTTATATGGGTTTTCCGGCTCCTCTCTGATCGATTGCATGTTGGCAGCATTGCGATACGAGTATCATCCTATATAGACCACTGTTCGTTTTGCCCCTTTTTTTTTAAAGTTTTTGGGCTGTGATTATATTTTTTTTCATTTTCAGTCCTTTTAGTTTGGAAATTTTATGATCCGGTCCAAAATTTGATTTTTATTGTCTTTCTGCCCTGAGTTTGAAAGAGAAAAAAACCTTTCTGCAAAACTTTGAATGAGAAAAAGTTGTCGGCTGACTATATTTCAACAACTAAACTAAAATAATTGATGGTTTGATTGGTTAATTACTTGAAACAAAATCAGTCAAATATATTGACGATTCAATATAAAAAAAAAACAGTTGAAATGATGTTGTCTTCAATTTTTAGATCTATTTAGGTCTATTCAAGTTTTGAATGAATCACTAAGTGTTTTTCAAACTTGTCTAGATGACCATGTCATGTAAGGTAAGGGGTGTGGTATAGTTTAATTAGTTAGATTTTATGTTTGTTTTTTAGAAATTATTTAGATTATTAGTTTGAGTTTTATAAATTTCATGGTTGTTATATTATTTTTTGAATATTAATAGTGATTTTTTTATTAAATAAAATACATGAATAAAAAGTAATATTTTTTTTATGGAAAAAATCTCTGCAAGAAAAGAGGGATTGTGCTACTGCATTATTTTGTTTCAATAAAATATAATTTATTATAGATGATATTAGATATTTTAATATATATATCTTTTAGTTTGTCAATTAAGTTTTTAATTATCGGTAGTAATTTTTTTATATTTGTTGGTGTATATAACTATCAATTTATTTTATTAAATATACCCATTAAATTTTTATTCCATAATTAAACTATTTTTCAATGACAAAAAAGGAATCATTATCAACATCTATAAATACCCTTTTTTTTTTATATTAAAAACTAATTTCTGATGCAACCCGCAATGAAGACCTTGTGGCATAACTATTGTTTTTAAAAAAACTTGATTTTTTTTGTTTATAATTAATTTTTTAATATTTTTAAATTATTTTTATATATTAATATCAAAAATAAAATTTTAAAAATAAAATAATTATTTTAACATATTTTTAAATAAAAAAATATTTTTAAAGATAACCAAACAAATTACAACAATACTTCAGTCGAATAGGAAAAGCTAAGTGTAAATCTGCCATTGGTTTTTTTGCTCTAATTGTTTAGTACTTTTGGTGGATGCAATACATCTTTCGTGCCTGTTGACCATTTGGAATGATAAGGATGAAGGTGAAAGGGAGAGTAACAGTGTGTGAAAGGAGGAAGTACTAGTACCATGTTTGTTTTCTGGAAAATAGTTTCTGAAAAATTATTTTTCAATCTTTTATGTGTTTATTTGTCATTAGAAAAGTTGGTCAACAGAAAATACTTTTCGGTTAATGAAAAACACTTTCTAGTCAACGAAAAATACTTTTCGGTCAACAGAAAACACTTTCCAGTTAATTTTAGTTAAAGAAAAATTTGACTTAGTTTTCAGGAAAGTGTTTTCCCTTTAACTGTGTTTGTTTTCCGGAAAGTGGTTTCCGGGAAATCACTTTCCAAACTTTCTTGTGTTTGTTTGCCAGTAGGAAAGTTGGTCAATGGAAAACACTTTCTAGTAAAAGGAAAATTTAGCTTGGTTTTCAGGAAAGTGTTTTCCTGAAAAATTTAGGGGGAAAACACTTTCTGGAAGTTGTGAAAAATTTAGAAATGTCATTATTTGCTAATTATATCAAATTTGATCCTCAAACTTTTGATTGCTATATATATTTTATTTTGAATATTTATTTTTCAATTTCATCTCTTAAAATTTTATTTTTATATTAACTTTGGTCCTTATTTTGATAATTGCTATTTGCCTTTTCCTTATCATTTTTTTATTGAAATTTTTTATCTATCAAATTTGATCCTCATTCTTTTGATTGTTACTTATTTTATTTGAAATAATTTATGAAATTTTGATTATTATTATTTTAATTTCTTCATCTTTTATTTTTTTTTAATTTTTTAGATTTGATCTCTATTATTTTGATTATTATTTATTTTATTTGAGATAATTTATGAAATTATATATTTTTTTTCAATTTCATCCTTATTCAACTTTTTTATTTGGAAGATTTGTTCCTCATTATTTTAATAAATTTGAGAAAAATAAAATATTAATAAGTTATTTTCCAGCTCATTTTCCATGACATAACTAAACACTGGAAAGTGTTTTCCAACTCATTTTTCATTACACTACTAAATATCGGAAAATACTTTCCCGGAATTTACTTTTCCTGAAATTTACTTTTCAAAAAAAAACTACTTTCTAGCAAACAAACAGAGCATAGGTAATTATTACACTTGGAGTTTTGTTCTCTCCCTCTCTGTTCATTCTTTCATCATTTTTTTTTTTTTTTTGCAAATTAATTTAGGTAATTCTTGCAAATTAATCCGGGTTGATGCCTAACCTCAGTCACACTCCTTTCATTTGTTTCTTGGACTTCCAATTCTCTTTGTTCCGCAAAACCAAACAACGAAACAAATCGAAATTCCATCCCAATTCAAATCCAGAGCTCCAATTCCCATGAACACCCATTTCTTCAAATGATTTGCTGCTGCACTTCCCTTCTTTACCATCGCAGTCATTATCCAAAGGATTGCCAGTAGTGAAAAGATTCTTGAGCGACGAGAAAAAAAGATGGTACACGTCGTAGAGGTGGTAAATGCATGATCTTAGAAGTAAATACAGGTCTTACAGATTGCATTTTTTCACTGGGTCAATGCTTGACTCACCGGTTAAACCAATCAAATCTTACATTTTTTGGCCATGTTTCTTGCTTGTTCAGGTTCTTAGTATCAATCTAGATAGGTTTCATAGCCAGCTTACAATGTTTTTTTTTTTTTTTTTTTAACGTGGATATCTGGACTACCTTGCATATACCCTGATTAATTTTACGGGTCCTGAAATTAACAATCATGTAAATCTCCAGCGGCTCTAAGATTTGTAAAATTTAAAGTAATGATATTTAAAAAATAAATTTAAGACCTCATCAGTTAATTAAGTTTTTAACCAGCCGGTGAAAATGAACTAATAAAATATTATTTTTATTGCAGAATTGTATGGATCCTATGGCAATGAAAGGGTGTAGATATGCAGCTACATAGAACCAGGGGCGTAGGATCAATGAAAAACATAGATTAGGAGATTAAGGTTGGTCATCAGTAGTTATCAAAGCAGGCATAGGGACCGCTCTAATGGCCACTATCTTCCTTGAGTCGGGGAAATCAATGCGTAGCATGAATGAGAAGTTGTCACTTTATGCCTCTGCCTTGCAAAATAAAGTTGTTTGTCTCACGTCGAAATATGCTTTCTCTAAATAATTATTTGAGAGTGAAAATCATGGAATTCTAAGATATTAAATATGAACGTCAAGACAAGCCACAGTTATTATTGATTTTGAATGTTAAAACGAGTGGCCATGTGTTATCAATGTTGAATGTTAAAAATAAGTGGCCATGTGTTATTGATTTTGCATTATTACAACAAAACTCATTAAATTTAGTGGGTTAAAGAAAACTTGAATAACCGGTAAAAATATTAAGATAACGATATATTTAATCAAATTAGATCAAGTTAGGTTAACTCGTTAAACTAGTGACCTAAGCCATGAATTTCATTGAATTTAATAACTTTGGTTTTTTTTTTTTCAAACTATTTTTACTCAATTATATGATAAAAAATAGATGCTTGTAAAATTAAGCATTAATTTAATACTATGATGTTCAAATGAATAGTAACATGTGAGGAGGGGAATAATGATTTCCCTTTGTCATTTAGCTTTGGTTAACTAGATTGGTGGTTTGTGCTATGCCACGGGCCAGATCAAACTTTTTTTTTAAAACCTAAAAATTATTACGAGGTAATTTTAAAAAAGAAAGAGAAACTCAAGAGTTAGGTTAAACCTCAATTAATTTGTTAGTATGATAGAAAAAAATAGAAAAAATGGGCAAGGTCAAGTTGGATTAACATGTGAAACCCATGATCTGTTATATGAGATCAAGATAATTCCATAAAACGATAGAATCATAAAAAATCAATTGTAAAAAAGGACTTGAAAAAAAAAAAGATTTAAGAGAACTTAGTCGAATCTTTCAAACCCGTGACCCAAAAGGTTAACAAAATTCTAATAAATAAAATGTTGAGTGACAAAATTAAAAAATAAAGTTTCAATAAAAAACAAATAACAATTAAAATAATAAGGGCTGAATCTGACATAAAATAAAATGAACTAAGATATTGAGGGATGCAATGAAAAAAAAAATCTAATTAAAAAAATGATATAAAATGTCGTGGGAAATAATTAAAAGGATAATTTCATTAAGAAAATAATTAAAAAGCTTAATAATTAAAAAAAATAAGAACTAAATCTGAGAGATAAACAAAAAAATAATTGTTAAATTGAAAAAAAATTCTAATTTTATGGAATATTTAAAATTTTAAAAAATAACAATAAAAAATAAAAATCAAATATAAAAATAATAATAATAATTAAAAGGTTGCTTTGAACATATGTAAGGATAGACTCTAAAACTGAGAAAGAGAAAGAAAAAAAAGCCACCGGTATAAAAACCAAAATTCTTTTGCCACACGAGCCACCAGTAATGAAAGCGATATTACGAGGATTAAAACACCTTAATAAAAAACAAGATTTAGTCATCAAATAACATTGCATGGACTGTTCAAATAGCACGGGAGCACTCACGCACGCCCTCTTGAGCTTCACACACAACTAGCTTTTTAAAAATGAATTAATATTATACATGTCTAAATACTAAAGTGCTCCTAATTAGACTTGGTAACTACAACAAAAAAAAAACCAAGTGAAAAAGACAATAAAACCCCTTGACTAAGGCAAAGACAATTTCCATGAGAAAGGGAGAGTGACAGAGTGTGAAAGGAGGAAGTCCTATGTAATTGATCTGAGACCTTTGTCTTTGTGGATGGGAAGTTTTCTAAACCGAAGACAACTCTTTGAGTTGATAAAATTGTGAAGAGTAGTTAGAATGGCTTGTCATCCCACTTGCTGCTTAACGTTTTTGGCACCTCCATGGGATGTCCCTCTCCTCAACGCTGAGTAAATTATATTTTAATTCTTGTGTTTTTATTTATTTATTTATTTGTGAGTTATTTTTTATGGTTTTGAAAATTATGAGACAGTCTTTGATGAAAGTTGACTCTAAATCTTTTTTAAGATTCTTAAATTGTCCTTTTCAAACGTACAAGAATTAAATAATAATTTACTCCCAATGTCTTATCAAAGCTAATAGACCGACGGTAAAGAGATGACTTTCACTTACTCCTTCAGGATATTAATTGATTAATCTTTTTATGATTGTTGGAATTGCCTGTTTATCTTTATATTTTTTTAATTCATTTTTCTTAATAAGCATAATTTTAATGGCAAAAGCTATTTATTTATTAATATATTAAAATAAAAAACATAATATTTTTTTTACATGCACTCCAATAAAAAATATTTTTAACAACTCATTTATATCTTAATATATTTAATATTAAAACTTTAAACCTTTTAAAGAAAATCATAAAAGTTTAATTGATAAAAAAAAATTATTTTTATAATCTATTTCAATGCTTAAATACATAGGAATGATTTTTATTTGATAGAACATCATTTTAACTTTTCATTTGAAGCTGTAAAATCACGAGAGAAAAATTAAAAATCATTATTATAATCATTGAATATACCCTAAAACTATACTGCGCATGAATGATTTATTCATATTAATGTCACATAAATTCATTACTATTCACTATTCTCAATGAACATTGAACATGTATACCTATTCTTCTTCTTCTTCTTCTTTTTAATTAATGCGGGTGTTTGGACTAACTTGTATGTACCTTGACTAATTTCATAGGCCTTAAAGTTAACGATCATGTAAGCGTCCGGTGACCATCATATTAACAATCATAGGGCTCGAACTTGAGACCACAGGGAGAAAAAAATCTCTTGACCCCAAGCTTTTACTTCTAGCCATCTATATGGTTATATACCTATCATTCTTGATTACACCTAATTCTGCAAAATTTAGCTTGTGAAAACAACCTTCCCTACCTTTTACAAGGCAATACCAGAGGAAATTTTGGTTTCTTTCATACAAGTAAAGGTCTTTGAAATCAAAACGTGTGGTGTCAAGAGCCTTTTCTTGACACCACACATTCTGATTAAAGAAAAAAGTATATATGAAATAGAAAAAAGAAACTTCATATAATTAAGGACTGGAGAAGGAGTGGGGTGTCTATGCATGTCAAATGTCTCCAATAAGATAGACAAACTAAATAAGATTGTGTTTGATTTTGCGGTAGATATTGTGTTTCTTTTTAAACTTTCAAAATTAATTGTTTGGTTGCTAACTAAAGCATAATTTTAAAGGGGAGAACGATGAAAAATGTTATTCAACCACATGTAAATGTGAGCATCTTGTTTTATTTTGATGAGTTTCTACCTTAGTAATTTCTTTCTCCATCGACAACTTTTGGAGAAAAAGAAGACTAAAAAATCATTTTTGTAAGATTAAAACACCATCATCTTCTTCCCAAACACCCTTATCTTTTTTATATATATTTTGAAATCTTCAAGGGATCATTAGAGTTGCCTGTCGTGTGTTTCTTTTCTTTTCTAGTGTTAAGATTGAAATCCCGAGATCAAACCTCAATTTATTCTCTCCCAACCAAAAACTTTACCAAAAAAGAGTGAGAAAACCAGACCAAATTACCCTTATCTTCTTATAAAAACCATCATCTCCTTCTATTAGATATGTTTGCCTTTTCTCTTCTTCTATTATGTTTAGATAAACCATTGTCATTTATGTTAATAGATCTTGGTAAGTAAACATAGTGAAATAATTGCACCCTTTTTCAATGAGTTTATTTCATATGTTTTTATTATTGTTTCTCATGCTATAATCATCACCTTTTGCTTTGCTATCTATTTAGAATTAAAATCAAAGATTTATCACCTTATTTTATCTCTTTAAAATCAATAATACAAATCTATTCTAATTGTGGGTTTCTATTGCATATGCATGTGTGTTGGCTGCATTGTATTCAGACTTTAAACTTTTTGATTTGTGTCCCCTATTGTTTAATGTGGTAGAGCAAGAAAAAGAACAACCTAGACATTGAATATAAAACAGTTGAGAAGGATTGCCAGATGGGTGATATTTTTTTTTTATTTTTTCTTAAAAAATCCTAAATTTATAGTTATATTTTCAATGAAATCAATCATGTGGTGTTGCTGTTGGGATATTGCCACTTACATGGCATCATTTGTAGCCCTACTCTAAGAGAGGGTTGCCATTGTCAAAGGCTACAATGGTGGGTTATTGGTGGCAGTTTGATATTATCAAAAGAAGCTATACCAACCATTGACAAAGAGTGGCCACCATTGTTGACAAATGAGCAAGAGGAGTTGCCATTGAAGCCTATAAATAGAGGCATCACTTGAAGAGCAAAAGGAGTAAAAATAGAGGCATTAATTGGAGAGCAAAATGAGTGAAAGTGCAGAGCCAAAGATGTGAGGAATATAGAAGAGAGTGAGCTGCCAAGGGCAGCAAGCAGTGGCTGTTATTGCAGCACTGCAAAGAGAGAAAAGAGTGAGGTTGAGAGTTGCAAAGAGTGAATGATTCCTCCTTCTTTATTGTTGTAAATCTTGTTCTCTTCCTATATAATCTACTGGCTTCTCCCGTGGATGTAGGCGATTTACTGAACCACATTAAATATTGTGTCAGTATGCTTAGCCTCCAATGAGTAACTATCAGAACATCACCGGTCGTAATCACCAACAATTGGTATCAGAGCATTTTGTTTGAAGTGGTGTTTGATCTTTGCTAAAAAATGAAAGTTGTCAAAATAATGTTTTGACCATACCACCGTGTAGAGGAGGAAGAGACAAGCACACTAGTGAAAACGACTAAAACTTTTGACGTCGCATATTGCTGCATGCGCCTATACACGCCGGCGAGGCGTCTGCCCACACGCGCAGAAGCGCCCCACGCGTCTTCTTCACTTGAATGGGCTGACCCGACTCAAATACCAGACGACCCAATCCATGTGACTAACCCGGATAAGGATGATGTAATCATGACATCAACATGCACAACTGACATGCCATGTTAACGACTAATCAACTAACCCGTCAGCACAGTGGGACCCACATGCCATGTCATCAGCCACGAGCCGAGCCGAGCCGAGTTGGAGCTTAGCCGTGAGCTAAGGGATAGGATTCAGTGTGGCTGATCCTATGTGCAACTGGATCTGAGATTGAATCTGGGTCGCTAATCAGGATATAATTGTTTTGATTAAATCTTAGCAGTATGAAATGCGATTTGGATGATTTTAGACTTGTTTCTAGCTAATTTGATCATTCCGGATGCAATGATACGGTCCGATCATTGAGACTGAGACCGAAAGTGGTGGTGGTGAATTATTAAGAGAGATTGCTTGATGAGGAGACATCTGAAGGTCATTATGGTAGTCGATGGAGATGATGAAGAAGAAGAAGAAATCACACATGTGTGCCCAATTACATGTGCTGAATTGCTAAGTAGGGAGATTTTTTAATTCCCGTGAAGGAAGGTAAAATTGAGATACTCTGGACACCTAATCACGTGGACGATTTGAGGTGGAGAGTGGAAATTGATGAAGACCAATCTTGATGAATCTAAGCACCGGTAGTTTTGCCAGATGTTGAGAAATCAGGTATAAAACCAGGATACCTCATATCACTTGTAAAGGAAAGCCGCAACAAAGCTAGCAAATGGTTGTATATACAGAAAGACAGTACAGTGGATAGATACGTTTTAAGAAGTTATATCTAGGAGATTGAGTTTTAAGCGGGATCGGTGTGACCCCTCCAAATCTTTAATGGGAACTTGCTTAGTTGAATGATCATCCACACAATACTATTTTTGTATATGTAACAGTTTGTAATGAAACTATTGAAGACTAGCAAGATTACGACACAAAGGAACAGTTGGGTTTCGTATGTTTAAGGATCTGATAGAGTGGTGATTTCTCTAAAGAAGTTAGATTCGATGACTATAATTTCTCGAGGGGATAATTGATGAAGACCCTGATAATGGAAGAGAAATACAGCAAGGGGATAAAGATTGGCACTCTATTTTGACTTGGATAGGTGTTGTGATAGGATGAGCTGCTGTTAAACATAAACAACAAATATGAAGAAATCTGGAGAACCGAAATTGCATGAGAATACATGAAGATTATACAGGAGTACCCGTATAATCCAACAAGGTACTATAATAAGACGACAGGTGCAAGGAGAAGAAGAGTTCCTAGATGAAGCTCAGAGCAAAGACTGTATGAAAAAAAAGTTTTACAACAAGAAGTCTCTTGTGCCCTTGATGAAGACAACAAGCGAGGACCTTTCCAATACATGCAAGGATGGAAATATGAGTTGTCGTAGAAGCATTTAATTAAAGGGGTGCAACCACCTATGTTGAAAGGTGAAGACACCAAAAGAGAGTTGGTGTGGGTGGAGCTATCAAGCAGAAAGGCATATCAGCTCCAAACATAGAAAATAAGATGGAAGATTGCGATGAGTGTACCACAACTCTCTCTTTCTATGTGATTAGTGGTAATGATTTCTCCCAAGTCCACATGGTGGTAGAGAATCTTAGTCATTGGAGTCATCCCCGATGAAGAAGGATGAGACCGCCCTACAACAACAAGCGGAGACACCTCAGCGAGAAGGTGTGCGAGCTATAATATGAGCCAAAAAACAGACCACCTCATGATTACGAGTGGAGACACCTTAGAGGAAGGTGTGAGGGCCATGATATGAGCCTAAGTATAAATCACCCCATGACGACGAGCGGAGACACCTCAGACAGAAGTTGTGAGGGCTATGACATGAGTCCAAGATCAGACCGTTCCATGACGGCAGACAAAGACACCTCAGATACAAAAGGTGTGAGGACCATGATATGAGTCCAAGTTCAGACCATCTCATGACGATAGGCGGAGACAACTAAGATAGAAGGTATGAAGAACATAATATGAGTTCAAGATCAGACCGTCCTATGATGATAGGTGGAGACACCTTAGACAGAAGGTGTGAGGACCATGATACGAGTCGAAGTTCATACCTTCTTATGACGACACACAGAGACACTTCAAACAGAAGGTGTGAGGACCATGATATGAGTCCAAGATCAGACCGTCTCATGACGATAGGCAGAGACACCTTAGAAAGAAGGTGTGAGGGCCATGATATAAGCTTAATTAAAAAAGCCCAAAGCCAAAATGATGGCTGGATATAAGTGGATAAATGTATAGCCAATGAAGTGGCTATGATGAGTATGAAGACAAATGCATGATTGAGTTTCATGGATATTACTCCCTTACTAGAGATCAATGAGCTAGATAACATTTTTCTTGGACAATAAGTGGATGGCTTGTAGAGCATTAAGACGCGACTGCTAGGAATGAGCAGAGGGCATACACAGTTTCCGGGAACAAGTTGACTCTTGTCAAGGTGATGAGTTTGGTAATGACATCGTAATACTTAGAGTATGAAGATAGATATGGATCAACCTTTAATAGGCTGCCCTTATGGCTAAAGGTGGAGAGCTACCTCATGATCACATTGAAATACTCAATGACTGTCGCACTTATGAATAGAAAATTCCGTTTGAGGGGGTGTTGTAAGCCTTGGTGTAAGGCTTCTTATGGTTGAGATGCTTGAAGGGGAATGTTGTGTGTGCTAGAGACAAGCGTTAACACTCTTCATATGAGATGTGATATACCATCTGGTTGAAGTGATCCTTTTAAGAGAGCAAAGGTGTGCTTAGGTGACTCTAGTGATTGAAAGGTTTGGAAAGTACCTGTAAACTTAGTAGAAGATGCTCTCAGAATGGTAAGCTTGGAAGAGCTGCAGGATGCAAGCTTGTGTTGAAGAAGCAAGAGGATAATTTCCCACATAAATGGCAAAGGGGGTGATTGTTGGGATTTGCCACTTATGTGGCAACATCTCCAGCCCTACTCTAAGAAAGGGTTGCCATTGTCAAAGGCTACAATGGTGGGTTGTTGGTGGCAGCTGGATATTGTTAAAAGAAGCTGTACCAACCATTGACAAAGAGTAGTCACCATTATTGACAAATGAACAAAAAGAGCTGCCATTGAAGCCTATAAATGAGGCATCAGTTGGAGAGCAAAATGAGTGAAAGTGCAGAGCCAAAGATGTGAGGAATATAGGAGAATAGTGAGCTGTCAAGGGCAGCAAGCAGTGGCTGCCATTGTAGCACTGCAAAGAGAGAAAAGAGTGATGTTGAGAGTTGCAAAGAGTGGATGATTCCTCCTTCTCTATTGTTGTAAATCTTGTTCTCTCCCTATATAATCTATTGGCTTCTCTCGTGGATGTAGGCAATTTGCCAAACCACGTTAAATATTATGTCAGTGTGCTTAGTTTCCAATGGACAACTATCAAAACATCACCGGTCTGAATCACCAGTTACTGATTTGTTAGATTATGTTAGGTTTTCAAGCTTGTTCACCTTAGATTTCATTCTTTTACAATGATGTTCCTTCTTTAGTCAATTGATAAAGCTAGATGTATATACTAATTGTTTTAATCTCAATGTTTGTTTAGTTTTAATTTCAAACAATATTTCCTTGATTGTTATTGGAAGTTTTACTAGTGTTTCAAACAACATTTCCCTATTTGTTATATGAAGTTTTCTTGGTGTTTTAGATGACATTTCCCTGCTTATTTTTTTTTCGCTTAGGGTGCAATATATTTGGTTGTCTTTAGCTTACTGCTTCTCTTATCTATTATGCTAATTTGTGCAAACCTTTTCTTTTCTAATTTATGCTAATTTCATATGACATTTCCCTACGTGCTATAAGAAGTTTTATTGTTTTATTTCTATTTTTAGGATGCAATACTTTTGATTGTCTTTAGCTTACTACTTTGTTTATTTGTTATCCTACTTTGTGCGAACCTTTCCTTTGCTAATTGACGCTAATTTTAGATGACCTTCCCTTACTTGTTATAAGAAGTCTTACTACTATTTTTTCGTTTTGCTTTAGGATGTAATATTTTTTGCTGTATTTAGCTTACTACTTTCTTTATTTGTTATGCTACTTTGTGTGAACCTTTCCCCTGTCTAATATAGTTTTGTGTCTTTTACCTAACAACAGCACTTCTTTAATCCATTGCTGTATATTTTCTTTACCCATAATATTCGTATCTTTATTAGGCATTGTATTCAAAAATAGAATTATTATCAACAGTAATTCGCACTTCATGAATTTTAAATTAGATAATACAATCAAATATTTTTACGCTTCTAGTTAATGATTATATTACACTTATGACATTAACTACTTAATTGGATGTTTAGAAATAACTCGTCAAATAAGAAAATGGAAGGTTATCAAAGTCAAGACTAGAGAAAAGTCGCACACTTTTTGTAACATATACATCAAATCTATTAAGAAAGACATGAGACCAAATATTTATTTTGATAAAGCTAAATGAAGATTTGTGATAACTACTTTCAAAAAGCAGATTGATTATGCATTCACCATATCACAATTGAAAAATAAATAGGATGGAATAAAAAAAGATTGAAAAATATAAAAAATGTTAATATATAAAACTTGACTTGGTTGGAATGGTGACTTAAAGACAATTTTTACAATATAGTCATAATGACATTCTAGTATGATTCGTTTTGACGAGAGTCTATATATTTTATTACAGAAAATATACATTATATATATTTTATATTAATTTTAAAGGATTGACATAATGGTTAAAGATATATAATTCTTTCCTTGATTTTATGGGTTTAAACACTAGGACTAACTAGCATCTAGGAAAATTTATTAATTTTTTTTTAAATTCCAAGTCGATTTGGGGTACGTCTATAAGATCAATTGAAGGAAAAAAAAGCTAGTTTTGATTGATATGCATACTAACGTGAAAATATTCCTTATTATTTAAATAATTTCTTATATTATTATACTTTTTTTTTTAACGAGAATCGATATGTTTTTATTATGAGAAAAGATAGCATAAAATAAGATAATGTCCAAAACTATCTTTGAAAAACATTACATAACTCGTACACTTAAAACCAAGCTACATAATTCGTGAACTTCATCTATGCATGTATTTAATAATGTAGTCCATATGTTTTTGTAAAAATATATATGGGCTGAAAATCTTGATGCCTTTCCGTCTTTTCCAAGCTGACTGACGGAGTTAAATGAACTTTGCATCCTCTATGGCATGGAAACTGGATTGATCTGTATTATTGTTTTTTATAAAATAGTTTTTGAAAAATTATTTTTTAAATTATTATTTTTGTTTGTTTATTATTAAAAAAATTGATTAATAAAAAATATTTTTCAGTCAACGAAAAATATTTTATAGTAAAAATAAATTTGACTTGGTTTCTAGGAAAGTATTTTCATTTTATTTTGGATGGAAAACACTTTCTGGAAGTTATAAAAAATTTAGAGATGTCATATTATTTATTGATTATATTAAATTTGGTCCTTAAAATTTTGATTGCTATATATATATATATATATATATATATTATTTTGAATATTTGTTTTTCAATTTCATTATTTATAATTTAATTTTTATATTAACTTTGGTCCTCATTTTTATAATTGTTATTTGCTTTTCCCTTATCATTTTTTAATTGAAATTTTTTATCTATTAAATTTGGTCCTTATTATTTTAATTGTTACTTATTTTATTTGAAATAATTTATGAAATGTTAATTATTATTATTTTAATTTCTTCATCTTTCATTTTTTATATTTTTTATATTTCATCTATATTATTTTGATTATTATTTATTTTATTTGAGATAATTTATAAAATTATATATATATTTTTCAATTTCATTCTCATTCAACTCTTTAATTTATTAGATTTGTTCCTTATTATTTTAATAAATTTGAAAAAAAATAAAATATTAATAAGTTATTTTTCAGCTCATTTTCCATGACATAACCAAACACTGGAAAATATTTTCCAACTTATTTTTCATTACACTACCAAATATCAAAAAATAATTTACGTTTCCAGAATTTATTTTTTAAAATAAAATTACTTTCTAGCAAACAAATGGGATCTTAGATAGCCAAGCAAGTGCATTCTCTAGTATGATTCAAAAGTCCAGTCCACCTCTTGTTTTGAGGGAGACGTTACACTAATCTCCATAGCTCTCTTATTTTCAACGTCTTTGTTGATGTTGAAAGTCGTTAGATTCCTTGATTCCTTGATCCATAACATGTTTTATTGATCTCTTTTAGCTTTTTTCTAATGTTTTCTGGTGGCCTGGGGTAATGCAAAGTTTTACCCAAGGCCTTGTGCATGTATTTTGTAATTGCATCTTCGTCCATGTAAACAACTAAACAGAAAAATACAATATCTATAATTCAGTATAAATTGCAACAAAAAAAAATTAAGGGTTTTCTTTCTTCTTACTTCAATTCGGGTTGATGGCCTCACCCTCCTTCTGACCTCACTCGCGCTCCTACATTTGTTTCTTCAACTTCCAAAACACACTTTGCTTTGCTCTGCAATTTGTTTCTTCAACTTCCAAAACACACTTTGCTTTGCTCTGCAAAACCAAACGCCACCACAAACAACAAAACAAATCAAAATTCCACATTTGATTCAAATCCAAATCCAAAGCTCTAATTATTGGGTTCTCGAATATCATACATGAAGTAGAAAAATAAAATAATTTGTTTTAGAATTTTTTAAGATCCCATTAGATAGATTTAGATTTAAATGTCAAGCTCTCTTCTTCACGACATGACAACCCTAAATCCACGCCTCAACCACAAAAATTGCCATCCTAAAAAATCTTCCACACAAGAACCTGCAAGGTATTGTTCATGAGACCTCCAAAACCACTAAGAAGAGAAGAGGATGGGTTACATGATCTCGTTGGTCAATATCCACTCATATCGTCAGCCCACACACATCCATCCACGATTGCACGTGATCCACACGTGCCAACACTATTTTGATAGTCTCCACTAGTTTCTCAGTTGTTTTGCCACTATTCTAGCAATTATTCAACCTTGATTTTAGTAGATCTTAGACACTCCAAACATCTCATAAGATCGATCCATAAACTCAAATTAGTTTTTTGATAAATTTCTAAAATGTTGCGAAACTTGGGAAAAAAATGCTTATTGTTGTGCATATATTTGTACTGTTTTGACATTATTGATTTGAATTGATATGTGTTTGTGATTTGAGATGATTTTCATGAATATTGGATTGGATTGAACATGAATATTATGAGAACTTAAATTGAATAATTGAAATTATCCGTCGGTGATTTTGTCTGTAAAGTCAAGTTGAAATTTTCAATTCGCATAAAAAATTTCAAAAAACCCTCCAAATATTACTGATAACTTTTTATTATGTTGCTGATTTTATCGGTAGAAATAAAACAATCAACAGTAGAAAAGATAATTACCAGCGTTTTGAAATTCTTTTTCTATCACTGATTCTTTTAGGGAACATGTACTATAGTAAGAAAGAGCATTAATTGTCAGCGCATTGAAATTCTTATTCTGTTGGTAAAAAAAAGCATTAATTATCACCCCCTTCATAAATGAATAACTCTTTGTGAAGTAAACACTTCCCATTGCCACATGAATATATTGATGAAAACATTCCGTTGATATATCAATTTGTAATTAACACAATAAACAATGCCAGGAAGAAGAGGATCAATTCCCATCACACTGGAATATACTGATAGATATATTCCATTGGTATTTCCATTAGCGTAATACAGTGTCTGATGCCAAATTATATATGTATTCCCTATCTATCTATCCTCCAAATACTTAAATTAATAGCTGCACACACAATACAATAACACTAGTTCACATCACAATAATAAAATAAACATTTCCTTGTCATTCAATAATATATTAACATCATTGTCGTTACATTGAAGTGAATTTCATCCGTAAATATTACATTATAGTTCATGGCATTACAAATTCATGTTGTGAAAATTAATCAGAATTGTCTTCTTCTTTGTCAATTGACTTGTCTTCATCTCCATTGCAATCTTCTATATTGATTTTGTCCTTATTATTATCTTCATCAACTTGTGTATGTTCGCTAGAGATTAAAACATCACTCAATTTCTCAATGTCAACATAAAAAAAATGTTATCGAATATGCAAAAATTTGAATTTTCTTCTAAGTCATTTGACGATGCAACTCGATATGGATAAACAACCTAACTAAGTTGAAAGACATCATCTCTCACATTTAATTCATCATTCCAATCCTTAATAACCTCGATATGACCCTTGAGTTTGGTTTTCACTACGGATAACCATTAAACTCTTGAACGATCCTTTCTAAAAAAAAGAGTGTGTGTGCAACAAAATACATATACTACAAAAATATGTAAAAAAATTAACATTAAAAAAAGGGTAGATTTGCTTATTTAAGGTGAAGAATCCTTAATAAAATTTGAATTAGAAAACGGATGTTGACAAATCGAGTGTCGTGGTGGCTGAATTTGTTGTGGGAGGTTGATTTATGTTGAGATTGAGGGGGAGAGGGGGTGGTTGTTTGTTGCAAAAAAAAAATAAAAACAAGGAAGAAGGAGAAATAAGGGAGGGGAAGAGGAGAGTTGATCGCTAGGTCTTAAATTAAATATTACTAATGGATTTACCAACATAATTATTCTATCGAACATTCCATCGGTCATTCTATCTGTAAAAAGTGCCACATCATCATACGATTTGCCATCACCGTACGATTTGCTTTTGTGAATCTCACCGCAATATCATCTGTAATTCTATTGGTATATATCGAGGAATTATTTCTGTCGGTATATTTATGGACAAACTTTACAATCAGGGTAATTATGTCGGTAAAGTCATCGGTAAAAGTTACATATCATTTTATTTTTCTAGCTTTTTTTATTTTTTTTTCCACTGTAATTCCCTTCATAAACACTAACAAAATGTTTCTGTCGGTGTTTACCAATGAATATAGCAACGAAAAAGTCTGTAGATAAAATTCACCGCAATCTACTGGCATAAAAAATTCCATTGGTGTTTTTATTTGTATTTGCCAAATTTCTGGTAGTGAGTTAAATTTAAATAAATTAAAAAATTTAATTTATTATCAATTCAACAATTGATTAATTTATATTTTAAGAGTAGGTGCATCGTATAGAAACAAATCATAATCCCCCAAATATTAGAAAAGTTATTAGTGGTTTGACTTAACCTTTCAGTGACCAGTTTCTTAGTGTAATTAATATATTTTCATCAATAATATTCCGATTTAATATTAAAGCATGAAGTATGTTTGCCATATTAAATCATGTTTGTTCTCTACATAATAATCATTGATTGTTTAAATAAGACTTGTAACTCTTTTCAAATCCCATTCCACCTTTGCCAAGGATTTTTTATTCAATAATATTTGAGAACATATGAAATATTTATTTTTAATTTACTTAGGGTGATAAATCATCTTTTGATAACTCAAGTACCTTCATATAGTTTATGCTACACTAAATGTTTGTCCCTTCGTTATCTTGATTAATATAGAATGTAGCAGGATCAAAATATAATATTCTCTATCATAACCAAAATTTTGACTCCTTTTATTTTTATTTTATTAAAATAAAAAAATCATAACAAAAAAAAAGAAAAAAAAGAAAAAAAATGAAGAATAAATTGAAATTTGGGTCAAGATAATATAAATTAAAAGTTTTGGGGACTTAATTAAATCTTGGATTAGTTTAATTAATTAAATCAAGAGCTTAATTAAAGAATTGATAAGTTTGGAGACTTAATTGAACTTAAAATTAGTTTAATTAATGAAATCAAGGGTTTAATCAAAGAAATACCAAAGTTTTAAAGCAATTTAAAGATTGAATTGAATAATTAAAAAAGAACTATCTTGTAAATGGTGTTTTAATCTAGGGGCTTGATTACAAAATTGCAAAGCTCTAATGACCAAATCAAAAATAGCCATTTGAATTGGGAAAATGGAGCCGTTTTAGAAAAAAACTATTCATTGCCTTTTCCTCAGAAACCATTTTAGTAGTGAAGGCACTAAAACTATTTCAGTCATGGGGCACGTCTCATGGCTACTATTCCTCGCCCTCATGATGCATGCTGTTACCAAGCTTCGATCGCATGATATTCTCTGGCCTTATAAAAGCCAGAGAAAGGCCATGGACAAAAAAAAAGAGAGGAGAGGGGCTAAAAATACGAAGAAACGGTGGAGAGAGAAGGAGAATGAAGAAAAAAAACCAGAGAGACCACAAACAGCAAAACTAATAAAGAGAGAGAAAAAGACTACATAGGGAGACACACAAAGACAGAGGATGAACGAATGAAAGAGAGAAACAAAGGGTGAGACCATTGTACTTCGCCTTCAATAGCAGCTCCAGAGCTCCATCTTTAGTAGCCACTGCACTAGAAACAGGGCACTCCAGGAGAGAAACACAGGGCGGAACTGGGGAAGAGAACGAATGAACAGAGGAACGACTAGACAGGGAGAGCATGAATAGTGGTACAAACATAGAAAATGAAAAAAAAAACACAAAAAGCAGAAAACAGAGAGAAGGAAGAATAGAGAAAGAACATAAAAAAGGAGTAGCATTGACCCGCCAATTTTACCATTGTCTTCATCGCCAAGCAGCAGCTTCGCCTCTAGCTGCATCAGGTAACCTCTTTTGTTTTTCTCCGTTGGCAAAATAATTACCTTGTCACTATGCAAAGCATGCGTGAGTAATTCATGCATGCATACACAGTGACCGGGCTGGTCACTAGCTTGGGCTAAGGACCAGGCCTGGCTTGCTCGGCCAAGCCTAACCTTGTACAGTGATTAGTACTTAAAAGTGCATATTTATCAAGGTTTTATATCATCATTTTGCACTTGAAGTATCAATAACTCCTTAACTAAAGCATGCTTTATAATAACAAGTTTGATACTATAAGATACCTTAATTTATGGTAAATGCTCATCTTAAATTCAGGCCTATCACATAAATGAAAGGATTGATTGATGAGTTTAAGTATTGAAAGTGAAAGGACAAAGAGATGGCCAAACTTAGAAAAGAGATGCTGGTGCAGTCCAAACCGGAACATTGCTCAGTAATTGGATCATATCTGGAGCTCTAGATCTCGAATTTAGGTCCATTTTATATGGATGGAAACATAAGACATATGCCTACAAATTTCATGGGAGCCCAAGATTTAAAAAGGCCGTTTTGAAGTCGAAATTATAGGAACAACGAAGAAGTCCGAAGCTGTCCTGCAGCCTAGACACTATTCAATGTTGAGCCCATATCTTGAGTTCTAGAAGTCCAAATGACCTCATTTTTTTGTTGTTGGAAAGATGAGACAATTTCCTAGAACATTCCTAAGGATTCTGTGCAAATTATGATGTTAGCAATGACGTCTTGTTTAGACAAGAAAATAAGGATTGTCACCAAGTCAAGATATGGCCACCCACTTATCAATTAGTCAACAAATCAATAGTTCTAAATTTTGGCCTATAAAGGGAGGCATTTACCATGTATTGAGGCATCTTGGTTTCCAGATCAAGATCATGCTCTTGCTTTCTCTCTTTGTATTGCTTATGTTTTGCTTTCATTAATATCAAGTTTATGCATTTCATTTCCTTCCCTTTACTTAGTTAACTTCTTTCTCATTTATGTTCTTATCTTATTCATTTATGTTTATTTCTTTCATTATGTTTAGCTAAGTTAATTATGTCAAGGTGAAAAGGGTACACTAATGGTGTAAGAATAAGTATAATATAAACTTAACATGGACCTTAATGTTGGATACTAACATGTTTTATACTTGTTATCTTGTTCACTTTTAATACTTTGCCTGTTAAATAGTTAATCTAGATTTATGTTGTGTAACACTTGGGACAATAAATACTTGGCACTTTCATAGCCCATACTGTATGGTATAACCGATACCTGAGCTATGAAAGGAACTTGATTTGTTGTTAACATAAGTTATAATCATGAATGCCTGACAACATTTACAAGTATTAGCATTATTCGAATAAGATAACTAATGTAATCATGTTAACAAATTATAATTTGATTGGAACCTCCTTTATGTGTGGTTTCTAATTAAGTAATAAGAGTTTATACTATACTTGTTTGAAGTACCATTAGTGGATCCTCTAACCTTGACATTTATTTTTATTATTGTTTAATCCTTACATCAACCTTACCTCTCAAAGCTCTCTTTATTATTACTACTACTATTATTATTTACATTCTTGTTATATTTTATGTATGTTAAGTATGCTCTGTGTTTGATCAAGGATCCTGACATTGTTGGTCTTGCCTTGTTCATTCGCATCAGAAATCTGTTTATATTATATAATATATCTCTTTGATCTTTTCATTAACTCAGTATATAGGCTGGAAACCTTTGACCCGATCTTTTAGATCATTCTCAGGTATAACAACGCCACGTACTGAGTATTATTATTATTACTATTACTATTATTGTTGTTATTATTGTTGTTGTTGTTGTGTTGTTATTTATAATTATACAATTAACCTCTATGTGGTTCGACCCCGGTCTTGCTGGGATATTTATTACTTCGACACTCCTGCACTTGGGAGAAGACATCAAGCTTTTAATCGTGTCATACAGGCTGGTCAGACCCAGCTCAAAAAAAGAAAAAACATAAAAAAGATATTAAACTAACATCAATACCAATCAATACTTGTTTTTTTTTCAAATGATTTGTTATTGCCCTATTTTTTTTTCACAATCATTATCTAAAAGATTGACGTTGGATTTGGGTCCTTCAAATTAATGTGATGATAATAGTGATAAAAAAGATTCTTAAGTAATGTCTTATATGGACGCGTGATATCGGGATGGTTGTTAGGAGTCGCTACATAGTTATTTGATTTAGGGTCGCTAGGAAAACCTAGTGTACTAGTTTTATCAAAGATTTAAGGATAAGAGACTGGTTGTAGCTAGAAGATATTAGCACCCCTAGACTGGTTCTTAACCGATAGTCTATCTATGACATAGAATTGAAATTTATTCATGTGAATAAATCTGGTGTTAATAATCTATTATGGGCTTGTGTACCCAAATAAATTCTTATGAAAAATATTTTTTGTAATTTGAATATTACAGTGAAAAGTAGTCCCAATTAAAATTAGTAATATTTAGAATAACTCTGAGAACTTTCTAGTCAAATCTTGATATTCAAGTACTAGCTTTGTAGGTCCAATGTTTTATACCAAAATATTTAATCATTAATTCTCATGAATTAAAATTTTAGTTATTGAAATATTGATCAAATTCTTAAAGATTTAGTAAACTAGTTTTTAATTCCCAAAATGTTACCGATATGATTTTTTTATATTTTTGAGAGACTTGACCATATGCAATTAAAATATTTTAAAAAATATATAAGAAAATACAAACACACGCACTCTCTCTTTTTTATTATATTTTACTCACATAGACTTATAACTGTATTTTTACAAATCATCAAAATTCAAAATAATTCAATTGAACATGTTCAAAAATTCACAAATTAATATGAAAAATTGCTAGGAATTCAAGAACAGTGTTGTGATGTTTTTGAGTTGTAGGAACAATGGTGGTGTGTTTGTCTCAAGCATCATTGCTACTAGCGACACTTGAACCCACACATCATCGCCGATGAAAACAAGAAAACTAGTAGATCAAAAATATCTTATTCTTCTCTCTCTTCTTATGCCTATGGTGGCTCTCACCCGACCTGCAATACAAAGAAAAAAAAGGCACAAACAATAGTTTTTTATTCAGAAATATCAAGTACAAGTCTCAAAAATTGAATTTTTTTTTATCTTGAACATGCTTACCTCATCAGTCTCATATTTTAGTCTTTTTGATCAATTTTGATTGATTTTGACCATGTCTTTTTACCCCAAAGAGTCTCATAACTAATATAATTATTATTATTGCAAAAATATTGTCAAAAAAATCATTGAGCCAAAAAGTTTGTTAGATGAAGTTTAATAAATATTTTATATTATTATCTAATACCATATTAAAAAATATCATAGTCCAAAAAATTGAATTGTTAAATAAAATTCAATAAATAATTTTATATTACCCATGACAAATAAAGATCTAGAAAGCATCCGATTTTGGAAAAGAGGTTTATCGCATGACTTTTTTTTTTCTTTGCTGTAATGGTTTCTGAAATGTTCAAAGGTCATTGATTGCATGTTATTGACAAAAGCAATGGGAACGAAAGACTGATAGACATGGATGATTTAGTGTAAACTGGAAGCTAATTCAAGAAACACATGGATCCGTCTTTAAGGAAAGACATGCATGCTTTCACTACCGGATCTGGTTTAGAACATGTTTTTACTTTCCATTGTAGAAGGTGGTTTTGATCTTATTGGAGTGTTTTTTGTAATTAATATAAATATTCAAATTAATTTGTATATATTTTGATTAATCTTATAAATTTTAAAATAAACGAACATATAAATCCTTAATAATTGTGAAAAAAATTCAAATTTATAATTATTAAAAATTAAATTTAAAATTTAATCAATGAAACTATTTGTAAAATTAGAATAGAGTGAGCTCTATCTATTTCTCGAACGAGCTTGTGCTAAAATAAAAATACATCCTATCAATGGCTAGCCATCGTGGTCAGGCTTGAGCTCTATCAGTTTTGAGGGAGACGTTACACTAATCTCCATAGCTCTCTTGTTTGCAAGACTTCTACTTCGTTAGATTCCTCGATCCTTGTTGGTTGGTGTTAAAAAATGCAGATGAAATGAGCTTTATTTTCTCTTAGGACTGCTTCAATTCTAGGTCTTCCTGGTTTTCCCAAGGATGAATCGCTACCCAAAATGGAGGAGTGGGTAGCAATCCTAGAGGGCGTGAGGCCGTGAGACTGCTTCTAATGTAAGAGACTATCGCACGTGTGCGGCGTCACAGTGAAATTAATTCCACTTTAAAAACTAAAAACATATAAATATCTATGTGGCAAATGTGGGGATACAAGAAAATATTGTCTTTTATCGATGGAAAATGGAATGGGAGTCACCACCTAGTATTTTGGTCACTAGGAACCCTAACTGGTCTCAGAGATTGGGTACGGGGACTGGTTGTGTAAAGGAAAGGTATTAGCACCCCAAATACGCCCTACTTAAGGTAAGCTGTATTGTTTTATTTGTCTGATAAAATTCGAGGTCTAGTTGTGTTTCTTAGTTGTTGGTATGGTTCAAGAAAAGTCCTCATCGGTAAGGAGATTCTTATCTTAATGGGTAATTCTGACATTAACAAAATAATTTAATATTCGGAATACGTTTTACATATAAAATCGTAACCCCAAATACTAAAAGAAAACACAATAATTTTTTTTGAATTTTTGAAATATTGACCTAGTTCTCATGGCTTGAATAAACTGGTTATTAAAGCTAAAATACATGCTAATACATATATTGTTTTGAAATTTCCCTTGTTGTGTGAAAATATGATGTTATAATATTTATATATATATTGGAGAGACTAGGCCGTATGCTTGAAAACAAAACATTTTTTATTTTTTATTTTTTTGATGACTTGATGAAAACCGAGTATTTTAATACCAAATTTGTATTTTTATAGTATAAAAATACAAACTGATATTGACCAAAATGCAGCAACAAACTTGTGAAAAATCACATATTTTTTTGAAATAATTCTTTGAAGAAATTTTTTTTTGAACGGGCCAGACTTGGCCCAAAAGGAAATTGGGCTGAAACAAGAGGGACTGGTTACTGTACACATAATAACCGGGTTACTGTGTGCACAGTACCAGTTAATTAATTAGCCAGTGTGCACATGCACAGTATTGAATAATTATTTTCTTGCAAAACGTGCACAGTGCACATGGATCCGTCTTTAAGGAAAAGTTAAGACCTGAGATGTGGGAATGGTGTGCGTCTCTATTGTAACCCATTTTTGGTTTGTTAGTTTCTGAAATGTTCAAAGGTCATTGATTGCATGTTATTGACAAAAACAATGGGAACGAAAAAGACTGATAGACATGGATGATTTAGTGTAAACAGGAAGCTAATTCAAGAAACACATGGATCCGTCTTTAAGGAAAGACATGCATGCTTTCACTTGCTACCGGATCTGGTTTGGAACACGTTTTTACTTTCCATTGTAGAGGACCTTCCCACTTGTCCGTTTACATTGATTGACACAAGTACATGTCCGTAAAGGCATGTAAAGTTGCGACAAAAATAAAAACAATGGGCTGGGAAAAAGAACAGGAAGAAGAAGGAGGAGGTTTTGATCTTATTTGAGTATTTTTTTTAATTAATATAAATATTTGTATCAACATATATTTCAACTAATTTTATGAATTTTAAAATTAATTATTATATAAATTTCTAATAACTCTAAAAAAATTTAAATTTATAATTATTAAAAAATAAATTTAAAATTTAATCAATGAAACTATTTGTAAAATTAGAATAGAGTGAGCTCTATCTATTTCTCAAACGAGCTTGTGCTAAAAAAAAAAATACATCCTATCAATGGCTAGCCATCCTGGTCAGGCTTGAACGGCTAGTGGCTGTTTGGACTAGGCTTGAACGACTTTTCTTTTTTCTTATGTATGTCCAAGCCTGAAATGAACTAACCCGCCTCGGCCCTGTATCATTGCTTGAGAACGTATTTCAGTTCGTGAAGTAAGAGCAGGTCACGCACCACCCGATGATGTACACCTAATTCTTGCGACACATCTCCAAACGAACCGCTGTGGTTAGTGGCACATTTAAATTCTCTGTGGAGGGTAGAAGCAAATGACACAACGAGACACCAAAACAGAATAGGGGCCCAACCTTTTCATTAATGATATTTATTCTTCTTCTCTAATGATAAATTTGTTCTTCATCATTAATTTAATCTTTATCAGAAGTTGATATAATCAGATTTATAAATATTTTAAATCATCAAATAAGTTAACACAAATAACAACAAAACATAAAATAAATCTTTACAAGACGAACTCTAAACGCAACATGCTATTTGAAACCTTTTGAATTGTATTTAGTTCACAACATTAAATCAATTCTTGTGTTTGAATTTTTTTTTGAGTGTATTGAATTAAATTTTAAATGGAATTCAATTCAAAATATTAGGATTAAATCAATTCTTGTATTTGAAATTCTTTTGGATTGTATTGATTTAAATTCTAAATGAAATTCAATTCAAAATATAATTTTACAAATTACCTTATCAAATCAAAGTTTGAATTAAATTTAATTGAATTGGTGAGATTAATTCAATTCTTTTATTTGAATCTATTTATTTGAATTCAAATTAAAATTTAATTTATATAAAAAAATGCAAAAGCAAAAAGCCATCTGATTTACTTTAGTGATTTTTCTTAAAATTAATATAAAAATTAATATTTTAAAAACATCCATTTCTTTCTCTGCATAATACCTCTTCCTATGTGGTCTACATTCCTGCTGTATAATGGCAATCGGGGTCTAACAAGGTTGAAATAAATCATGTGGTGTACGGGCATTATTTTTCCCGAAAACTTAAAAGAACACTTTGTTTTGCTCAACATCTTTTTTCCTGGGAATTATGGAATTCATTTCGTCTTCTCTGCGAACATCACAGTCAGCTGTCCTTCAGTGAACTCACTTGGCTGTTGGTTTGCAGAACCTGTGATAAACTAATTTATTGCATGCTGCTCCTATGATTATGTGAGTTTTAAATGGCGCCTTTTTTTCTTTTTTAATTTACCAGTCTTTTCTAACAAATGGACGGGTTATCCATGTCTGTCATCAGAAGCTGATTACTGGGTTCTTTAGCCATTCAACATACAGGTATAAATGTTGAAAATCTTCTTGACTCCATTGCTCATATGATTTTTTTTTCTTACTGTCCTTTACAAGTTTTAATATTTTAATTTCCTCCATGCTGAGTAGCTGTGTATCTCACAAATAGTTTACTTGGTATATATCACAAGTTGTTTGAGTGTTTCATCTCTTACTCTTAGAAATAAATTTTTCATACTACGATAATTGAGTTTTATATCATTTTAAAAGATTTATGCAATGAAAACTATTTTTAAATTAATGACAAAATAGTTAAGATTGCCAATTCAATTCATTTTCATAAATATTCTAAATAGTATAATTAAATTCCAATATATGGTTTAATATTTTATTCTAAATATAAAATTATAATAAATTATCAATTAAAATCAAATTTACTTGTTAATTGAATTCAATTTAGGATGTGATTTGATTCTAAATAGACTAAAAGCAAAGCATGGCTACATATACACATTGCTACTCCTATATGCTGATGCTCCTGCTCACTCACTACACCACTTATCTTCTCCATCACTTCCTTTGACACCCAACATACTTCTCTCCTTTTGCACTTACTAATTTAAATATTGGGGGGTTTTTTATTTAGTAAAATAACTTGTTTTGCTAGAAAACTCATGGAAATCACCACGGGACTAATGGTTAACCTTATTCACTCCATTAAATAAAGACACAGTCATAAAAAACCAAATATAATCTAAATTTTTTATGATTTTATTAATAACATTGATCTATTATCTTAATCTAAATGACTGATGGAGGGCAATCACTCAGTATAAAAAAAGTTTTTTTGTGATCGAACATTGGCAAATATATATTTACAACATCTTACCTATTTTTTTTTGAAAGTAATCGTTAAAATGAATAAAAAAAGAGAAAGCAATCAAGAAGATAAATGAAGAATTTTTAAATGAGAAAGTATTTGTGAAAAACATTCATATAGAGAAAGAATTGTAAAAGGATGACAATAAGAAATTAGAGGGAGAAATATAATGGAGCAAAATAAGGGAATGTGAGATGGATAAAAGAGAAGATATGAGAGGGAAAAATATTATCTAAACACTCTAAAACAATTAGGGTTTTTTTTTGTGGTGCTTTATTGTTCATATGAACAATAAGCACCTTAATATATTTTTCTTACCTGTTTTATAATAATTTCATGTTGTAACTTATGTCATCACTATTTTTGACCCTCTTTTCAACATATTTTCAAAAAAAAATTGGAAAAAAATATATAAAACAATACCAAAATTCTTAGAAAATAAATTTTTGACATGATTTGGTTAATTTCTAGTCATTTCATGATTTTTGATTATTTCACAGATTATTTTTGTATCAAATTTTTTTAAATAAAAATATTCAAAAGGAAAGAAGAAAAAAGAGAAAATCATTCCAATAATTGTTTTAGTGATAAAATGTAATTGAAAAAAAGAAAAACCTAATTTAGTTAAAAAATAATAAGTGCAAAGAAAAAAAAAGGGAAAATGAAACTTGTTTTATGTGAGGGAATTTTAAAAATTTGAAAGGTGGAATAACTCTCTAGAAGAATTAAGAAGCTGGAAGAACTCTCTAGAAAAATGAAAACAAATGATAGAAAGGTGGAAGGGTTGAGAGTGTTCATCATAGTAAAAATAGATATACATACCTACACCCCTCACACTTATGCATACAATATCTTTAATCACTAGTTGCAACAACAACACTGAGAGAAACAACCACTGGTGATCAACAATTATTCTAGTAGCAAAAGCCAACAACACTTGACAATATCAATGCAATGGACACCGTGACAAATTCTCCTCTTCACTGTCGATAGACTAGCAACCACACCAACATCAACCACACTGAGATCAACCTCAAGGTTGCTCATCCTCACTGTTATTTCATTTTATTTTCAACCTAAATGTCAAGCTCTCTCCTTCACAATAACCCTAGATTCACACCTCAACCATAAAAATTGCTATCATAAAAAGTCTTCCACAGAAGAATTTGCAAGTTATTGTTTATGACACCACCAACACAACTAAGAAGTGGAGAAGATAAGTTATGTGATCTCCTTGGTCACTTGCCACTTAGGTCATCAACTAACACACCTCCAACCATGGTTGCACGTGGTCCACACGTGCCAACACTGTTTTGGTAGTCTCCAATAGTTTCTCAGTTGTTCTACCATTATTCTAGCAATCCTTCAACCTTGATTTTAATAGATATTAGACATTCCAAACATCTCGGAAGGTCAAGATTCATAAACTCAAACTATTTGTTTCTTGATAAATTGCTAAAATATTGTGAAACTTGGGACAAAATGCTTATTTTTGTGCATGATATTTGTATCGTTTGGGCATTATTGATTTAAATTGATATTTGTTTGTGATTTGAGGTGATTTTCATGAATATTGGATTGGATTGGACATGAATAGTATGAGAACTTATTTTGAATGATTGAAATTATTTTTTCAGGGGCTTGTTAAATTTGTTCAATATTTGATTTGATTTTGTTTTTAATGTGTTTAAATTTGGATTGATTAATTTTGAATTTTTTTTATTGATTGGGTGGATGTGATGAATTTTTTGGAAGTTATAATATGAGTTGGTTATGTGATTTAAAAAAAAATTATGTACTAATCACACTGTGGATATATTATTGAAGAAATAATAATGATGAAGAAATATGCATATATAAAAAAATGTGAAAAAATAATTAATCAACCCAAGATGACATGATCTAAACTTAGGCCTTGTCTACTAGATGTTGATTAATAAAGAAAAATAAGATAATAATAAAAATATCCTTATATTAATTGTTCTTATTAATTGTTAACCGGCCTAAGATGGAATGGTCTTATACTAGGCCATGTCTTTCAAATATCAATTATTGGATAATATGATCAATTAATATTTCATCAACGCATTAATTTTTTCTATGTATTATTAATCGACCCAAAATGATATGGTCCAATACTAGGCCCCGTTCTTTATATGTTGATAAGTGAATAATAGTACCAATTAATACATGATCTCTAGAACATTAATTAATATTACCTTTGGTCACCACATAATCATTCCATTTCACTACTTTACAAATTCAATTCAATATTCCTATCATTTATTAAGTAATCCAAGATGGAATGGTGTAATAACGGGCCTTGTTTTCTAGATGCTTCTTAATGGATAATATGACTTTTTCTAACCATAATAAGTCTCATATAATGGTGTTCCCATCATTTCTAAATAACTTGTGATGAAATGGTCTAAAATTAGAACCTGTCCTTTGAACATTTTTTATTTAGTTGAATATGATCATGCATATACTAACCTCTTATTAAATGATTTTATCATATGTTAAAGATTTAGGATGGAATGGTATCATAATAGACCACGTTCTTGAGTTGTTATTTAACATCTAGTAGAGCGAATTAATATAGTCCACCAAAAAACCTAGGATGGTAAGGTTCAACATAAAGCCCTGTTATTTGGACTTTGTTTTGTGGATAATGACAGTACTTTGAATAATATACATACCAATTTAGGCAAACCACATTAAAATATATTTATCATTGAAAACAAACAACATTGCAACTTATCTTAAATAGTATGTGTAAGATGATGTCTATCTTACCAATTATATAATCTGCCCCTTACCGAAAACCTCTTAAAACCAGTTAGGGTTCTTAGTTACCATAAAACTAGGTGGTGATTACTTTTCCTTTTCCCCCCCCTTTTCCTTATCAACTCGCCTCAATATCCACATGCGATAGAATGATGATTCCATTGGGGTTCCATAAAGACTTAGCTTATTTATTGTTTTTCAATGATGATGTGATTAGTTTTATTGTGTTTGTTTGCCTAATTTGGTTAATTCATTAATTTATACTTTATGCATTGTTTTTTGGAATGGATATGGAGTTATGCTTATGCACACAAAACATAACATTTTCATTTTAACATTACCAAAGCGATAGGATTAAAAGAGGAAGTAGCGGTGCCTCAATGGTCTTTAGCCTGGGTAAGATACATGAAACCACCAACTTCTATTGAAATTCTATTTGGACATGGATAGTAGGTCGATGTGTTATCACCTTGGTCTATGCTTTTGTACCTTGCAGGCCTTGGTTCAGCATATTAAGGTTGTTAATTGGGCAATATAAAACCCTTTTTTAGACTAATTTAGTTAGCCACCCTACCCTATATGTAATGGCAAAAATCCTTTCTTAGGTTATTTCCTGATATTATTACCACTCCATATTCAATTTGTTATTTCTATGAATATTTTTATTTAGATTAGTTAGTTTTTGAGTTTTACAGAAAGAGAAAATAGGAAACAAATACAAATAATATTTTGAAAGCTCGGTTTTCTTAAATTCATGGACGACAAAGAAATAGCTTTTTTAGAGCAAAACCATTAGAGAGAGATAAAATTAATGAAAAACAAGATAGCTAGGCTTACCTAGTTGTTTGAACAAATTCACCAGATAAGGTCATCAGATGAAGGTCCTTCTATTAAGGCGAACATTTTAGATGTATATGGTCGTTAGCATAATCCTATAACTCTTTGATTCACTACCCGGTTTCCACCCATTTCTAACAAGAGATCATAGTCCTGCTGGCCATTTAATCCAAGATTTCAAGGAGTAATAGTTGATGTTTAGCCCCTGAAAGCTCTATCACCGCCATATTAAAAGACAAAAACTACTCCCACTTTTAAGCCTAAAATGGAAAAAACTTTGAAGCCAAAAGTTGGGTTAAAAACCAAGAAACTCTTGGCAATTAAAGATCATTTAAAGGAAATTAAAGGAATGGATTAGTGTGATTCCATGAAAGCACATGAAATGTTCATAGTATCATATATTGTCATACCATGAAAGTCTAAAGTGTCTGACATTGTTATACATATAGGAGTTGAATGCCTAAATACTCACTTGAAGATCTATTGCAATAAAATAATTGAAGTGATTGAAAATGGTAAGCTCCTAATTCATTTTTTCTATAAGAGTCTGAGTGGTGCTGTCTTGACTTGGTGTATGAACTTGGATGAAAATAAGATCAAAAAGTGAAGAGATTTAGTTGAAGCATTCATGTGTTAGTGTAAGTTCAATATAGAAATGGCTTCAAGTTGATCTAACCTGTAAAGCATGGAGGAAAAAATAATGAGTTCATTAAATAATACAGTCAAAGATGGTGTGGCAGGGCAGCACAAATTCACCCTATTCTATTAGAGAAAAAGAGCTTATCTCTATTTTCATTTACACCTTCAAACAACCATACTTTGAATACTTGATTGGTAATTCATTAACATATTTTATGGATATTGTGACTTCGACAAAAATGATTGATCGAACCCTAAAATTAGAAAATATAAGAAATTTAGTAGTGAAGTTTGATTTTCATTTACATCATGCCAAATGATGAATCAAAAGGTAATTTTCAAATATGGAGTATTGATGAAAGACATTCTCATTTTACACATTATCTTACCCGGTCATCACAAACATCGTCAAGTTTTATGGCATCATTAACTTTTAAGTGCCATTATCTAAGATTGACATCCCTTTATCGCTCAACATTGTTTACCAACATCTCTTGAGTACATATTGATCCTACCTTAACAAATCCCATATAACCACCAAACCTAATATGGTGTAATCCAAACATAAATTGTGAGTATCAGACAAGATTTTGGGCCATTCAATTAAAGATTGCAAGAATTTCATATGTCATAGTTAGAAGTTGGTAAGCCAAGGGTAAGTTGTATTTGTGAAGAATAAACCATTTTGTATTGAAGAAATCATAACTTTGTTTCTCTTCAATAAATTTTTTAGGACTTTGTTGCGTCTTTCAGTAAAATTTATTCTTTATCTTTGTTATATGATTGTTTTGAGATCAATAGATGTTCATTTTATTTCCATCTATTATTGGATAAATATAATGAAAAATTCATTTAAAGACTTTTAAAATTGATCAAATCCCAAGACATATCATAGAGTGTTAGGGGCAATCCTTCCTTTTGAATGTCAAAATATTTCATCCTATATTTAATAAGCCTTAAAATATGAAATCTCACTTCAAACCCTTTTGACCTTGAAATACCCATTTTTTTCCACTCTTAATGAATCTTAGTAGTGAGAATCCTGCTTGAAATAATACAATTTTGCCCAAAAAAAAAATCAAATAATCTATTGTCTTAAATAATGACAAAGAATGCATATTCGGGTCATGATCCAACCCATCCCACCATTTTCTTTTCTAAGGTTAACCTTATGGTTTTCCTAATCAATAATTATCTTCAATAAGGTTAAGATTTATCAATAGAGACATATTTAGATTTTGAGATGAAGAAAGACCATCTTTGATATATCTTTCACAAATAAAATTTATCCTATGTTATCCCTATTTGAGCCTAAAATATGTTTTTTTGGATAATAACCCAAACTAATCACCCCTCACTTTGGGAGCATGTTTTGTAAGTCTTAGATAATTAATGAAATTCTCCAAATGGAAAGAAATAAGAAAATATGAAAGGGACAAAAGTATTATAAAAGAGAGTGAGCAAATACCAATAAAAATGAAATGATCAAATAAAAAAAAGATGAAAAAGATGAAGTTCTCTTTAAATATCCATAATGATGGTGTAACATACGACAAAACATCAATACAAAGCATATGATGTAATTTGAAGAATTGATTTTGTAGTGAGATCAATATAAAAAAATGGAAAAAATTTAAAGGGCAAGCTTAAAAAGATCTTTATATAGAATAACTTATCCTATGTCTTTGAACTCTTAAACATCTTTTGAGCCTTATATCCAATTCTTTCATAAACATGAACCATAGCCTACATTATGTACTTTTAAAAGTCTTTTATGATCAAGAACAATTTCTTCGAGTTGATAAGTTTTAACTTTTAAAAAGAAAAGAAAACTGTTTTTCAAACAAAATCATGATTTGTTTGTGCATTGTATATAATTTTTTATGACATTGAATCATAGTTTCTCAAATAAGCAAGATTCATACCACATGAAGCAAGATGTATTTTATAAGCAAAAACTTTTCTTTTAGAATACAATTTATTCTTTCCAAATTAGCCCATCATTTCCTAAAAAATCCATAAAGGTCATTCATCTTTCAAAAGATGACTAGATTTTCTATGATAACTGTTGCACGTCAAAATCCGCGCTACATCGGCTGGCGATTTTTTTGTTTATTTTTCATTTTTGCTTGGTTCGTTGGAGTCGTCACCTAGTATTATGGTCACTAGGAACCTAAGGTCTGCGAGAGTCTGAGTAAGGGACTGGTTGTGCAAGGGGAAGACGCATCACCCCCAGTGCACCCTACCTAAGGTAAGCTGCATTATTGTTTGATTGCTTTTCTAGGTCGAGTTTCTATTCGCTGGTCTTTTCTAAGGTTCAAGGCAGATCTCCCCTCGTGAGGGAGTCTCTACCTTATTTGGTTAAATCCTAATCATTCTAAAGTCTGAATTTTAAAATTTCTTTTACTTACACCTTGTATCTTTAATACCCGAGGAAGTACATTATCGTGTAATTTTACACCCCACAAATATTAAAGTCTACATCCGGATCCTAGAAAAAAAAGCTGGGAAAAGGTTTTTGATATTTTGGCCAAACCCTAATGGATGATCATAAACTAGTTATGATATCCATTTTTGAATTTTTAAAATGGGAGGAAAATGGAATTTTTGTGAAAACATGCTTGGAAAATTCTTTAGGACTTGGCCGTATGCAATAAAATATTTTTTTTTGTTTTTTTTTGAAATATTTCAAAGAAAACCGGACATTTTAATACCGAACTTGTATCTTACATTGTAAGTATACAACCTAATATTAAGCAAACTTAGTTGAAAAATACTTGGGAAAATTACAAATTTTTTTGAAAGGATTTTTTTTATTTTTTGGAAAAATTTTCGTTTATTTTGTTTTTATTTTTAACTATGTACTAAGTAATTAAATACATTAAAGCATGTGGGTTGGGCCCAAGACAGGCCCAGAAACAGATGTATTGATCAAGTATTGATCATAGGCCCAAAAACAATTGGGGCCGGACGCGGCCCAACATATTTTGCATTTTTAGGGACGGTCTGGACCTGGCCCAGCCAACTGGGCCGGGTCAAGGCAGGTCCAGCCCATAACAGCTTAGTCATTGGGCAGCCCAGTGACTAAGCTGCAGGAACGGTGCAACGTGAATTATAATTCACGTTGCACTGTTCACGCAGTGATGCTACGAAGAGAAGCAGAAGAGGATGAAGAAGAAGAAGAAGAGAGGAGGAAGACTCACCTGGCGCTGAAGAAACTGGCGACCTGACTGGTGGCGGATGGTACGACTGGAGGTGGTGAGACCGGCTGTGAGCTGTGGTTGTGGCTGGAAGAAGAAGACGCCTGCAAAAGAGAAGGGAGGCTCACAGTTGCAACTGTTGGAGCGGCTGAAGAGAGAGCTTCTATCCTCGCTGTCTTTGGGGAAAGGCAGTAGCTTTGGTTCGAGGTGGTTGCTGCGGCTGCTACTGCTGGGGTTG
Organism: Populus tomentosa; assembly: GCA_018804465.1. Classification (NCBI taxonomy): domain Eukaryota; kingdom Viridiplantae; phylum Streptophyta; class Magnoliopsida; order Malpighiales; family Salicaceae; genus Populus; species Populus tomentosa. The sequence goes on from CM031969.1 coordinate 20,335,240, forward strand.
CAGTGGTGGAGAGAAAAAAAACGTTTTGCCGGGAAAAGAGGGAGAGAGAGAGAGTTGCTGCTGACTTCAGTGAGGTTGCTGGGTGATGGATGGGATGTGGTGTTTCAGGGGAAGGATGGTGGCGAGATCAGTGGTGGCACCTAGAGGCCACGACAGAGAGGAAAAAGAAATAGAGGACTGGTTGCAGGAAAACCGGGCAGGAAAAACTGATTTTTTGCCAACTTTGCGTTCAGTTTTCTCCTCCCTCTGAGCATGAAATTGGCTCCTATTTATAGGGATCGAAAGAGGGTAATCTAGTATTTAACGGGGAAAAATTCTCAGCCCTTGATTCGACTCGAGGAATCCAAGCCGTTGGTTCAAAGTGTGCACCTCGAACTGCCAAATTTGGCAATCCAAGGCTGCAGACCGCCCGAGGGTGCCACTTTGGGCCAATAAACGGAGCTGTTTCCAAGTTGTTCGACCCGACCAGACCACTCTACGAGATAAAGATGTTTTAGGGGAACATGTTGGTGCATGTCTTGTCGGATTTGGGGGCCACACGAGTGAGAAACAGCGCCTGGAAAACAGCCACTCGGGCAGCTTTGTGAGGAAGAAGATGAACAGTAACCAGGCGACGCGTCGCCTGGTCCCTTCCCTCTTTTTTTTTTTTTTTTAACACCAAAACGGCGCCGTTTGGGATAAAAAATTAGGAATTTTTGCTGATTTTCAATTTAGCCCTCCAGCTTTCAATTTCATTCAATTTGACCCCCGGATTTTGTCAATTAGACCCCTATAGTTTGGCGCTTTTTGCAGATTGGTCCTTGTCTTTGGATTTTCTTAATTTAACCCCAAATTGACCCCAAAACTTCAATTTTTTTTCAATTTGGCCCCTGATTTCAATCAATTAACTTGGTAAAAATTAAATTTGGTCTCTTAAAATTTCAATCTTCTCAATTAAGCCCAAATTAAGCTCCCAAACTTAATTTTTCACCAATTAAGCCTCAAATAAAATTAATTTGACCCATTTAAAGTATAATTAAGTCCTTGCACTTAATTAAATCCTTCAATTGGACCCAAATTAATTCTTACACATAATTAAAATTCAATTTGGCCCATGATTAAATCAAATTGGCCTATTAAAAATTTAATTATGTCCTTGGACTTAATTTTTCACTAATTAAGCCCCAAATAAAATTAATTTGACCCATTTAAAGTATAATTAAGTCCTTGCACTTAATTAAATCCTTCAATTGGACCCAAATTAATTCTTAAACATAATTAAAAATTCAATTTGGCCCATGATTAAATCAAATTGGCCTATTAAAATTTAATTATGTCCTTGGACTTAATTTTTATGCAAATTTGTCCAATAATCATTTAATTTAACCTTGAATTTGCATTTTCTCCTCCAATTTTGGGCACAATGGGGCGCCAATAGGTCTTGAATCTCCTCCAAAAATTGCAATTTGATTTCCCGGCATACTTTCTCCACGTTGCCAGCCTTTATTATTTTTTATCTTTATTATTATTATTTTTATTTTATTTTGGGGGAATAACCCAGAATTGGGTTATGACAATAACCATTTTCTTCCCAATCTTAATTAACACCAATTTCATCATATACCAAATTTAAAAATCGCTTTGTAACACTTGAATGACACGTTTTGGGCTTTTGATCACATAAAAAAAGTCCAAGTAATGAAAATACTTTCAGATTTACATCTTAATGATTTCATTTTAACCATTAGACATCTTAATGATTTACATCTTTCAGATTTACATCTATATGAATATAATCATTAAAATTTATGGCGTGGTCCTAATACACAAAATGATGACTTGAAGAAAAATGTCTTATAACAAAATTCTTAATGGCTGGATTAGCAGGGGTAGTCTAGTTTGAAAAACCTATTGCATTAGCCAATAATGATTCTAACATATATAGTGAATGATAAAATAAACATTTTATGATGCAGATGTGCCTTTCAATGGCTATTGAAAAGATAAACACATCCAGATCAGCTAGGAGAAATCTAGTTTGAAGAAGATTTTATGAATTTTATCACAGGCTGTGGATGTTAGAATAAACATCTAATATTGATGATAGGGGTGATGATGAATTCATTCATTTATGTGGCTATTTGAATGATAAATAAATTTAGATCAGTTGGGGGCAATTTAAATCGAAGAGACCTTTTGTAATGACAGGAGCCAATTAATGACCTAAAGAGCTCTATCATAGGATATGAGTGGTAAAAGACACATCCAAGAATGATGGTGATGCATATGTCTTTTCATGACCATTGAAAATATAAATATGGCTAGATTGGTTGGGGTAATCCTATTTTAAGAATGAAGCAATCCATTATGATATCATGCAAAATGATGAAATGAAAAACTCTTTCATTGGTATGGTGTCGATTCCTTCACGAAGATAATGGAAAATGAGTAGTATTGAACATATATCCTCACATGAAACTTAAAGGTGATGACAAGTATAGGCAACATGGGCCGAATTAAGATGATGTACTGATTGTGCCCATCCAATGATAAAAAATGGAGCCCATGGAAAGATAAACTTATGGTGAGCCTAGATAGAACTTCTTTCCTTTTAAAAAAAACCTCATCCAAGCTAATGCCAAAAGATTTCAAAGACCTAAATGATATAAAAAGAAAATTGAGCTTTCAAAATAACAATCTATGTCTTTTTATTGACTCTAAGAGGTAAGCTCTATGACTAAAAAAAAAAAATGCTGATAATCTTAAGCTAAATGCTCCAATAGGATGTTAGTTTTTAACAGCAATGTACATAGGTCGAAATTTATTTTAATTTTAGCTTTAAATTCTTAATATCTCAATTGACAATATTTTATTAAGATGATCCCAATGAAAGTAAATTTTTAGATCAAGCCTCGCCATCAAATCAACTTGTAGATCAACCCTGCAATCAGGAGATCAAACCTTGCAATTAAGAAGTTCAACCATGCAATCAGGAGAATTAGCACTGCCATTAGATCAACCTTGTAATTAGGAGATCAAACCTTGTAATAAAAAAGAGAAGCCCTGTAATGAAAAAGTTGAACCTGCAAACATGAGGTCAAACCTTGCAATCAAAAGATCAAACCTTATAATCCATAAATAGAGCTATGTAATCAGAAAAAAAGGGTTAGCCTACTGTCAAGTCAACCTGTAGATCGGCCTTACAATCAGGAGATCTAGCTTTGTTATTAGGAGATCAAACTCTGTAATTAGGAGAAACAACCTTGTAATCAAGAAGAAAAAGCCTCGCCATCAGGAAGTTTTGGTTTCAACTCTACTATTAAAAGGTTTATAGCTAAATCTCACAACTAGGTAATTCAAGCTAACTTGTTTGAATTTCACGTTGAGGTTGGTCACTTGATAATCATATCTTCTTAATATTGGTCACCTAATAATTGGACCACGTTTTGTTTTTTGTTTCAAGGATAGTCATCTCTTGATGACCATTTTTATTTATACGGATCCCAAGTTGATCCCTTTTTATTTGAATGGATCCTATATTGATCTTTTTTTTTTTTTTATGGATCTCAAGTTGATCCTTTTTTATCCATATCAATCCTAAGTTGACCTCATTTATATGGATCCTAATATGATGCTTTCATAGATCCCATGTTGATCTTGATCCTAATATGATCTTTTTATAGATATCAAGTTAATCTAGATTCCAAGTTGATTTAAATTCAAGGTTTATCTTTTATATATATATATATATATATATATAAATATATGAATCTTAATTTGATCCTTTTGATATAGATCAAGAGTTGATCCTTTTATTGAATGGATTCTGAGTTAATCCTTGCAGTTATATGGATCCCAAGTTGATCTTGTTTTATATAGAACCTAAATTGATCTCTCTCACATGGATCCCAGGTTGATTCTATCTACTTAAGATCAAGTTGATCTCATTTGTATGAATTCCAAGATGATCCTTTATTTTACATAAATCCCATGTTGATCCCTTTACTCTTTATAATAATCCCAAGTTTTATCCATTCATTTATCTTTTTGTTTAGTCCTTCTCTTACAAAATTTACCATATAAAGTCAAGGAAAAATGAATTTTTCTTTGTATTTGCATCATAAATCTTGTAAACAAAGGGCAACAATCATCACTCATTTTTGACCCTCTATTTTCAACATATTTTAAAATAATTGGAAAAAAAAACAAAAAACAACAAAATTCTCATAAAATATGTTTATGATGTGACTTGGCCAATTCCTTATCATTTTCATAATTTTTTACCATTTCACGTATTGTTTTTGTATCGATAAATTTTTTAAAAATTAAAAAAATTATAAGAAAAGAAGAAAAAAGTTATTCCAAGAAAAAGATTTTTTTAGTGAGTAAAATATAATTAAAAAAATAATAAGGACTAGTTTAGTTTAAAAATAATAAATGTGAATGAAAAAAAAAGAGGGAAAAACAAAGTTGTCTTATGAGAGGAAATTTTTAAAATTTAAAAGGTTGAACAACTCTCTAAAAGAATCAGAAAGATGGAAGTACTCTATAGAAAAATCAGGAAAGCGGAAGAACTCTATGTAAATATAAGAAAAAATGATATAAAGTTTGAAGGGTTGAGAAGGTGCATTATAGTATAAATAGACATACACACCTATACCCTTCACACACTATACCATTCCAACAAAAAAAGATACCCCACATAAAAAAACTTTTCCCTCATCCTCACCACACACACCAACACCTTATACATACAAATACACAATATTAAAAAAAAAAAAGAAGAAGAATAAAACACACAGAACCCGTGACTATTCCAAAAAATATTACCTCTTATAAATCATCTCCTTAATCATTGTTGATTGACAACTATGCCAAGTGCGGCAAAAACCGATGACTGACAATTATTCCAGCAACACATAACTGTAATAAACACTATAAGCATCACGACAAATTCTCCTCTTTACTACCAGCAAACCAACCACCATACCAGAATCAACCACGCTGAGATCAACCCTACAATTGCTCATCCTCATTTCTGTCTCTTTCTATTTTCAACCTAAATGTTTTGCGCCTCAACCACACAAACTACCATCATAAAATCTTCTACATGAGCACCTACAAGTTACTATTTGTGACACCACCAGAACAATTGAGAAGAGAAGAGGTAATGTTACATGATCTCATTGGTCACTCACATATTAGGTTGCTAGAACATCAATCCATACACCTTCATCCACGGATGTATGTGGTCTATATGTGCCAACACTGTTTTGGCAGTCTCTGACAATTTCTTAGCTGTTCAACCATTGTTCTAGTAGTCTTTAGGCCTTGATTTTAGTAGATCTTGGAAATGCCAAGCATCTTAAAAGGTCGATCCACAAACTCAAATAATTTATTTTACAAATTACTAAAATGTTGTGAAATTTGGGATAAAATGCTCATTATTGTGCATTATTCATTTGAATTAATGTGTGTTTGTGATTTGAGATGATTTTCATGAATATTGCATTGGATTGGACATGAATATTATGAGAATTTATTTTGAATGCTTGAAATTATTTTATTAGGGGCTTGTTAAATTTGTTGAATATTTGGTTTGATTTTGTTTTTAATGTGATTGAATATGGACTGATTAATTTTGAATTTGTTTGTTGGTTGGGTGGATGTGATAAATTTTTTTGAAAGTTATAATATGAATTGTTATGTGATTTTAAGAAAATGGTGTAGTAATCACATTATGGATATATTATTGAAAAAATGATGATGATGATGAAGCATGCAAATATTAAAAAAACAAAAGTGAAAAAATAATTAATGAACCCAAGATGGTATGATCTAAACTTAGGCTCTGTCTATTGGATGTTGATTAATAAAGAAAAATAAAATAATAATAAAATTGTCATTGTATTAATTGTTCTTATTAATTGTTAATTGATCCAAAATGGGATGGTCATATATGAGGCCATGTCTTTTGGATGTTACTTATAAGATAATAGGATCAATTAATATTTGATTTGATTAATGAATGAATTGTTTTTATTAATTATTACTTGATCCAGGATGGTATGGTCTATTATTGGGTCTCGTTTTTTGGATGTTGATAAGTGAATAATAGTACCAATAAATACATGCTATCTAGGATATTAATTAATAAAATTTTCAGTCACTAGATAATCACTCCATTTCATAATTTTACAAATTTAACTCAACATTCCTATTATTTATTAAGTATCCCAATATGGAATTGTCTAACAACAAGCTATATGTTCCAGGACTACTTAATAGATATTATGGATTTTTCTAACCATAATAAGTCTCACGTATATGTGTGCCCATCATTTCTATATAATCCAGGATGGAATGATCTAAAGTTAGACCTTGTTCTTTGGACTTTATTTAGTTAGTTGACCATGATCATACATATCTCAACCTCATATTAAATGATTCTATCATATGTTAAAAGACTCAGGATGGAATGCTCTCACAATAGACCATCTTTTTTGGATGGTAGCTAATAATAAAGCCAATTAATAAGATCTAACATTGGGCCCTGTCCTTCAGACTTTATTTTGTGGATGATGACAATATCTTGAATAACATACATACCAATTTAGACAAACCACATTAAAACACATTTATCATTGAAAACAAACATCAATGAATCTTACCTTAGATAGATGTATATGATGATGTCTATCTTTTTTATTACATAACTAACCCCATACCTAAAACCTCTAAAGACTAGTTAAGGTTTCTAATTACTATAAATCTAGGTGGTGACTCCTTTTTATTTTTCTTACCCTTTTTAAATGTCAGCTCGCCTCAATGTCAACATGCAACAACTTAGTTGGTTAGCACGTGTGACAAGTCAAAGGTTGCGGGTTTAAGCATTAAGATGCACAAATATGTTCTATATTGTGACAGACAACCTATTGTCTGTCATATATTTTTTTCGTGGTTTTTTTTTACACTACAAATTATTTTTATTAGATTCAGTTACTGTTTAGTTCTAACATGGTTCTCAAATATTATTATGAATTCTTTTTTGAACTTTAATAATTTCTTTTGGTTGTTATGTATCTGATATGAAAATAATAGTACTAGTAATAAATTCTTCATGAAAATTCGATTGAAATGATTTTTTTTTGAATATTTAAATAGGTTTTGAACATGATTTTATTAGATTTATCATGACATGCATGACGTTGAATGGCGAAGTTGCCTTCTAGATCGAAGGGTTTTTGGAAGTAATCATGAAGTTATGATTTGATAAGTCGCCACTTAGTATCATGGTTATTAGAAAAACCTATGGTCTATGAGAGTTTAGGTAAAGGGATTAATTGTGTAAGAAAAATACACATCACCCTCTAGTGCACCTTACCTACGGTAAGTTGTATTGTTGATTGATTGTTAATCTAAGGCAAGTTTCTATTTATTAGCTCATCTAAATGTTCAAATCAGATATTTCTTCATGAGGAAGTCTCTATAAGTGGTTATCTCACACAAAAGAGGGGAGAAGGCAAACAAAAAAAAATTGAAGAAAAAAATAAAATACCAAAAAATTCTTTCCCACACTTTCTCCTCCCACACACCTAAAAACCCTGACAATCTTATCTCTTTATTTTTTACACGACCAACCACCACTCACAAAATAAAAAAAACACTTAGTGCCAGCCTTACCCATACAAAGAAAGACATGACTATGCTCTCTCCAAAACTCACCACACACATACAAAGTGAGCCAAAAACACATTAGATCAACAACACCATTTCCCTTCTTATGCTTTACCGAGAGTAGACCCTCCAAAACAAGTAGCCCAAAAGAAAGATTATGATTTAATCCTATAAGGTAGAAACTTCCTCACGAAGAAAGATTTGCCTTGAACCATTAGATGAGACCCACAAATAGAAAAATGACTTAGAATAATAATTAATTAATAATACAGCTTACTATAGGTAAAGTGTAGAAGGTAATACATCTTTCCTTTGCACAACTAGTCCTTTTACCTAGACTTTCATAAACCATAGGTTTTCAAGCGACTACGATACTTGGTGGTGATTCCTTCTATTAATAACTTAATGATTAAACTCAAATACCCTTCAATTCTAGGAGGAAGATCTATTGTTCAACGTCGAACACATCATGACAAGATGATGACTCCATTAAGGACTTGTCTGGTCAGACTAAGCTTTGTTTGTTTGCTTGTTTATATTTATTGGTCTATGTAATTTAATTTTACCATGAATTTTTTTATGTACTACTTATGTACTCTTTACATAGTACTCATACTTAAGTAAATCAAATATGGGTTAATGCCTTGATGCATTTTAATTTTTGAATAAACCCAATTCTAGGTTAGCAATCTACCTTATATCTTTTAATTAGGGTTCAAATTTATGAAACATCCAACTATGAGCTGAGTGTTTACTTGGTAATGACGATCATATCGTGCTCCAATCATTTCTTGTGGTCACAGAATCTTTTGAGATCAAGTAGTAAGCCTACCTTTTATGTAGTGGCTTAGAACGTGACCTTAAGATATGGATTCTCTAATAATTATTTTTGCATTAACGCAAACTTATCAATAATCCTGAACTCTAGAGGATTTTCTAAACTAAGATCATGCCTTTTTTTTTTTGGGTATGAATTTGAGATGATAAAATTAGATAGGGGGAATTGCCCAAAAACCAAGGCTAGCAAATTACTACATATAAAAACCATTTTGTCTTTTTTTGAATAAAAAGGGATCAAAACCATTTTTTTTTGTACTCTCTAATGTGTATGGTATTTAATTGAGATAAGGACTTAAGAAAAATCTTTTTAGATTAATCAGACTATGGATTTTTGCCTATATTCAACAAAGAAGTTGCAGATTAGCCCTTCTACCAGGTTAATCCATATTCAATATACGTGTACATACACTTTTATTCATAAGAACACATATATTCATGTTTAAACGTCATGCGTACATATGCAGGTTGAAATACAGGTCCCTAGAAAGTTCTAATTTACAAAGTTTACAACACTCGATTGCGAGAAAGAAGTATAGAGGATAAATAACATGCTTGTCATGATGCTTATTTTGAAAAGGAGTTAGATTCTTTGAAGGCTAACATGGCTTGCATCACAAGTTTGCTTGACTAGACACTTAAACACCTCTTTAGTAAAGGCCCATCTAATCAGCCTATTACTTTTACGATGATTCAGCTTGAACAAAGGATAGGAGGACAGGTTCAGGGCCTTACAACCTTTATGTAGACCACAATACCTCTACCGACCCCAACAACTATTAACATATTTGCTAGTGAGTCCTTGAAAATGAAGTATCCTATTGTGATAGACTATGACAAATAGAAGCATTCGAAGTAAGAGTGAAGGCTATCATGGGAGTAAAGTTGTATAACCCTGTAGAAGCTATAGAAATATGTCTAGTTCCAAATATGATTGTACCAAAGAATTTCCATGTACATGAGTTCATAAAATACACTGAAACTCAATGCCCTACCACTAACCTCATGTCCTATTACCACAAGATGATAGAAGTTGTGCATGATAAAAAATTGCTAATGCACTTCTTTCAAGATAGCTTAAGGGAGGTAGCACTAAATTGGTACATAAGTTAGAAGCTATAAAAAAATGTCTAGTTCCAAATATGATTGTACCAAAGAATTTTCATATACCTGAGTTCATAAAATACACCTGAACTCAGTGCCTTACCACTAACCTCAAGTCTTATTACCACAAGATGACAAATGTTGTGCATGATAAAAAATTGCTAATGCACTTCTTTCAGGATAGCTTGAGTGTGGCAACACTAAATTGATATATAAGATTAGATAGAACCAATATTCAAATATGGAAAGACCTTACGGATTTCTTTATCAAAAAGTATAAATACAACATGGACATGGTTCCAGACCAATCCAATTTATTATCATTAGAAAAAGGAAGCCATGAATCAATGCGGGAATATGCATAACGATGGACAAAGAAGGTTGCTCAAGTTGAAAAACTACTTGAAAAACAAATGGTCAATCTATTCTTTGATAATGTCAAAAACCCTTATTTTAATCATCTAATTGGTGCCCCAACCTAACACTTTACTAACATAATGGTGGTGTTTGAGAGAATTAAGCAAGCCATAAAAAACAAGTAGAATTGTCGTCAGAAAAAATAAAAATGACGACGAGGTCCATCAACTGGGTTTTCATCAAAATTAACCAGGGCATCCGTATCGACATCCACTATAGAACAATAAGACCTTACCATCTCGTCCTTTTGCTATTGAAAGAGATGTTTAAGAAATTGATCAGTGTTGAACAAATCACTCTGATTTCACTAAAACCATTTCAACCACCATAATTGAAGTGGTGTGAGCCTAACCAAACATATGAGTATCATGATGGAGCAATGAGGCACAACATTGAAAATTGTCATTCTTTCAAGGACAAGCTTCTTCATCTTACTGAAGCTGGGCAAATTACATATAAGGGCTAGAAAACCTCCAAGGACAATGTGGAGAGAGAAATTTGCTGGCTGTGAAAGCTTCAAGGGTCGAAGAAAAGAAGAGAAGTCAGATTGTTCTATTCAACATGCTTTGTCATTTTAGCTTTGAAAACAAGGTCTTCAAGACCACGTTTTATTTTAGATATTTTGCAAACCTTAATCACATTTTTTTTTAATGAATTGTGCCTTTTTTATAATCTAGTTTTTGTATTAAAATCAATAAATATTTTTCTATGAAAATGGTTTTTTTTTTTTTTTTTTTTTTTTGCAAATGATTGAACCCTAAGGTATGTCTTGCAAATAGGCAAACCCTTTAAAACTCATAAAATAGACCCTCATGACTGACTTTATGGCTCCATTCAAAACTTTTTGTAACATCAATTTTATAAAAACCCTTTTGTCAAAATAATCCTGAAAAATTGAACTTGCCTTTTCGTTTCAGAAATAATTCGATGATTTTTTTAAAACAATTAAAAGCAAATCATTTAAGCATTCCAATTTTGAGGTGATCGAACAATTTTGAATCAAGATGCAAAATATGAAAAATACATAAAAAACATATATCTTTATGCTAAAGTTCTAAACAATTATACTGAACAAGTGCAAAATTTATCGGTTTAAACTACTTATGGTTGAAATGATGAAAGGCCAGCTTTGCTATCCTTTCACATTATAAAATATATACCTTGTGGTCCCTATTTGAGCGTATGTCCAAATAGAAAAAAAAAAATAACTAAATCAAAGTCAAAACAAATGAGGATGCCCCACTGAAGCATGAAGAAATGGTAAATCAATAAATATGAAAGAAAAAATGATTGAAAGACATAATGGTAGTGATTCTAAGTTTTTAAAACTTTGAAATACTTATTGAGACTTAAATCCTTTTCTTTCATAGCCAAAAGCTATAGCCTCATTATGTGCCTTTTTAAAAGCCCTTTCTATATGATCATACAAGAAACTTGGATCGATAAATGGTGTTCTCGAAATGCAAAAGAACTTTTTTACAAGAATCACGACATTACGAACAAAGATAGTCATTGTTATTCATGTTGCTATAATTAATGCTAAAAAAAGACAATTTTTTCTCAATAAAACCTCGAGTTTTACTCGAGTCTTTTTCCTTGAAACCTATAAAAGTATAAGGTCACCTCATCTTATACCTTCAACATATCATAATAATAATTTCTTTGCAACAATTAAACTTAAATGGGCATGATCCTTGAAATTTACAAGTTGATTCCAAAACAAGAAAATGATTTCCAAACAAAATCAATCATTGAGTGTGTTTATAAGGTCTTTGACAAGAAATGACAAGTTTAGTAACTAGGGAGAAAGGTAGTGAAACCTGAGAGGAATACCAAACAATATCCAGATCAGTTAGGGGGCAAAGAAGCCCATAATCAAATGATGATCCTTCAAAACTATAAATAACATCCGACGATGACAAATACCACTTGATGACAAGTAGGAGAATGAGAACAACTTGATTAGCTAAGGATAATGTTGCTCAAGAACATTCTATGATTTGACAAACACCATCAACTGTTGAGAGTAATACTACACTTAGGAGGCATTTTCATGTCTAAAAATCTTGTTTACCCTTTGAAGGATGGTTGTGATACTTGAAAAATGTTATCATATGAATGCATAAATTGAGGGCAATTTGCAATAGTCATTGACAAAAGATGATTTGATGAACTCCTTAAAAAGTGAGAGTCATGGAGTGTCGTGTCTACATCAAAGTGAGCGGGCAATGATACAATAATGACTATGATACCTGGAAATTGTTATAATAGGAATGCATCAGTTGAGGGCAATTTGCAACAGTCATTGAGAACAAATGATTTGATGAACTCCTTCAAAGAGTGAGAGTAATAAAGTGTTACTTCTTTATCAAAATGAGCGGGAAATGGTCCAAGAATGAATATGATACTTAAAAAATATTAGCACATGAATGCATCAGTTGAGGGAAATTCACAACATTCATTGTTAACAGATGATTTGATGAACCCTATTAAAAAATAAGAGTAATAGTGTGCCATTTCTCCATCAAAATAAGCGGGCAATGATGTAAGAATATCACAAATCAGGGTGCATCATCCGACTAGGGGGCAACATCATCGATAAGAAAGTTTGTCATTTATTGAAGAATGGTTAACCGAGCAGAGCTTCATGTATCACCTAAAAATCCAAGTTGTGCAACAAAAAAAAATCAGGCATAATTGATCACGTTGTAAAACCTAAGTGGGTTGATGCAATAAACAGGAAATCAAACACATTAATCACATGGAAAAACTCTTGTGGATTGAAGATTTAAGTTGAACAACCAAGGGGCTAGATCAGTAGTAACAAACCTTTCAACTAATAAAAGGATGATTTCCAAAAAATATGGCATATATTTCCAATCAGGTAAGGATGCATGCATGTCATCTAATATGGAATCATTATATAATATATTTGTAGGAATTACACAAGAAATAGTCCTTTATTAAGTCTAGCAAGACTTCAACAAATAGGAACCCATCAAGGTTTTAAGCCAAGCAAGGCTTGATTTGGCTTTCAAAGCCCAACAAGGGTTCAACAAAGAAGGAATCCAATGAAATTCCAAAGCCTAGCAAGGTTTAGCAAGAAAGAGTCCAGCAAGACTCCAACAAAAAGAACTTAGCAAGGTTCTAAGCCCAACAAGTCTCAAGTGATTTAAAACCCGTCAAGGTTTTGACAAAGAAATAGTCCAATAAAATTTTAGCTTGATTCAATGATCATATCAAAAGTATGTTAACGTAAGACTACATGTTTGGGGCATATCTCTTGTACTAGTTTTCCCAGATTATAGAGAGCTTATTCTCGAGTTCAAATTACACTTACCTAGACTTATAGGTTCTCAATCAAAAGTTTTCAACCTTTCACATGCTCAGCCTCTTTAGCAATGGAACCAATTTTTGTGTTATGTTGAAAATCATATGCAACAACCTTTTTGAACTCTAACTCAACCACAAAGTTAGAACTATAAGAACCAAAAGCTCTTATATCTTTTATACCATCACTAATAATATTCTCTACTTGGAGAACTTTTGGATGTCTATTTCATAACTTTTATCTTAAGTTTAAGAAAATCAACTTTAACTTCATCAATTTCAAAATTCTCCGCCAACACATGTGCACACTATTCACAATATGCTTTATCAAAAATCACTCATGGAAACACATCTAATTTGGTTCCTTTTTTTTTTATTTTACTATTACAATCAAAGTCAATACGCTCGTTAATGTGAACATCTTTTGTATACTCAAGGTCATCATAAGCCAAGAATTATACATCAAAATCTTCTTATTAAGCATCATTTCCTCATTCTTATCTAATTTTGATGGTTGATTCCAATCCATAAAAAATGAAATCGTTAAAAATTCTAGTCGCAATATCATATTCATCCCATCAAGAAACTACCCTCTCTGTTCATGCCTCTGAAATGGATTCTCAAAACTGGCCATGGATCTGTGTCACACTTCTTACGATCCCCTAATTTTCTCTTATTCATATCTGTTAATCGATATGATAATTCTTCAACTAGTCTCTTCATGTTTATTATCGTGTGTCAACAAGTTAATTTATTAATTTGTCTTTGCATGTCTTTTATCACCAATTCTTGAACGTCTTTTTCTTCAAGGAAAAACTTCCCATCCCCTACTACATGAGCACATCATATTCTAAGATCAAGTCTTCCATCTATGGCTATTGAATAGCGAAAAACAACTAACCATAAGGAATCATTGAGCTCTAATACTAATTAACATAGGCAAGAATAACATAAGAAAGGCAGCAGGCATATGCAACACAATATTATGCCGAATAGAGTTACCATACAAAAACCTTAATTTAAAGATTTATTAATGAAGATTTCTTTTCAAGTAGTTTACTAAAATACAAGCTAAACAGCCATATTTGAAGAACACATCCTAAACAAAGCTAAAAACAAATAATAAAAGAGTTCTTAATCAAATAGAAAAAAAATCATAAATCAACAAGGAAAATATATCAATTCCTTACTAAACAATAACTTCTAAACTTTATTTTAAAGCTTTCCCAGTTTTATATTGATACAAGATTTTAATCTTATAGAAAATAGTGACTTTATAATCTCTTATGAATATTTCATATAATCCAATAATCGAATAAAAAACTATATCTACTAATAAGACTTATTAGCATGCATGTTTCAAAAAAAAAAAAAACTTTATCATGAAAAAAACCCTTTTACAATTCTAATTCAATTTTAAGTATGAAATCTAACTCTTTTTCAAGATGCGAACAACAAGATTCTGGAATCTCGATGATTTCATTAACATATTTAAATAAAGTGGCGAGAGAAGTTTATATATATCTTTTCATTTTTCAATTTATTTCAAACATTGATTGGTAGAAATATTTATCTTTATTTTATGATAAAAGTTTTTGATAATATATTCAAGAATTTGGGCAGGAAAGACTTATGGTAGATCTTTTGCTTCTTTGGCATCTCTAAATTCTAACAACTTTAAATGTAATGCAATATTGCTATCTTATCAATAAACAATTATTATTTCAAATGTAAATATTCAATAAAAAAATTAAACAAACAATTATTATTTTAAATGTAAATATTCAATAAAAAAATTAAACATACCACAAATAGAGTTTATATATTTTAATAGAGAGTAAATAACCATTTTCATAACTGAGACAATAATTCTTTGAACTGGAAAAAGCACAACCCATATGTGCTGTCCATATCGATCAAATACAAATAGAAAAGAAAAGAAAAGATTAGCTATACAGTAAAATTTAGAAACAATCTTTCAAACATATTGACTTCAAAATATCGTTGTACATTAACTAGGGGCATGTGACAATCCATAGAATTAACTTCAAAGTCTACCTGGCTAGTCATGAATCATGATTTCCATGTTTATTTCACCTGAATCAAAGCAAAGCAAATAGGTGTTGGGACTTCTTATAAATTAGAAGCATGTGGACTCCCTCTTCCAGTATCCTTCTTGGCCAACTCTCTTTATTCTTTGCTCTCTTTGATATTTCTCAGTTCACGCGAACTTTCCTACCCTCATTTAGCCATGGAAGTTGGGTATGGAAGCGGTGACAAAACTGGGTTTTTCACTCAAGGACGAAGGTCGCTCAAGGCCTTGATTGTGCAGTTGAAAGCTAACATGGTTGAATTGGCTAGGAACATAAAGAAGCTTGGACAAGATGATCCAAGAAGAGTTATTCATTCACTAAAAGTAGGACTTGCACTTACATTGGTATCAACGTTCTACTACTGTCAGCCACTTTACAGTAATTTTGATGAAACTGCAATATGGGCTATCATGACTGTTGTTGTTGTCTTTGAGTTCTCTGTGGGTAAGTCTCTGACATTTTAAAAATAGAACAGAAACTCCCTTTCATGATTTTTGACAAATTAATTTTCAGGGGCTACTCTTGGAAAAGGATTGAATAGAGGAATGGCAACGCTAATGGCTGGGGGACTAGGTATTGGAGCACATCACCTAGCAAACCTCTCTGGACATATTGGAGAACCCATACTACTTGGGTTCTTTGTCTTTCTACAAGGTATCCTTAACCATGCATGCACACAAAAAAAAAATTATTGCTCCTCAAAGTTCATACTATATTGATCCTTACTGTTAAAAGAAAAGGTAAAAAGAACTCATGGATTCAAAATTATTTTGGTTTTTGTTTGCAGCTACAATATCAACATTTTTAAGGTTCTTTCCGACACTAAAAGCAAGATATGATTATGGTCTTTTAATATTCATATTGACCTTCTCTATGATATCGGTATCGGGATATCGAGACGATGAAATATTAGAGTTAGCACATAGAAGATTATCAACCATATGCATAGGTGGTGCTACTTGTGTCATCATTTCTATTGTGATTTTCCCCGTGTGGGCTGGTGAAGATCTTCACAATCTGATTGGTCTCAACATTGAAAAGCTCGGCAACTTCTTAGAAGGTATGCATGCCCCCAACAAAGCAGTGCCCTAACGCGTAGAACCTATCAAGTAGTGGATGCATTCATTCCAATCGTTCTTTTTTAACATGCAGATGCTCAAAAACATACTAAGATAACATAATATTTACAGGATTTGGTGATGAATACTTCAAAAGAACAGAGGGTGAAGCGTGTAATGAGGATAAGAAAATTTTGGAAGGATACAAAAGTTTTCTCAATTCAAAAACTATTGAAGCATCCTTGGTGTGTATAAATCTCTCACGCACCAACCTCCTCCTCCCCTATATAACTGAATTATTTTCTGATAATAGTTTTGATGCCTTCCAGGCAAATTTTGCAGCATGGGAGCCAGGTCATGGTCGGTTCCCATTTCAACATCCATGGAAACTATACCTGAAAGTTGGGACTCTGGCTCGAGAATGTGCCTACCGAATTGAAGCATTGAATGGATGCTTAAATGCTGACATTCAGGTATAAGAAAGGAAATTAGCTCCCTGGCAGCAATCTCATCGATCTTTGATGTCTAAATACATTGTGACATGCGATCCATTCTCACAAAAATTCGTAAAGTTCAAGATTTTATGTATGGGTTAAATAATAAAAAAAATTAATATCAATTAGGAACAATATGCTAAGAAGCCCTCCGGTATGCTTATCTCTACATATTTGCTGCTTGTTCTTGCAGGTATCATCAGAAGTTAGTACCATTATTCAGGAAGCATGCACAACTATGAGCTTAGAAACTGGAAAAGCACTAAAGGAACTTGCATTGGCAATCAAAATAATGGTGCAGCCATCTTCTGCAGATTCCCACATTGAAAATGCAAAATCTGCTGCCAAAAATATCAAATCCTTACTCAAATCAGGCATATGGGAAGACATTGACCTGCTGAAAGTTATACCAGGGGTTACAGTGTGTTCAATACTTGTTGATGTGGTCACATGCACTGAAAAAATTGCTGCATCCATACATGAACTTGCCTCCAAAGCCCAATTTAAGAGTGCAGTGTCTCCTTTATCAGAACAAATTCAGAGTGTAAAATCTGCTCAGATGGTCAATTGCTCCCATGTCATCACTGTCAGTGAATCAACTCTTGCTGCTTCACAAAGTGAGAGTTCTTCAGCACCAAAGGATAGCAAGCAAAGTATGGAAGTGTAAATATATGTTACGATCATGTCGCGTATAGGGTATTTCAATGAATCTCGTTTTCTTTTCGGCCATATATGGGTATCTTCAATTTATTTTTTTTACTTGTCATTTTCGCAAAGACAGAAAATTTAATCTCGATTGATGTATATGGGTAACTTCAATTGAGGATACTTGATCCTGATAAAAACTATAAGGAAACAATAACATAGAAATCATAAAAAAAATTAATAAGTTATAGAAGCTGTGAATTTTAAATTCACAATTTATTTATAGGAATAATATAATGAAACTTGTCTCGATATAGGTTTAGAAGACCTTCAAATATGATAAATAAAAGCCCCTACCTCTATTATAAAATAACTAAAAATCTAAAAACTTAAAGCTTAAAGAAAAATAATATAAAATTCAAATTAAAATAATAAATTCAAAAAATCATAGAAAAAATAACAAATATTAACCCAATCAATAATTTATAGAATTAATTCTGGAAGAGGTACAATAAGCAAGAAAGTTGTTTTTTATAAAAAACTTATTTATAGAATTACCTGAAAACTTTTAAGTCCAATCTAATAGTTGGATTTTTCGTTCTCGTCATTTTAAGTTATTATTCTAGTCTAGCATAATCATATCTCTTATTGGATCTGAAATTGTCCAAACTTGACTATAAAAATATTTATTAGAACATTCACATTGTATATTTGAGACAAATCCTCTTTCAATTATATTAAATTTTTATTTAAATGCTTAGAACCATTAATTTTTAAATGTTCAGCTTCATCAAATACTCATTATCGTTAGAAAGAAAAAACATTTGACTGAGGTAATTTTTTTTTTTTAATATTAAATTGATTGAAAATTAAATTTTATAATCTATTTATTTTTATTTTCACTTTTTATTATTAAACCTAATAAAATTCATGACTCAGGTAGCTGAGGGAGCGAAATTGATCCAATCTATTGTTGTATTAATATTTTTTAAAAAAAATTATCATCTTGAAGGTTTTTTTTTTTTTAAAAAATTAAGTCATTTTTTTTATTTTTTTTTATCATTCAAGTGTTCTTTAAATCAATAAAATTAATCGATTTAAGTTGGTTCAGCTTCCATGCAATTAAATTTATAACCTAAGTTAGATAAAAAGTTAGGATAAAAAATTTTAAAATTGATCTATTAGATAAAATTGTGTAAAAGAACCTCTTCACACTTTTAATAATTTAAATTTTAAAAAATAATATAACCATGGCAGGGCGGAGGCGAATAAAATAGTACATATGAAGTGACAAAGGTCAAGATGTTCTTTTCTTGTTCATCCACCATGTTATGCCAAGATATCTTTAAATGGGGGCATAAAATGGACAAAAGGATTCCCAAACTCCAATATTATGTGCTTTAAAATCCAATTTTACACGTTTAAATCTATATCACGTGAGAGGTTGTTTTGCATTGTATTTTAACTTGTATTTAAATATATTTTAAAAATATATTTAAAATGAAAAAATATTAAATTAATTTTTTTTATTATCTTGCAATAGTTTTGAAGTATTGATATAAAAAACTAAAGAAAAAAAAATCTAAAAAACAATATATATTTTAATGTATTTTTAAATAAAAAATACTTTTAAAAAATATAATATAAAACAATACCAAACACATACTTAGGTAATGTTTAGCATTGTAATTGGACTGTGTTTTTAAATTTTTTTATATATTGTTTTGAATTGTTTTGATATAGTAATTTTTTTTAAAATTAAAATAAATAAATATTATTTTTTTATATTTATAAACAAAACATACTTTAAAAATCAACCTTCGATAACTTCTTAATATGCTGATACAAAGAATTTGTCCTTAGATGTCCTCATAGAGCTCCCGAAAGATATTTGGCTGAAGAAAGGCTAACAAGAACTCAAAGTTTTGACAAAATTTGTATGTTCCGTATCATTATCAACAACAAGGTCTATCAACATCATCTTGCTGCACTTAAGCTTTTTGTAATCCAAGGCTTGCGTCGAGCAATGTCCCTTCAAATTTCAGTAAACTTGTGTTAATAAAATATATAAAAAGGTTATTAACATAACCAAAGATTGAACTTTTAAAATAGAAAGAGATAGATGTAGATAAAAATTGAACTCATGTACTTTGTTGTGTCTAATAATTTTAAATCTTAAAATAAATTATTTATTTAATAAAAAAATAATAAAATTGATATGTTGCTATGGGTTGGAGCAAAAAAAATTTTGAATGCAAAAAAAATGTTTAGGCATGGTTAAAAAAATAGATTTTAACTATTAATTTAAATTAGTTATTTATTGGATGATATTTTTATCTAACATTGAGATAAAAAGCATATTGGATTTACTGGGGTCAGCTCTGGTTGACTTGCAAAACCCACCGGGATAATCTTACAAAAAATAAATTAAAAAGACCAGTTCTTAATTAACTCAATGTTAAATGATAAAATTCATAAAAAAAAACACTCAATTAAAAAAACAAATGAACACGAGTCAATCATCTAAAATCATGATGCAGATCATACTCGTTATGAGATTCAATAATTTTTTATTTTAAAAAATTATTTTTTATTTAATTATATGACAATAAAGCTCATGAGAATTTTTCTATATGAAATATTTCTATCTAAATAAATAAAAAAACTACAACCAACCTTTTATCTAAATTTGGAAAAAAAAAAAGAAAGGCAAAAAGAGAGCAAGTACAAAGGCCATTGAAAGGAAGAGTCAGACGTGTGGACCTTCAACTATCGTCAGGGCCTCAATCACCTGAAGCACCTGAATCACCTAATTTTTTTCAAATCTCTATTTGTTTTTCAAGCCGAACTAATTTATATCTAAATTGACTAGTAAAGCACGTCATTGTCAAAAGGCAACGCCCTTTGCTAGATGCGTCAGCAAGTCATTGTCTAGATTGTGGCCGGAAAGAAAAGAGCCACTGCCGCATTAGGATGTCAGTAATGACTTATCGTATACATGTATAAGCCTACAAAATGGAATTTTGAACTCTTGAATTAAACGTTTCATTATTATGTCATGTTAAAAATTATTCTAATTTTAAAAAAATTAAATGTTTAGTGAAACTTAATGGATAGTTTTATACTAATTTTTTTAGAAGTTCATATAATTAGAAAAAAAAAATTAAGATGTTTTTTATGGCAATATACAATATGTGAATATTAACCTGTTCGTTGAAACTAACTGATAAGATATAGAAGTTTTTAATGGATTTTTTCCTTTAATTTCATCATTTAACATTTAAATAATTTGAAATAAGGTTTCATGATTATTTTTCTTTGATTTCTTTATCTATGTTAAATCAGGTTATTTTTTGTGTGTTTTTTATTTAATTGATTTTATTTTTTAATTTCATCATTCAATATTTGGTTAGTTAAGAATTAAACCTCATAATCTATTTTGATTTTCTTTGTAGAGTTATCTTAGTCATCTAACTTAAGTTGTAGGTTTAGCAGGTTAACTCGAATTGAATTAAGCTGTTTGTTTTTTTGATCTTTTTTAATTGAATATTTTTCTCAATTCATACTTCAATATTTGATTGATTAGAAATTGAATATCATATATTTTTTTAAATTAGCTTTATAAAAGGTTATTCTAGTCTTATGATTCATGTTGTGGATATATATAGCAAGTTAACTCAAGTCGACTCAATAGTTTTTAATTTTAATATTTTAAAAATATTAATTTGAGTTTTTTTTTTTTAATTCTTTAAGTTGATGAAGTCAAATTACATATAATTTTTTATATTAAAAAATTAGCATTTTTTACGTTAAAAAAGTTAATATAATTAATAGCTTACGAGAATCAATAACTAATTGTTTACTACTTTGGGTGGATGTGATGCGTCTTTCATGCCTGTTGAAACACAGGAATGATATGGGGACCAATGTGAAAGGGAGACTGACAGTGTGAAAGGAGGAGATTATTACGCTTGTTCTCTCTCTCTTGTCATTCTATTCTACCAACGTTGTTCCTTCCTTTTCTTAATGTACTGCTGGAAATTAATATAGTTAAAATAATTGCAAACTAATTCGGGTTGATGACCTCATCTACCCTTTCTGACGTCACTCGCACGCCTTCATCTGTTACGTCAACTTCCATCACTCTCTGCTCCATGCATGCACGCAACCAAACACCAACGCCAGCAACGAAACAGACTAAGCTTGTATTTCAAAGGTATGACTGCTGGAGTAAAAAAAAATCTAAAAATAATTATTTTGATATATTTTTTAAAAATCCCAGAAACACACAAAAACAAAATTCAAATCCAGAGCTTTAATAGCCATCGACACCCATTTTTCAAATGATTTGTTTTCATCCTCTTCTTTTCCATCAGATTCATAGGACGACGAAGAAATATTTGGGTCACCGGTGATCAAAATATTCTTGAAGAGGAAAAGAATTCTAGTAAAAACTCAAACTCAAAGGATTCTTTGGCCAGATTTGACTGGTTTTGACAATGTTCTCGGGTTCTTAGTATCAATTTAGATTGGTTAGATCCTCAAATTACAATGTTTTTAATAAAACCAGTAGGATTCGATGAAAACGAATTAATGGAACAGTATTTTTAACGCCAGAATCGTATGGATCTTGTGGCAATGAAAGGATGTCAATATGTAGCTACAAAATCCACCAGTTTTATGGTTTATTAACGTTAGTAATTATGAGATTAACGCTACTAATCGGTCATTATCCAGGCATAGGGTCCGAACTATATTTTGATATGGCATGATACTTGGGAGGATATTCCAATTCATTACAAAATATAAATTCAAGCTCATGGTTTTCGATATGATGTTCTCGATTAATCCAGTACTAATCATGGTTTTCGATATGATGTTCTCGATTACATTTAGCATTTCAACCTCTTGAAAATTTTACTATGGATCCAAGTATATTTTTTTAAAAATAATTATTTGAATATGAAAGTTATGAAGTTTTAAAAATATGGGTATTATGATTTATATATGATTAATTGTTCATGTTTACAATAAAAAAATTAATTATATGTGAGATCATAGAACGTTAAATATAAAAACTCATAATTTTTTTATTAAAAACATATTATTTTTCCTAATTTCTTGTCGGTCTTAAATTTTGAGAGATTATTTTTCATTTTTTTCTGCCCATTATAATAATAAAACAAAAACAAGTGCAAGTAATCAAGCAGCCATGCATTATTAAATTTGAATGTCAAAGCAAGCCACACGTGCTTTTGATTTTGAATGTCAAAACAAGTGGCTACGTATTATCATTAATGTTGAATGTCAAAACAAGCGGTCCGTTCATGTGTTATTGATTTTGCATGATTGAATGTACGTATTATTGATTTTGCTCTGTTTTGCTGCCACTTATGACCTTTGATCTTTATTCTTGACAATTAATTTCTATGATTTCAACGATTCCCGTAAATATCAATTGTATGCCAAAGTGGAGGAGGGTACTCAAAATCATCATTATTTTGTCCAAATTTATATCTATGATTACATGTTAGAACATTTATGTTATGTGCGAGCTAGTATTACGTTTATAATTTCCAATTTATATTATGAATGTTTTGTTTCTCACCAAAGTAAATTCTCAAAGGAAATAAATTTTAAATTAGTAACTTGATATTCATTATTACATGACATTTCATGGCTATCCAAATATTAGTTTTTTTTTTTTCTTTACTCGGTATTCTTATACCTTTTTAAAGGATAAGACTAGTTTTATTTGGATTTGTAGTTGTCCTTTTGAATAAGTGAGTTTTCTGAAAATTGAACTTGTATTCTTATCTTTATACTAATATTAACGGTGCATTTATTGCTATACAAACATGTCATTCATTATATCAAATATTGATTAGTTGCTTTTATAATTAACTAACATAATTGTTAATAATTAAAATGTGCTAATATTTCTTATTATATATCCAAATATAGTTAATACATATATAATTACCAAGTCAAATCTTATTAGTTATTAGCATCATCATTATTTTTTCTCAATTCATGCCTGTTGACTATTAGAAATGATATGGAGAAAGATTGAAGGGAGAGTGTCAAGGCGTGAAAGGAGGAAGTACAAGATTTTTATTACACTTTGGGTCTTTGTGGATGTGAAGTTTTCTAAACCGAAGACAACTATATATTTGAGTAGATGAAATTCTTGAGAGTGGTTAGAACGGCTTGTCTTTAAGTAACATAAAATTCTAAAGAGTTGTTAGAATGGATTGCCGTCCCATTGTTGCTTAACGTAATTGGTACCTCCATGGGAAATCCGCAAGTATAATTATAAAAGGTTACACTGTGCAAGCCTGTATTATTCATGAACTCATATTTTAGTGTGGATGGGTTGTATAAAATTTTTGTTTTATCAATTCAGTTCTTAAAAATTTTTCTAGGTGTTTTGAATTAAAAAAATATAAATTTAATTTTTTTAACTACCACAATACTTGAAATATAAAAAATACCAAATGACACGTTGTTTATTTTATTAAAAAAAATATAACAAACGAATTATTGCTCATCCTAATTACATTTTAAAAACAATTATAAATACATATGGACTCTTCCTAAATGAGCCAGCCCAACGATGTTTAGCCTCTTTCATTCTTTTTTTTTTTTTGTTATTTTGCCTTCTTTTAAAAATAACTTGCCTTTTTATGTGTTTTTATAAAATATTTTTAATTTATTTTTAAATTAATACCCCTTTTTAAATAACTTGCCTTATTTTTTGTATTTAGCCTTTTGTAAATATTAGTTATTTTTTTAATTATTATTCTATATTTAATTTTTGAAAAAAATATTTTAATTCATCTATAATTTGTTTTTCTGATTTATACAATTGTACTTTATTTTTTAAAATAAAAAAATATTTTTAGAAGGTATTTCTAACTAGTTTTTCTTTGATCTTATTCTATCAATTTTATGTGTGTTTATTTATACTATCCTTTTATCAAATAAAAAATTAAATTTAATATGAGATTAAAAATTTTGATTTACATCTATCTCTCGAGTTTTCCATATATTTATTTAGTTATGATTAATAATATTTTTATTTATTGACACATGATTCTTAATTTATTTAATTAGAAATATACATGAATTTTTTATTTATACTTGATGTTTTTATGTAAAAATGATATTGAAAAAGCTTATTTATTCATTTTTATTTAAAAATATTAATTAATCAATAACAAAACACAAGTGAAATAGCTAGTTATAATTTAATTATTTTGTTTGTTTTTATGATTTCATAAGATTTTTTTTTTCGTTTTTAAAATTATGAGATTGTCTTTTCATGAAAGTTGCCTCTTAATTAATTTGAAAGATTCTTTAATTGTATTTTTCAAAAATACAAGAATTAAATAATAATTTACTCTCTCAATGTCTTATCAAAGCTATTACGAGGGCTAATCTAAGGGCAATATAGACAGACAATTAGTTAAGAGATGACTATCACTTAGTCCTTCAGTATGTTAATTAATTAATCCTTTTATGATCGTAGAAATTGCCTGTTTATCTTTATATTTTTAAATTCATTTTTCTTAATAAGAATAATTTTAATGACAAAAGCTATTTAGAAATTGCATGTTTATCTTTATATTTTTAAATCAATTTTTCAAGCATCTTCAATAACAAAACCACTTAAAAAATAAATTATTAATTTAAATTTTAATGTAAATATAATTTTTTTATATGCATTCCAATAAAAAATCATTTTAATAATCCATTTGTATTTTAATATATTTAATAGAATACTTTTAATTTTTTTAGAAAAGGCATTAAAAAAGTTTAATTGATGAAAGAATTTTTTTTAAAATAACTTTTTTTATGCTTTTGGTTCTTGTAATACATACTTAGGAATGATTACACACACACACACATACACACATCAAATATGCAAATTAAATTTTTTTTGGACAATGTATTTTCGACTAATGAAGACTATATTAACAAAGAAAATTTAATTTGAGGAAAAAAATTCAAAATTAGATATCTAAGGACTTAATTAGATTTGTTTAAGGTTTATTTGAATTTATTGAAGGCTTAATTACAAGCAAATTTGATTTTTAAAAGTCCATTTACACTTTAAATTGAAGAAATTAAAATTTGGGGGTCAAATTGCAAATTTTAGGAGTTAATTTGGTTAAATCAAGGGCTTGGTTTCATAAATATTGAAGTTTGATTGGAAAATAGAAACTTGATTAAAGAAATCCAAAACCAAGGATCAAACTAAAAAATATGTGAATATAGTTGCTGAAATTGATCAAATTAGGAGTGTCAAATTGAATAAATTGAAAATTTATTGGTCAATTGAGGGTCAAACCACATAAATTCAGAATCAAGGACCAAAATAAAAAAGATGGCTAACATAAGAGCTTATTATATCTGTGTTTGGCGGGGGTTAAATTACATGCAATTAAAAAGGTTTTTTTTTTTTTAATTAAAGGTGCATGTGTCACAATTAGAAGAAAATTGACTAAATTATATCTTTTCAAATTTCAAATTAAAAACCCTAATTTCTATGGTTTTAACCCAGACGACGCATTGTTTAGCCTTTGTTTATTTTCTTCCTTGGTGGTTCATGATGATTAGGTTAACACTTTTTAAAAGCTTATTCTGGAGTTCTAGATCTCTAAATAACATGATGTTTTTTTTTTTTGAAGAGGAGCATCCCCTCTGCAACCCTATTTTCATGAAATTAGATATTTATATCCCAATGTTTTCATGGAAGTCCGTAACATCTTGTCTCTGGTTAGCCATCACTCAATTTTCAGATTTTGAACTGATTAAGTTGGCACCTTTGAACGAATAAATGTGGAGCTAAAGACCTCTAAATTTAGTAAAAATAAATCTAAATGAAAGGTGTGCACCCTGTTTACTAGATTCAGGTGGTCTCAGGTGACTATGACATTAGAATTGCTCTGATGAAGCTTTAAAAGTGGGCAACTCAGTTAGCCCCAATAATGCAACTATCTTGCAAAAAAAATGATTTGGTTTCTGTGTGTTTACACATAAAAGCTCCTTAATGGGCTTTATCAAGGGTTCACAACACTTTTCTCGAGATCAAGAGTTCAAAAATGGATTCAAGACTTCCAAAATACCTATAAATACCCCTCTTCAAGAATGCTTAAGGGCTGGAATAGAAAAATAAAAGGAAATAAAAAAAAAGAGTAATAATAGTAAGAAATACAAGGTTAGAGGTCTAAAAGAAAAAAAAAAATCAAGTTTTTTTTTAAGTTTTGTAAGCTTGTGAGAGGAAATTTTTTTCAAATGAAAGCAAGGAGAGAATAGTTGTTCTAGGTATACATTATAGACCTAAAATAGGTCTTTTATGGCCTGCTTTTATTGTTTTTGTTGTCTCAAGTGACTATGATATTAGAATTGCTCTTGTGAAGCTTTAAAAGTGGGCAACTCAGTTAGCCCCGATAATGCAAATATCTTGTAAAAAAATGATTTGGTTTCTGTGTGTTTACACACAAAAGCTCCTTAATGGGTCTTTATCAAGGGTTCACAATACTTTTCTCAAGATCAAGAAGTCAAAAATGGATTCAAAACTTCTAAAATACCTATAAATACCCCTCTTTAAGCATGCTTAGGGGCTGGAATAGAAAAAAAAAAAAGAAGAAGAAGAGTAATAATAGTAAGAAATACAAGGTTAAAGGTCTAAAAGAAAAAAAAATCAAGTTTTTTTTTTTAAAAAGTTTTGTAAGCTTGGGAGAGGAAATTTTTTCCAGATGAAAACAAGGAGAGAATAGTTATTCTAAGTATACATTACAGACCCAAAAATAGGTCTTTTATAGCATGCTTTTATTGTTTTTGTTATTTTTTTTTTGTTTATGTTTATGTTTATGTTTATAAGCATAAAAAGAGGTTTGAATTGTTATCTCTCATAACCGTATGGTGAATTTGCTCAACATACAACCCTAATTACACAAGCCAGTTACTAACCTATACCACATTCTGTTGGATATTAGAGAGCAACTTGTCAACTTCTCCAGCTTTTTGATCTCACCTTCCTATAAAACTATCAAACTTGTTGGTTAAAAACTGTAATTGCTCTATGATATACTATCAGAAGTAACGGGTTTGTTGAGGTGACTCTGGTTTAGATGAGGTGGACTCATTATCAAAAGGTCTTTTCTTGCTAACTACAGCTTAAGATTTCACAACAATTACAACATAAATTTTGTCAAACATTTTCACAATGGGTTCAACATCTCTAAAAGGAACCTTAGCTAGAATTACTTTACTGATCAGACACCTAAAAATCAAACTTGATTCCTTGTTATATAAAACTTTTTAAATCACATCTATAAAATGTGTAGCAAGATCAATCGGTACATTAGTCACAATGGCATACATGAATTGTTTCTTTTCAACAATCAGTTCTATGTGTCTAATAGTCTATAGGGTGCCACCATTGATTTCATAGGTAACCTCTATGAATTGGTTATTCATTTAGGTCTATTAATTCTCATAAACAAATCACTCATTTGAGTTTTGGATGGTGCCCCAATTCCTTTGAAAGAAAACCCAAATTACTGACATTAGGCATACAATACAAGTTTTTAATGACAGAGGGGGATAAGGTAGGGGTTTGACCCTTTACTTAGAAAGTGATTGACTTTTCATCTAAAGTCTTATTTGTTTCGTGAAAAATGGTTTTTTAGAAATTATTTTCCAAACTTTTCTATGTTTATTTGTCATTAGAAAAGTTGGTAAACAAAAAAAAATTTCTAATCAAAGGAAACTTTGACTTGGTTTCTAGGAAAATATTTTCCTTTTATTTTCGACGGAAAGCACTTTCCAAAGGTTATGAAAAATTTAACAATGTTATATTTTTTGCTGATTATATCAAATTTGGTCTTCAAACTTTTGATTGTTATATATTTTCTTTTGAATCTTTTTTTTTTCAATTTCATCCCTTAGAATTTGATTTTTAAATCAACTTTGGTCCTCGGTTTTATGATTGTTATTTAATTTTCTCTTATAATTTTCTTAATTGAATTTTTTTATGTATCAAATTTGATCCTCATTCTTTTGATCGTTATTTATTTTATTTCAAATAATTTATGAAATTGTAATTTGTTTTTAATTTCATCATCTTTCAACTTTTTTATCTGTGAGATTTGATCTCTATTATTTTGATTGTTATTTATTTTATTTGAGATAATTTATGAAATTAGATTTTTTTTTCAATTTCATTCTCATTCAACGTTTTAATTTGTAAGATTTGTTCCTCGTTATTTTAATAAACTTGAAAGTGTTTTTCAAATTATTTTCCATGATACTATCAAACATTGAAAAATAATTCATTTTTCAGGAATTCATTTTTCAAGGAAACCAGTTTTTAAAAGGAACTACTTTCCAACAAAAAAAATTCTCTCATAATTTCCATATAAGGAGCAGGTTCCCTTTCAGTTTGCTTTTCCCATTTTTTTTTTCTAAAAATTTCTTCAATGAAAGCAAAGACAATATTAGATAAATGAATTATAGATACCTCACATTTTCTTAACACATTCTTCCTTTAGAAATTGGTCATGTATGCCTTTTTTACCTCTAGTGATGTGAAACGCTCCATCTTGGCAGAATGTGGTTCAGGTTTTAAAAACTGACCACACCTTTGCTTTTCTCGTTAGTCTTTTGAATCTAGAAAGGCTGAATAAGGGTTTTCTCAAAAGATAAGGTCTCCTACTCTTGTTCATCCAAGGAGCTCAAAAAAGGTGATGCAAGTTTCTTTTGTGCTTTCATCTTATACCAACCCTGTATAAATTAACACAACATTCATCAATAATGTTTCCAAGAAATTTCAAGATTCGTGCTTTTCAACCTGATACAAGATCCAACAACATGTTCTATTGTTAGATCAACAAACAATCATTTTACCATTTTTCTTGAATGATGTAGAATGCAAGATTGAAGAGAAGATTTTGAATGCATGTTGAAGAGATTACTAGGGATATCAAAATAGAAAAGAGATGAAAGGTTTTGTCTTGGAAATGAGCAAAACAAGGACTTTAAGTCAAGATGACATTAAAGAGAATTGATTTGACTGAAGCTTGTGGTAAAAACAGATATAATAATGCAATATTTGACAAAGGCTCTTTAATATCAAATCACGTTTCTTTTCTTTTTATTAATAAGTCCAACTGACTTTTCCCTATTGAAACATGTCCTTTGATTGTTTAAAGACCTTTTTTAAACCACTGATTAATTTTTTTTTTAAAATAACAACTCATTCAAAGTTATAAACCTTAATAAGGTTAGCCAACTTTTAGCCTAAAAACACTCACAATTGACAATTTTGAAAAGAGATACTTATCTCAATGGTTAATTTTCATTCATGAAAGCATATCGTTTTATTTGACCAAATAGAGACGTGAGTATGTGAGTGAGATAAACATACCATTTTGATTATTTTTTTTTATTAATTCTTTGATCATCTTTATACATTGATAAAATATGCTTAGCATGGTGTTAGCAATATACCTTAAAAGTCAAACTTTATGATAGGGCCTAAATACATAAGCATTTATTATTCCAAACATAAAATTTCATTAACTCAAACAAGAAAATACATGTGAATATAGGGGTTGAAATGGACAAAATCAGGGAGCCAAATTGAAAAAATTTGAAGTTATTGGTTAATTGAGGGTCAAAATGCACAAATGCAGAATAAAAGACCAAAATAAAAAAGGTGGCCAATTTAAAGGATGATATTTAAGTTTGACGGCGGTTAAATTGCATGCAATTAAAAAAAGCTTTTGTGTTGATTAAAGGTGCATGTGCCATAATTGGAAGAACAAGGACTAAATTGAAACTTTGACAACTCTTAAATTAAAAACCTTAATTTCTAGGGTTTTAATGCGTAGGTCTACTTTGCTTTGAAGTAATCTTCTACTTTTCTTTAGTTTCCGAAGTAAGAGCTTTATTAAGCTTTTTTCCTTCATGGTTACAAGGTATTCCTTGTAATTCCTCCTTTAATGTCCTTCATTACCACAATGATGACAAGTGCCCTTATCTTTCTTGATGCCCCTAGTAGGTTTGTTTGCTTTAGAGATAACACCTTTATTCTTCTTATCCTTCTTGATAGACATTCTAGAAGACTAAACTAGAAGAACTAGCATATTAAATAATTCTAGCAATGTACTATCCAACTTGTTCATATGACAGTTTATAATGAATTGTGAAAATATTTGGGGTAATGACAAACCCCAATTAGCCTAATTTCTCAATATAGCCAATCATTTTTAAAACATGGGTGTTCATTGAAGAACCCATTGTCATCTTACAACAAAATAATTTCTTAAAGTTCTCATACATTTTAGTCTTATTAGCCCATTCAAATAATTTTTTGGGTTACATAATCATAGTATAGGCATTCATATTCTCATATTACCTTTGAAGTTCAAGTGACATACTGGCTAACATCATATATGCAGCCTGCTCATCGTCATCAACATAACGTTCATAACATTGATGTTCGTTCCTAACTTTTTCTTCAACATCCTTAGCATGGACAATTGGAATTGGATTTTCAAGAACATATAACTTCTTTTCTTGCTTGAGAACAATTCTCACATTCTGGTGTCCATCCAAGAAATTTGGTGAATTTAATTTGTTAGCATTAAATATATTTTGTAGGGATATGTTACTACTTATTTTAATCTAGCAACTATTTAGAGAGTATTAGTTTCACACACATATATTTAAATTTTGAATTTAGATAAGGTCTTTAATACTAACTTGATTTCCTACTATTTTCTTCCAAATTAATAACGGTCCGTATTAATTCATGAAATATCACTTAGATTTTTTAGTGGCCTAGGATCGTATTTAATTTATCTGACATTGAGTAACTCAACAAATCAAAGTAAATTAAATTAGATAGATAACAAAGTTTATCAATCACATCTCTTTGTGATTTCTAGATTAGTTAGGTTAGTTAAGTAGAACCTAATTTTACATTATTAAACATATTCGATTAATGGTAATCTTGAGTGACTTAACAAGTTATCCATAAATAAAACTTTGGTTTTATGCATATAAAATTAGAAGACAACTTTTCATGTTCTTAATATGCTCTTAATATTTTAATGAGTAATTTATTATCAATTAATTAGGTCTCATATATAACATGACATAATAAATATACATTTAATACATAACAATTTATATATAAACATACACCCCTAGCACGCCATTCGAATTGGATGATTATAGATATATTTAAGCTAATTCTCTCAAGCCATTGAAGGAAATTAGGTGGTCAAAACCTAAGTAGCCGCTATAAATCTTCATAAGTCCTTTACGAGCACTATAGTTATATTTTCATGGTTCTTTGTCTTGCATTACATAATAATTTTCCTATCTAAATTCCTACATTTCTAAATCAAATAACTTTTATATAATTAATTAAGAAACCTTGAGTTACATTTGAGGGGAATTAGATGAGAAAAGCATACAAAATATTTATTATTTAAAAAATACAAAAATATGTTTTTATTTTTATGCATATGGCCAAATTCTATAAACAATTCATGCATATTTTATAAAAAATAAAAATTATATTTTTATTATACTTTGAAAAATACAAAGAATCAGTCAATGAGTTTCATTACCAATTTATACTTATACATTCAGATTTGACAAAAATTTAAAAAAAAAACCTTAAAAATTAAAATTTTAATTAATATTCGGGGTATTAATTTTACAATGTAATGTATATTCCCAAAATGTTAGGAATTAACTATATAATTTAATATTTGAGGGTATAAAATTATACTATAAAGTATATCCCTAGGTATTAAATGCACAAAATAGAAATACAAACACCATTAAAATTAGACTTTAGAATAGTTATATTTTAGCTTGATAATATAGGGACCCCTTTTATTAAAGGGAAGCTTTCTTGAACTTTAGATGGGCCAAAAAATGAAAAAATAACCTTTTATTAAAGGGAAGCTTTCTTGAACTTTAGATGGGCCAAAAAATGAAAAAATAACTTAGAAAAAATAATAATCAATAATGCAGCTTACCTTAGGTAGAGTGTATTGGGGGGTTTTGTGTCTTTTCCATGCACAACTTGTTCCTTTAACCAGACTCTTGCAGGTCAATAGGTTTCGTGGTAACCATAATACTAGGTGGTGACTTCTAAACATTTCAAAATCATAAATTTATGATTAATCCAAACACATTCAAAACCCCCATTTAATATCGTACATGCTATGATAGGATAACAACTCCACTGGGGATATCTCTGGTTGGAGTAAACTTTGTTGATTGTTTCTTGTTTTCTCATGTTTATTTATTGGTCAAGTTATTTAATCTAGCATGTATTTCTTTACATTCTATTCATATATAAGTAAATTGAATATGGATTCATGCCTTCTTGCATTTTAATTCTGAGAGTATAAAACCTAATTCTAAGTTAGGTGGGGATTATCAGTCTACCTCATGACTTTCAGTCGGGATCCAAATTCATGAAATATCCAACTATGATTTAAGTTATCACTTGGTAATGACGATCATACTATGTCTCAATCATCACTTGTAAACCTTTATATTGCCTTTATAAAAGGTTGTCACTAGGCAGATCATAGATCATTTTTAGATCAGGTAGTAAACTTACTCTTTATATAATGATTAGAACCTTCCCTTAGGATGATTAACTCCTTAATAATTCTTTTTTGCATTAGGGAAACCTAATCAAAATCCTAAAATCTGCAAGATTGTTTTGAGCTAAGACCATGACATCCATAACCTTTTCTGAATATGAGCAAAAATCTAAGATGATACAACTAGCTGAGGGGAATTCCTTAAGAACCAGGGCGGGTGAATTACCTCACATAACTAAAGTACATTGTTTTATAAATAATATGGAGAAACTGGTGTCAATTTTGGGTTATGTGATTAGTATTTAAAAGTGCATTTTTATCAAGGTTTTATATCATCATTTTGCACTTAAAATATCAATAACTACTTAACTAAAGCATGTTTTATAATAACAAGTCTGATACAATAAGATACCTTAATTTATGATAAATGTTCATCTTAAATGTAAGCCTATCACATAAATGAAAGGATTGATTGATGAGTTTAAGTACTGAAATTGAAAGGACAAAGAGAGGGCCAAACTTAGAAAAGAGATGATGATTCAGTCCAAACTGGAATATTGTTCGGTAATTAGGTCATATCTGGAGCTGTAGATTTCGGATTTAGGTTTGCTTTATATAGATGAAAAGCTAAGACATAGGCCTAAAACTTTCATGGAAGTCTAAGATTTAAAAAGACCATTTTCAAGTCCAAATTATAGCAACAACAAAGTCTTAATTTGTCTTGCAACCTAGACACTGTTCAGTGTTCAGCCCATATCTGGAGTTCTAGAAGTTCAAATGACCTTAATTTTTTTTCCCTGAAAAGCTGAGACAATTTTCTAGAACTTTCATGGTAAAGTTGGTTCAAAATCGGATGTTATCAATGATGTTTTTTTTAGACAAGAAGATAAGGATTGTCACAAAGTCAAGATATGGCCACCCACTCAACAATTATTCATCAAATCAATAGTTACAAATTTTGGCCTATAAAAGGAGGCATGTGCTATGCATTTAGGCATCTTGATTGTTCAGATCAAGATCATGCTCTTTATTTCTTTCTTTATATTTTTGTAATCTTTAAGTTTTATTTCATGTTATATTTTTCTTAATCTCCTGTTTATGCTTTTCATTTCCTTTACTATACTTATGTTCTTATGTTGTTTATTTATGTTTCTCTTCTTCATTATGTTTAGCTAAGTTTATTATGTCAAGGTGAAAAGGTTTCATTAATGGTGTTAGAATAAGTATAATATAAACTCAATATGGACTTCAATGTTTATATCCAAGAAAGTTTGGTCTTAATATGTCTTATCTTTTTATCTTATTAATTCTTAATACCTTGCTTGTTAAATGATTAATCTAGATTTGTGTTGTATAACACTTGGTACAACAAATGCTTGGCACTTTTATAGCCAACCGTATGGTATAACCTACACTTGTGCTATGAAAGGTTCCTTGATTAGATGGGTATGCCATTACTACATAGCCCACGCCTCTATTTGGTCCTTGGATGCCAAGAAAACTGACTCTCCTCTGTTTAAGTCAATCTTCTACCTTCGTAACAGAATGCTAAGCCTTTGTGGAGGGGTAGCTCAATTGCAACAGCTGCTCTCAAGCTGGTACTCACATCAATGTCCTTTTACAGCCAATGCATATGATTTTTTCAGACATAAAGCTGAGCCTGTCCACTGGGCAAATGTAGTTTAGGAGCAGTGGTCCCTTCCAAGACATAGTTTCTCCCTATGGCTGGCAATGCTGGGCAAGCTGCGAACGAGAGATCGTCTCCGGTTTCTCTCCCCTGATCCTATATGCCCTCTATGTCAGAATGCTGATGAGTCTCATGCTCACCTCTTCTTCAATTGTGACTAGTCGTCTTCTCTTTGGAGAAAGACCAGACTCTGGCTCAAGATTCATCACAATATGCCTTCTTTAAGCAGAGCTACCCAAGTTTTACAACACACCAAAAAAGGGCTACAACAAAAAATGAGAAGAGTATCTCTTGCTGTTCTTGTGTATTTGATCTGGGAGGAAAGAAACAGGAGAATTTTTGACAACACTGGCAAATCGGTTGAGGCTGTTTTCAGAAAATTTCAGATTCTATTTTACACTATATTGTATTTTCATGAAAAAAATCCCCTGGCTTACAATGTTGCATTCTGATTGGATTGGTTGGGGTAGTTTAATGTGAATGCATGTTTATCTTGCCCCTGCATGGTCTATCCTTTGTTGGCTTCGCGTAGTTAGCTGGTCCTTATTTCATGGGGGGTTTTGATGGGCCTTTGGGGCTGAATTCTTTGCTGCTGTGGTTTGTTGAATTATGATGGCTACATGTTGTTGACTTGGTTCGGCATGGGAGAGGAGCAGCTGGATGTTTTTGTTGGATTTCGGCTGCTTGTTTTGGCTCTGCTGGCAGTAGATTGACTTGCCTGACAGTACATTGGATTGGCTGGTTAAGTCCCTCATGTTTGTTCTATGTGTGGCTACTTCTGGCCTTAGGGATGTTTGTTTTATGTTTCTTTTCAATAGGAGCATGTTCCCATTTTAGTTTTAGGGTATTGGTTACCCTCATCTCTGTATATACATTTTCTGTTTGCTACTTTTGTGGCTTTGTTACCTTTGATCTTAATATATTCTTACATTTGATCAAAAAAAATAAAAGGAACTTGATTTGTTGTTAACATAAGTTAGCATCATGAATTCCTAACAATATTTAAAATTTTGATGTTACTTAAATAAGATAATTAATATGATCATGTTAAAAATTTATAACAAACTATTAAGGATAAATCATCCGATTGGAATCTCCTTTGTGTATGGTTTCTTGTTGATTAATAAAAAGAGTTTATACTATACTTATTTTTAATACTATTAGTGGATCCTATAACCTTGACATTTAATTTTATCATTATTGAATCCTCACATTAATCTTTCATCTCAAAGTCCTCTTTAACTTATTATTATTATTATTATTATTATTATTATTTATAATTTATATAGTTAACCTCCCTGTGGTTCGACCCCGGTCTTACCGGGTTGTTTATTACTTCGACACTCCTGCACTTGGTAGAAGATATCAATCTTTTGATTGTGTCAAGTTTTTGACGCGGTAGTCGAGGACGTAAATTTCTATACAAATTATAAATTTTGTTATATTTTTCTCTTTTCACTTTTCTTTTATCTAACTTTTGTTTCTTGTGTTTTGTCTCCTTTTCTTTTTCTTTTTCTTTTTCTTTCTTCTTTTTATTCTCTTCATAAATGTGCATAAGAGTTTGGTCACGAACATTAAATGATAGACTTTGTAGGGTATCCTTATCTTCTTTAGAAAACATGGTTGAAGAGGATAATTAGTCGCTTTATAATGAGAATAATGAGAATGATCGGGTTAGAACACTTAGAGACAACATGAATCCAACAAGAACAATTGCGCGATCATGTATATTTTTTTCCTCCTGATGCATCTCATTTTAATTTTAAACCAGACATTATTCAACTTTTACCTTCTTTTCATGGCTTAGATCTAGAAAATCCATACTTGCATTTGAGAGAATTTGAAGTTTGGAACACTTATAATGACTTAAATTGTAGCATAAACACCATCAGATTAAAGCTTTTTTCTTTTTCTTTAAAAGATAAAGCTAAAACATGGCTATAAAATTTGAGATCAAGATCTATTTGTGCTTGGGATGAAATGCAATAACAATTTTTAAAGAAGTTTTTTCCATCTCACAAAACAAACTCTTTCAAAAGACAAATCACCACTTTCACTCAAAAACCAATAGAAACATTTTACCAATATTGGGATAGGTATCGAGACTTACTTAATACTTGCCCTCATCATGATTTTGAAACATGGAGATTGGTTTCATATTTTTTAAAAGGATTAACACCTAAAGATAGGCAAATGGTGGAATTGATGTGCAATGAAACTTTTGAAGATAAAGACCCTGATGAAGCAATGGAGTACCTAGACTTGCTAGCTGAAAATGCTTAAAATTGGGACACTACAAGCACTTATGAGGCACCAGGTAAAACTCAACCTTATACATCTCGTGGAGGTATGTACAACCTTAGAGAAGATCATGACCTCCAAGCCAAATTTGCATCTTTAGCTAGAAAAGTTGAGGCACTTGAATGTAAAAAAAGTGGTCAATTAAAATTTGTTCAAGACATTGTGTGTCAAATTTGTGAAATAAATAAACATGCAACTAATGATTGTCCAACTTTTCCTTCTTTCAAGGAATGCCTCTATGAACATGCTCATGCTTTAAACAGTTTTCAAAGGCCCAATCATAACTCATACTCGCAAACATACAACCCCGGTTGGAGAAATCCTCACATTAATCTTTCATCTCAAAATCCTCTTTAACTTATTATTATTATTAATAATAATAATATATTGTTAACCTCCCTATGGTTTGACCCCAATCTTGCCGGGTTATTTATTACTTCGACACTCCTGCGCTTGGGAGAAGATATTAATCTTTTGATCGTGTCATTATGTAGATGAGACTTTTTTTAAAAAAAAGAAGTATGAAAGGATCACTCATCTAATAAAGATTATAGTACAAGTTTCAGCAGTTAAAGCCCTGGTGCATTTCTAGGACCTAAATTACAGATTTTTTACCTTCAAAGAGATTGACATGCCCCCTACTATTGAGGAATATGTTTAGATTTTGAATTTCCTAAACAACCTTGACAAAGTTTATTTCAGAAAAAGAATTGAAGACAACTACTGAAGTCACTAATTTGCTACATTGAGACAAAATTAGCCAATATAGAACAACTAATGGAAGTTTTAAGTGGAAGCTTATTGAAGCTAAGCTAAAGATAAAAAAAAGATAAGGGGAAGTTAGGAGATGAAAGATACCAAGCAGTTGCCTTTTTTACATTTAGGTTAGTGTTATTTCCATTAGAAGTTGTCAATATTATCAGTGTTGAAGCCGCTAATGCTTTTATTGAATATGAGCAAAAGAGGAGTAACCCTACTACAACTATCTTAGCTTAGACTTTCCTGTCACTAAAACATTGTAGGCTACATAGAAGGGGTGCAATGCAATGTTGTATTTAAATGCTATTCACATGGATGGTAAGCCATTTGAAAACTCTGAAAGAGGTTTTTAATAATTTCTAGTGATTTCACATAAGGCCTTTCACTTGCTCTGAATGAAGATTAAAGTAGCTTGGATGAAAGACTATGAGTAGAGAAATATTAGACTATTCCTCATACTAATTTCAGATGGAAAGCCTCTTGGGCTGGAAACTCCTCTTATGTCATAAGTTGTGGAGAAAAAGTATGGGTCTCGCTGATTGGACTATTTAGTTATATTAGTTATCCACATTTATTAGTTGCTAAGTAGTTTAGGGGAATTCATCATGTATCAAGAACCTGTGATTTAACTGAATACACTAGGTTGTTTAAGGATCTTGATTCTCTAGCCAAATTAGAAGTTATCAAACAAGACTAGGGATAACTTCCATTGGTTCACATAAGTGAAAAAAAGATCAAATTCTCAATTAGTCCTAATTATTCGGTTTGGATAAATGATGGGTTATCTAGGGTATTTGTTAGCTTTGAAGCACAAGACCCAAAAATAGTTAATGAAGTTCGACCATTTGTCATCGAAGAACCTAAAAGAAAGAAAATTTGTAATGAAAAAGAGCTACAAGATGATTTGGACAAGTTTATGATTGAGCTAAGTCAAAAATACAATGCATGAAATGTTTTCATATGCATTTTTTGTTTACCACACTACATATACAGCTTTTACAGGTGCAACTACTTACCTGGTATGTGGGATAAAGGCAGTGATGCTTTTAGAAGTAGAGATTCCATCATTGAGGATTTTGATGAATGCAAAACTGGAAGAATCAGAATAAATGAAGTTGAAGTTTGAGTAGTTGAATCTAATTAGTGAGAAGATACTAGAAATTATTTGTCAACACCAGCTATACTAGATCAAAATAGCTAAGTCATACAATAAAAGGGTCAGACCAATGGTATTTCAAAAAGGAGAACTTGTATTGAAAAAGATCATGCCAAACTCAGGAGAAAATCAGAGCAAATAGGCACCAAACTATGAAGGACCATATGCGGTGAAGAAAGCCTTTTTCTAGAAGAGTCTTGATATTGACCAAAATGGATGGAGATGATTTACCTAAGCTTGTAAACTTTTATGCTGTAAAAAAGTACTATGCATAATTTATTTTGTCGATGAATTAATAAAAATCAAAGTTTGGCCAGAAATCATTTGATGTATTTTCCTTTTTATAATTTCTGAATAGCTTTTCACATGATCTTACAGGCTTAAGAAAACATTGTTTTTGCAAAAGATAAAACAAATTTCAATCAAAACTTTTTGAAAATCAAAGGTATTAGTACAAATTCAGAGATCAAATTGGTGTTTGTTTTTAGCAAACGAGTTTTGAAAATTCAAGTGATCTCCTAATGAGGTAATTATACGCTTAGAAACTTGAAAAATGAACAAAAAACAATTCAAACTAACTTTAAAGTTGAGTTTTAGTTGGTTGAATAATGATTCATAATTTAATTTGCAAATTATAATGGAAACTGTTTTTCATGTCTAACTAATCACAATGCAAGATAGCAAAGCTTATTGATCCTAAATGCATGTGTTTAAGATGATGAAAAGCCATCTTTGACAATCATTTCACAATACTTGAAAAATATCATTTGCAAGTCCCTATGGAGCCTAGTAAAATGTTTCTTGCAAAGGAACTCTAATTTAGATCACATCTCACAGTAGAGGCAAGTAAGAGGATTATAAAAGCAATATTGACATTGCAATTATACAAAATGGTCCTCAATGATCAATGAAAAAGACTAAAAGTGCCAACATAAAAGTTGGGGAAACATAATGATTCAAAGATTAAAAAAGGATAAGCATGTCATGTAAGAAAAAGATCATTAAAAAAAAAAAATGATAAGGATAAGGATGATGATGATGCTCAAAATAAAATGAAGAAACCAAGGACAAGTAATCCAAAACCGATATTGAGGAGCATGACAAGTTCATTTTACAAGATAAATCCTAAGGAATAGAAGGCCATTAACCTTAGTGAAGAAAAATAAAGGAAGACTTAGAAATAAACATTAGTGATGCTTAGTTTTGAGAACTTTTAAACACCTTTTGATCCTACAAATATTATTTTCTTTCATCAGCAAGAGTTAAGCCCCATATTACGTGCCTAATAAAGTTCGTTTTAATCTAAAGCAAGCAATCTAGGTTAGTAAAAAATGCTCTCCCAAGCAAAATGAGTTCAAAAGATTATGTTTATGCTTTATTTTTCATACAAGTAAAATAAATGATTCATAGATTTTCTTCTTTTTGAAACTCTTGAGTTGAAACTCGATCCCTTTGACCAACAAATCATGAAAACAAAAAAGTCACCTCATATTTTTACTAAAAGGAAAGGCTACAACAAAATTTAAAACTCAAACTTCATGAAACCCTATCTATGGGAGTTGCTTGAATTATTTTTTTGAAATAAATTTGCATTAAACTTTTATTAAAATGGTTTTCGCATTTGGAAGTAACTTTGAAATTCCAAAGATTTTTTTATATATATTGATCTTTTATAAGAACCAAACATCTTCTGCATGACATCTTCCTTGAGAAAACACAAGTAAACAAAAAAAAAAAAAAAAAACTTGAGGGTATGATCAGGCCAGGGGAAATTCAAGAAACCCAACAAGGCTGGCTACATAAATCTTTTTCTAGGAAAATAGAAAATAGAAAATAGAAAGCAAATTGTTTAAATCCTTAAATGTCTTTTGAGAACTCAAGAGATAATTAGGAAAGTTAGTATAAGGCAGGCTTTGTGAATACTGAGTAGTGGTCA
This sequence comes from Populus tomentosa, assembly GCA_018804465.1. Classification (NCBI taxonomy): domain Eukaryota; kingdom Viridiplantae; phylum Streptophyta; class Magnoliopsida; order Malpighiales; family Salicaceae; genus Populus; species Populus tomentosa. The sequence goes on from CM031969.1 coordinate 20,376,360, forward strand.
TAACACCTTAGTAGGGGTACTTATACAATTACAGTGATGAATATAGGAGACTCGAAAGGTCACAATCAATGAGGCAAAAATGCCTAAATAATAGGATGGGCAAAGGTCATTTGAGCTCATTAAATGAACATCCCTTTCCTAAAAATCAAATCCATAGATTGTGGCTCGAGTAGGCTAAGGTGGAGGAACCATGAATGTTTGCTACAAAAATTGAAGCTTTAAGAGACAAATTCCATTAAGAAAGAAGTCCTAGGTCTCTGAGGAAAGAATTCTTGACAAATTTGAGTATTTTCCAGCAAAGGAAGACTATCAAAGGTTTAGTTCCTGCCAATATAAGAACAAAGAAAGCTTAATTTTCAAAAGATGATATCGTGAGATAACTTTAACGTTATATTAATGCAACTTTTAAAGCATATCTTTTTTAGTGCGCTTTTAATCCAGTTACTTTTAGACAACATCTTTGAAACCTTCACCTTTTAGAATATGCCATTGAGCCCTCGCCTTCAAGTTATGTGTTGTTTAGCAAATCGAACTACATAGGATTATACATACAACTAAAAACATTCCCCAAGAAACATGGGATGTGAGATTTTTATTTTTCATGTCTTGGTTCAAAATTGTTTGGTCACCTTAATTTAGAAATTGCTTGAATGACTTTTTTGTCACCTTACAAAAAGGTGTCTAAATACCGTTCTAAGCAAACATCAAATTATTTCTAAAATAAAATAAAAAACTCATGATTATTTTGGAAAAATGATTTTTTACAAAACTGATGTGGTCAAAATGTTTTGAAAAGAGCCATATGATCATTTATGAAAGTTATTTTACGAGTTTAAAAAGGGTGGTGACTGTTGTATGTGTGCGGCGTCACGACGAATGCGTCCACTCTTTGGTATTTGAATAATCGAGAAATGGGGAAGAAAAAGATTTCTTATCTTTTATTAGTGGAAAGAGGGAATATAAGTTGACACCTAGTATTTTGGTCATTAGAAATCTTAACTAGTCTTAGAGATTGAGCGCGGGGACTAATTGTATAAAGAAAATATAGTAGCACCTCAAATATGTCTTATCTAAAATAAACTGCATTGTTTGATTGTCTGATATATGTTAAGGTGTTGCCATAGTTTCTAATTGTTGGTCTATCTAAGGTTTAAGAAAAGTGCTCTTCTATAAGGAGATCATTATCTTATCAAGTAAAAATCTAATCGTTCTAATTTTTATAAAAGAACTATCTTTTTAATATCAGGAATACATCTTACATATAAGTTTATAATCTCAAATAATAATTAAAAATATTTTTTTGGTATTTTTTGAAATATTGGCCTAATTCTCATGGCTTTAATAATTTGGTTATTAAAGCCCTAACATACATGTTCATACATATAACATTTTTTATTTTTTTTAATGAAAATATGATATGAATATTTCTTATATTTTTAAGAGACTTGGCTATATGCATGAAAACAAGACATTTTTTATGTTTCTTTTTTATTTTTTATGTTTACAAGAAAACTGAATATTTTAATATCAGATTTGTATCTTTATAGTATTCAGTTTTGATTTATATTATATTTTTTGAAAGGAATTTTGGAATTTTTTTATATATAATATAATATTATTATATTATAAATATATAACGGGATGATTTTGGACCAATTATATGGGTTGAGCCCACCCTGGCTGGGTCGAGACTAGCACAAGAGAAAATCAGGCAGCGACCGACCCAAAAGGAATTGGGCTAAGTTCGACCTAAAAGAGCATTGGAACAATATTGGCCCAAAAGATGGGTTGGGCTGAGAACTGGGTTGGACCCGACTAGACATTTTGGTCTGGGTCGGCGTTGATCCGACTCAAGAACAGTGGCTCTCAACTATTTACATGCTACATGAACAATGGAGAGTGAATTATATAATTCACTCTCCACTTCTTATTAACAGAACAATAGAGCTTTGGGGGGGGGGGGGGGCTAACCTGATGATGGTGTTTGGGGAGTTGGGGGGTGGCAGACGATGGCGTTGTTTTTGTTTTCTTTTCTATGTAGAGGCACCAATTTTTTTTGCTTTCTTTCTTTTTCTCTGTCTTTTGTTTCCATTTTTTCTCTCTCTTGTTTCTATTCTACCTCCTCTTGTCCACTCATTCATGTCTTCCCTTTTCTTTCCTTTTCCCCTTTTTTCTTTTTACTCTATTTTTCCTTCTTTTTTTTCTTTCTACTTCGATTTCCCTTCTCTTTCTGTCTTGTTTTTCTCTCTCTTAAAATCTCTTTCCCCTTCTTGTGTCTGATCCTCTAGTATTTATAAATGGGGAAAAGGGAGATAGCCATCCTACCCTATCCAATCATGCTTAATGGGCAAGGTGGCCACTGGGCAATCACTCGCAGGGCTTGTCCCCTCTGCCCTTTTCTTCTTAGCAGACCAATAGGTGTGGGTCTTGTTGGTTTTGGGTTTTTGGAAGAGAGAGGGAGAGAGGTGTTGTAGGGGATAATTTTTTTTTTCCTCTATCTATGCGCTTCAAGGGAAGAAGAAGAAGAAGAAGATGCACAGTGCCGTACAAAACAACACTATTTTAAGCATCTTTTTTTTAAAAAAATAAATAAATTAGTATATGAAACGACGTCATTTTGAACAAAATACATTCTTTCATTTAAACAAAACAACATCAATGAAAGTGTTATTTCCAAATCAGTCCTTATTTTTTTTATTTGTTTAATGAAGTCCTCAGTTACAATTTGATTTTAAGAATCAATTCAATTGCATCCTTATCAAATTCAAATGTCAACCTTGATGTTGGCCGCCTTTTTTAATTTGATCCTTGGTCTCAAATTTATGCAATTTAACTCCTAATTGATCACTAAACTTTCAAATTTCTTAAATTTGGCCCTTGATTCTCGTCAATTAGGTCCCCAGAGTTTGGTGCCTTTTGCAAAGTGGCCTTGGCTATGAATTTTTTCAATTTAGCCTTTAATTGACTTTAAAACTTTGATTTTCTTGCAATTTTGCCCATGATTTCAATAAATTGACTTGGTAAAAATTAAATTTGGTCTCTTAAATTCCAATCTTCTTAATTAAATCTAATTGGGCTGCCAAACTTAATTTTTCACTAATAAAGCCCTTAATAAAATTAATTTGACCCATTTAAAGTATGATTAAGTCTTTCCACTTGATTAAATCTTTCAATTGGACTCAAATTAATTCTCAAACATAATTAAAATTTAATTTGGCCTATGATTAAATCAAATTGGCCTATTAAAACTTTAATTATGCCCTTGGACTTAATTTTTATGCAGATTCGTCCAATAATCATTTAATGTGACCTTGAATCTACATTATTTCTTTAGTCTAAGGTATAATAGGGTACAATTAGGCTTCAAATTTTATCCAAAATTACAACTTGATTTTCTTACATGTTTGAGATCCTCGACCTGCTTTCTTCACGTTGCCCGTCTTTATTTTATTTTTTAATTTTTGTTGTGGAAGAACAAAAAAGAGAATTTAGGGAATAACAAAAAATAGGTTATGACAGAGACTACCTCTTAGCATCTTGCGTGGAATATCTTGGGGTTCAATCATTTCTACCAATGTATTTATCCAATCATGGACAATAATATAATGCAAAGTTACTACTTTTACAACAACATCTTTTGATTTTAAAACAACAAAGAGATTAAAAAGGCATATAATGCATTCCCAAAATCAAAATGTACAACAATATAGTTTGATAAATATCACACTTTTTCTTAAGTGAGATTCCTTGGCAGCATTTGTGTCTTGTTAGTTTTTGTCAACCACTTGTTGCATTAAATATGATTTGGTGACAATGTGGTAAGTGACTTTATCTTCCACAAACTCAAATTGTCCCTTGCTCATTGGTTTTCGAACTTAATACTTGAAATTCTTGTAATTTTTTAATGAGTGGCCAAGGATCTCATCATGATATCCACATCTCACTTAGAGAATGGTGGCTATATGTGATCTAATAGAACTATGCTTGATGTTCAAAAGATACTAGTGAACATCTTTAAGTGATAAATGTATATCAATATTTGTTTTGAAGCCTTGACAAAAACAATGGAATGACCTACTGCTCCTGCATGGTATTTGTATTTGGCATTCTCGTTGTACCATTTAGGAAAGGGTGGTTGGATGCATTTAAGTGGTTAAGGTACGAGGCACTATTTAACAAGCATTTATGAGGCTTGATAGATATCATTAATGAAAATTGGAAAGGGAAAAAATTGCTCTAGACATTTATTTGATTTGGATTTTGATTATTATGATATCCAAGCTATAACAAAGGCAAAGGTGTTTGGTGTATATTGTTTGTAGCAATTTGTAGTGAATTCAAAGGTAGAGCAGCAGGAGCCTTTGATGAACTTATGGCGTTAGAAAAAAAAATTTATGAACTTTGATTAACCAAATAAGTATTAGAAACAATCTTTTAATGAGGGTCTAAAGAGGGCCAAGAGGCATATACATAGTAAACTTCTCAGTATTGGCTTTCATATCTGGGGGCTTGCTTTCATAGCAAAAGGTTCATCCTAATAGATCAATTAACTAAGCCATCTATATTTTCAAATAGTCATCTTGCTCTGTCCATGTTGAACTCTCCAATTTGCTTCTTATAGATCTGCGTAGGGGTTGATGTTTAGGGGTATGCCTATATTTCTCCTTCAAATGAAAAATATGCAATATTGCAAAACAAATATGAGATTATAGGTGAAAATAAAGGTAAATTAAATACAAATTCACCCTTCAGGGTTGAAAAATGATTGTCATTTGATGTTATTATTACACCAACAAGGGAATTCATATTTATCTCAGTCAATTTGTAATTATCCAGACTCTTACAGAATTTATATGACAACCATCTACTACTAAAAAGTCCTAAAATCCAAGAAGTTACATTAAGTGAGCATGAGTATGTTTTTTACCTAGTCTTAAAAAGATCTTAGATCTGCCCAGTGATGGTTTTTATAAAGATAGTATGGGAGCATTGCAACGAATAGTTAAGGCATGTATACCCACTATTACCAAGCAGGCACTCATATATAAGTTGGGTATTTAACAAATTTGAACCCTGACTACTAGTTATAGGACAAACTATTAATCCTCCACCTAAGTTAGAAGCTTGTATGTGCTTTAAAAAATTAAAGTAGGTGATACATGAGACATTAATCCATATCCACTATGCAATGCATGTGCAATATATAAAAAATTAATGCATAAAAAAGAATGCATGTTTTAATTCTCCACCTAACCTAGAAGCTTGTGTATGCTTTCAAAAATTAAAGTAGGTGATACATGGGGCATTAATCCATATCCAATATACAATGCATGTGCAATATATAAAAAAATTAAAGCATAAAAAAGAATGCATGTTTATAATACAAAAAGATAAACAAAAAGCAATAAAATTTAAAATATAAATATACATACTAAAAAAAATATAACACAACAATCAGATAACAAATGAAGCTTAATCTACAAGATTTTCTTAGTGGAGTAGTCATTTTATCGCATATGTGCGGTGTCATAGCGATCTTCCTCCTAAATTAGTATTTTTTATGATGGGTTGAAAAAACAATGAATTTTTATACGTTATCAGTTAAAAGGGTTGGAGTCAACACCTAATATTTTGATCACTAGAAATCTTAACTGGTCTTCAAAGTCTAGTTAAAGAAACTGGTTGTGTATAGGAAAGATGTATCACCCATATTACACCTTATCTAAAGTAAGTTGCATTGTTGATTGCTTGATTACTAAGCAAATGTTCTGTGTTTCGAACCGTTGTTTGTCTATTAGTCAAAATAGGTCCACCCTGCAGAATGGATCATGGCTTTACAGGTCTACCCTAACCATTCTGAGGCCTAACCATATATATATATATATATATTTTACTTCTTTTAGTATCGTAAACACATATAGGTTTGTATTTTCTCAAGTTGAAGGTGAGAAAAGATGGTTTTATTTACATGCCAAGTTTGTCATTTTGCTTTTATTTGAAAAGGCATTTTAGGTACATGTATAAGACTAGACAAAATAATATTTTTAGAGTCAGGTCTCCCCCCACCCCCCCCCAATAGACTTGATAAGCTTTTTATTAAATCCATGATGCATGCAAAAATATAAAACTATGTTCATATATATATATATATATATATATATATATATATATATTTAGAAATGCTAAATCATGAAAATAATTGTTTTTTAAAAAATGCAAACTATGATTTTTTGGACAAAACTTTGCCATATGCAATTAAAACATTTGTTTAATTAAAATGTTTTATCTTTTTTTACCATTTATTTAACACATACTAATAAAATAAAATAAAATAATGCAACACACCCATTATTTTCATACTATTGTTTTATTCACACACTACAATTGCATGCTTACAAACAACCTAAAATTCAAAATTTACCAATAATTCAAACACACTTATTAAACATCTAAAATTTGCAAAATAAACCTTTCAAATATCAAAATAATATGGAGACGTTGTTGGAAACTCAAGAACTATACTAGAAGATTTTGAGATTGCATGAACAATGGGATTGTGTGTTCTCCTCGCGCCACTGCCATGCCAACACGTGGAACCATGCGCCGTCACCATTAAAGAGGGAAATATGGTGGATTAGGAGATGCATTGTCTTCTTTGCCACGAAGAATCTTACCACTACCTATAAAAAACACATAACAAACAATTGATTATACCTCTTTTTATTCCCTTTTTTTCGGGTTGAAAGATGGGAGAGTAATGAGTCGGTGGTTAAGGTTGTCATTGGTGTTGCCATGGATTTGGGCTTTCTTGTGTGGAGGAGAACTTGTCATTACTTTTGATGATAGGGAGCTGATTGATGGAATGGAAAGATGAGTTAAGGTTTCAAGAAATCAAGAAGAGAGTGGAAGTCTGTAAGTTGCAAGGATGCGAATTAAATGGTTTGAGGAGGATGGCTATTGCTAGAGGGAGCTATTATACTTTCAATTAAGCTCCTGATTATGTTAATTTAGCTTTTTCAAGTTTCTATCGTGTCTCCAATCTTTGAATTTGAGTTGATCTAAATTAGGTCTGTAAACTTTATTTTTTATTCAATTAAGTCCTTAATTAAGCCAATTAAAGCTATTAAAAGTTTCATTAAATCCCTGAACTTAAATAATTATTCTAATTTTAGCCAAATTGACTTTTTAGTTTAATTTTGCTTTTATTAAATCCTAGATTAAATCAATTAGGCTCATCAAGAGTTCAATTAAGTCTTTGAACTTAATTATTATGCAAGTTTTCCTACATTCTTCTATATCTTTCTTTAATTTGATCCTACATTCTCATTGTTTTCTTCAATTAGGCCCTTCATTGTTGCAATTGAATTTCCAACCTTTTCTACTTAGTTCAATTTGGTCCTTCAACTTTCAATTTGAATGATTAAGTCCATTTTTCCATTTTTTTTGTTATTTAAAAAAAAAACAATGTCAACATCAATTCAATTAGAAAAATTAATCAATGATTTTGAAATTGATACGTTAATATATGAACGCATTGAAAATAAATTTTTAAATTTTGAATCCTTTTGAAAAACATTAAAACTACCAAAAAAAATATATGCAAATACATCAAGAACATATTTTTTTTAATTTTGTTTTTGCTATTTTTTGGTTTTTTATAATTGTTTTTTAAAAAATAGGGTTATAACAAAGGTAAAGTCTCTCTCTATGGGTATCTTGCCTAGTCAACAAAAGTATGCCCTTCATATTTTTTACCGAGCATAGATGTCTTGTCAACTAGTTGATACTCAATCATCTTCGTCCTCAAAATTATCCATGGTGTTTGGTGCTTTTTACTCTGATTTCACTCGGTTTAGACAAATTATTGGTGCTCCACAATATTTTACTTTTTACCATGCCTAATATATGTTATGTCATGAATAAGGTGTGTTTGTTCATAGATGCTCTTATTGGGGATCATTGGGTAGCTACTAAAAATATCTTGCATTATGTTCAGGCTACGACTTCATATGATTTACACATCACTTGAGGTTCATCCTTTTTTCTTTTTATTGCTTCACTAATGCTAATTAGGCAAGCTGTGTTGATGGCTGTAAATTTATTAGTAGGTTATCTTGTGTATCTAGATAATACTCTTGTTTCATGGAAGTTTGGGAAACAACAAATTGTTGCTTAGTCCTTCATGGTACAATTAAGATTTATGGATTCACTTTTTATTGTCAAAACTTCAACTTCCCTACCCTTCTATTACTACATTATGATGTGATAGTTTAAGAGCTACCTATTTATATGTAAATCTAATTTTTCATATTTGTACTAAACATGTTAAGATTGGCTATCATTTCATTCATAGTAGAGTTGCTAAGATGGAGATTCAGGTTCGGTTCATCATTTCGTTCACAGTAGAGTTGCTAAGATGAAAAGTTCTAGGCCCATGTCTTACCAAATTTGTCCAAACAATTGAGATCATTTGGACATCTAGAACTCGAGATATGACCCAATTATCGAACAGTATTTCAGTTTGGACTGCACCACCATCTCTTTTCTAAGCTTCACCCTCTCTTTATCTTCACAATTTCAGTAGTTGAATTCATCAATCAATCCTTTGATTTATGTGATAGGCCTTCATTTAAAATGAACATTTACCATATATTAAGGTATTTTATAGTATCAGACTTATTATTATAAAACATGCTTTAGTTAAGGAGTTATTGATACTTTAAGTATAAAATAATGATATAAAACCTTGATAAACATGTATTTTTACATATTAATCACTAAGATGGAGATTCATGTTCGGTTCATCTCTTTCAAAGATTAACAACCTGATATTCTAGCTAAACAACTTCCTTATGCTTTCTTCGCTCATTTTCGGTCTAAGTTTCGTGTGGAGTCTTCACCTTCAACTTTAGAAAGCTTATAAAGAAAGTGTGTTTGCTATGACAATTACCTTGTATTTGTACATGCCTTATATATGTATCTATCTTATATAGTGTTGTTATCATGGGTAGTGCATTCCATTATATTATTATTATTATTTTACACAACCCTAAGTATATAAACATAAATGATGACGACTACAATTGTAAGCACCTATCATCATGCATACAAACTTATTTCTCTCAATTATCTTAACTAGTTAAAGCCAAGCTACAGATTCATGAACTACGTGTGTTTAATAATGCAATACAAATGTTTTTGTAAAAGTGTATTTGGGCTGAAAAATTTCCAAATGATTCTGGCAAAGTGTGTTTTGAACAACACTTTCAAACGAAGTACAAACACATTACCTAAGCTTTGTTATTGCGTAATTATCTGCTACCTCGTTTTATTCCATCATGCTGGGTTTGCTTGAAAACCACTGATTTTAGACCCTTCCGAAGCTGATTGATGGAGTTAAACAAACTCCGCATCCTCTGTGGCATGGAAACTGGATTGATCTCAGTAGCTTTCTTGACTGCAAGACTTGTACTTCGTCAGATTTCTTGATCCTTCTTGTTGTTGAAAAATTGCAGGTGAAATGACCTTTTGTGGTCTCTTATGACGACTCCAATTCTTGGTCTTCCTTGTTTTCCTAAGGATGAACCGTCCACATTTCACTTTGAAAAACCTTGTTGTGGGCTTCGTCAAAGAGTCAGTGTTTGGCGTATGGTTGGAATCTATCAATTCTCGGAGTCTGATTCAAAGGTCATTACCTGTGTAAGCAAAATTCTCGTGAAGACTTCTCGCCCAGAAAACAGCTTCATGGAAAATCAAACAGTAGATACAATCCCAATCAGGCTTGCAATAATTTAAAAAACAAGTTATTTCTAGCTAGCAAAATGAATCAAAGTTCAAAGTACTACATAAAACATCAAACACCACAAATTAAGAACGCTACCCAAGATGGAGGAGATGGTGGCAATACCAGAGGGCGTGAGACCGTGAGACTAATTCTAATGTGAGAGTTACATGCCATTTCTGCAACTCCGATCAACATATCAAGCCTGGTAGAATTTTATAATTATGTTATTTAATTAAAATAAAATAAAAGAATTAGACTTGCTTTTTGTTATTTTAATCCCAAGCGCCTCTTTTATTTGTGTTTTTTTTTAATCTTTTTTATACAAAAAGAGTTACACATGTTTAATTGTAATATAATTAAATAAAAAATAATTTTAAAAATAAAAAATTAATAAAATATGATGGAGTGTATGATTTGAATTGCAAGTTTGATAGGTTAATTCAGGTTCACTTGAGCTTTCAATTGGATTTTTTTATTAATTTTATCTTTATTGTTAATTAAAAAATACATTTCATAATTTATTTCAATTTACTTTATAGGGTTATCACAGTCTTATTACTTAAATCATGGTTTTAATTGATTAACCCAAGTTGACCCATGTCAATTTAATATACTACCACCTCAATATTAAAAAAAAAAAATACTGTTCAATATATCACCCTTTCAATATTAAAAAAAAAAAAATTGTCGCCTAGTGTTGGGTTTTGAAATCATGATTTTTTCTCTGTTTTAAAAAACATGTTAATTAGTAATGCCTGGATATTTTTTTTATATTAGAAAAAAATTATTCTGACCCGCGAAGTGGTCTAGTACTATCTAAAGTAACATGCTAGTCTATTTTTAGCATAGTTATAAAACTTAATTTAAAAATTAATTTGAGATAAGATTCGATTCATATGTAAGAAAGTCAACCTGGATTGATCCAAAATACATACATTGAAAAAAAGATGTCATTTTGAGGGATAAGTTTTACACTGGGTTGATTGTGATAAGTTTTTGACTAAGTCATACTAAGCCCTCCTTCGCCCTCTCGTCTCTAATAGTTTAGTGCTTTTGGTGGATGTGAAACATCTTTGATGCCTGTTGACTCATAGGAATGATAGGACCAAGATGAAAGGGAGAGTGACAGTGTGAATATAATTATTACACTTCGTTCTTTCTTTTCTTCTTTCTCTTTCTCTGTCCATTGTATCATCGTTCTTTCTTTCTTTCTTTTTAATTCACTACTGCAAATTAATTTAGGCAATTCTTGCAAATTAATTCGGGTTGATGGCAGTGAAAGGATGTGAATGTGTGGCTCACATGATCAATGAAAACATATTAAGTAGGGAACATGACATAGAATTTATAACCATGCACGGGGATGGAACAGAAAATGGGATAGAATAAAAAGGTTCAAAGGAATAGGCAGCGGAGGAAATACATTCAAAATAATGATAACGAAAGATGGATGAGTTAGTGTAAACTGGAAACCAATTGAATAAACACATATAATCAGAGACCGTCCTTAAGGAAAAACATGCATTTTCATGTAATTAAAAAAAAGGGGAAAAACATGCATGCTTTCACTACCGGCCTGATTTAGAACATGTTTTTACTTTCCATTGTGGGTGATCTTCCCACTTGTCCATTTACATAGATTGACTCAAGTACATATGTAAAGACATGTGAAATTGTAATAATAATAATAATAAAATAAAATAGGTTGGAAAAAAATGGTTTTGATCTTATTTGAGCTTTGTTGTATTCTTAGCTTGAATAATGTGATCTATTTATTTATTTATTTTTTTGATAACCCAGAGTGTCCGGGCCAGCTTACGCGTACCACGACTAATCTCCGGACCTACTAAACATCCTGCAAGCTTAGTAGGCAGGTAAGGCACCACGGAGGTAACATGCTAATGCACAGAGAAAATTAAACTTGGGACAATGCAAGCCTTGCAATTGACCACTAAACTAAACCCTCAAGTGCTTGTTCTATTTATTTCTTCAATGACCGGATAGCAGCACTAATTCATCCATCGTATAGCCGACTGTGTATATTTGTGACATCCTATCTATATTGTTTTCTTAGAAGTAATGATGAAAAGATAAATAAAATATCAAATAGAGAACGAATTGTAAAAGAATGATGATGAGAGAGATATGAATCATAATAAAATATTAAAGGGAGAGAGATAATGGAGCGAAGTTAAGGGTAAAAATGTGAAAAGGAATAAATGAGAGGATGCGAGAGGGAGGAATTTTTGGAACTAAAAGAGATACAAATGGAAATCCTTGAATCACAATATCTACCTATATATATATATATATATATAGAGAGAGAGAGAGAGAGAGAGAGAGAGAGAGAAGGCAATAAAGAAGAAAAAAGAAAAGACTTCTAAAATAAAAAAAAAATAGAAAAAAGAAAAAGTAAAGAATGAAAATAATATAAAAAAACCAATTTAAATCAATTAAAGTTTCTAGAACAAAAATCCTGAAACGATGTAGTTTTAGTTATTTTTTATAATAACATTGTTCTAAAAAAAATCTCTATTGGCTCAACCAAGGTTAGATTACATTATTAAAAAAAATATAGTTTTTTATTTTTTAGCTGCAATTTTATTGAGAACAAAAAAAATTGGGAAAACTTTTGCATGGAACATTTTAAGTTTCCGAGGAAAAATAACCCTTTATTTATTTTGTAGTTATTTATTTGTTTTTTTTTAATTAAACATCCCAATGTAAAACAAGAAAAGAAATTCAAAAAACTAATTCTAATGGAGGAGATGGTGGCAATACCGGAGGGCGTGAGACCGTGAGGCTAATTCTAATGTGAGAGTTACATACCATTCAAAGCACCACATAAAACATCAAACACCACAAATTAAGAACGCTACCCAAGATGGAGGAGATGGTGGCAATACCAGTGGGCGTGATACCGTGAGGCTAATTCTAATGTAGAGTCACATACCATTTCTACAACTCCGATCAACATATCAAGCCTGGTAGAATTTTAGAATTATGTTATTTAATTAAAATAAAATAAAAGAATTAGACTTGTTTTTTTTTTATTTTAATCCCAAGCACCTCTTTTAATTGTTTATTTTTTTAATCTTTTTTTATACAAAAAGAGTTACACATGTTTAACTGTAATATAATTAAATAAACAATAATTTTTAAAATAAAAAATTAATAAAATCTGATGGAGTGTATAATATAAATTGCAAGTTTGATAGGTTAATTCAGATCCATTTAAACTTTCAATTGGATTTTTTTTAATTTTATCTTTACGGTTAATTAAAAATTAAATTTTATAATTTATTTTAATTTGTTTTATAGGGTTATTACAGTCTTATTCCTCAATTCATGGTTTTGATTGATTAATTCAAGTTAACTCAAGTCAATTTAATATACTATCACCTATATATATATAAACAATATCGACCAATACATCATCCTCTCAATATTTTTTTAAAAATATCGCCTAGCATTGGGTTTTGAAATCATGATTTTTTTCTTTCTTAGAAAACACATTAATTAGTAATGCGTGGACCTTTTTTTTATGTTAGAAAAAAATTATTTTGACCCGCGGTGTGGTCTAATACTAATTGAAGTAACATGCTAGCTTATTTTTAGCATAATTATAAAACTCAATCTAAAGGTCGATTTGAGGCAAGATCTGATTCACAGGTTAAAAAGTTCAACCCAGATTGACCCAAAATACATGCATTAAAAAAAAAGATTAAAAATGTGTCATTTTGAGGAATGAGTTTTACACTAGGTTGATCGGATGAAGGATCAAACCAAGTTTTTGACTAAGTCATCCCAGGTAACTTTTTTTTTAAAAAAATATGGTGGATTAATTTGGGTTGCGAGTCAACCAATTCATAAGTCATCTTATTGTACCGGCTTAGATTTTCAGCCGGTATCCCTTCCACTTTCTTTAGTTAGATATTTCAAAACTATTTCTTAACCAATGCTACTAAACATGGCTTGTACAATAATTTGACCAATCAAATCATAGTTATCAGATTTGATTTGAAAAAAAGTTTATATCACTAAAGTATGTTTGATATTGTGGTAGTTGTTATGGTTGTGATTTGAAAAAAATTATTTTTATAAAAAGTAGTTTTAGTTGAAGCTGGTTTGAAAAAATAAATGTTTGGTTAAAACTGTGGTTGAAATTGAGGTTGAACAAAAAGTAGTTTAATGTGTTTGGTTAAAAAATATTTTTCAAATTGAGGTTATAAAATAATTAAAAAATATATATTAATATTGATGGTTTTTAATTTAAATATTGTAGATTTAATTATTGGTATTACATCATGAAATAAATAATATTGATATCAAATATTTTTTATTATTTCATTAAACTACGTGTAATTTCATTACATACGAAATCTATTTAACAAGGATTATATTTTCATGGTTTCTTAAATGCACAACAAAATTAGGTAAAAATATAATCAAGAACAAAATTAGGATTGCAATCAAATTCTGCAAATATTACATCATCAAACGATCTCCTTCTAATTTTTCAAATAAAACACAATTAATATATATATATGGTTTTAAATTTAAATATTTTAGATTTAATTACTACTATTACATCATGAAATAAATAATACTTTATATAAAATATTTTTTATTATTCCATTAAATCATCTACAATTCTATTATGTACAAAATTCATCCGACAAGTATTATAGTTTCCATGATTTTTTGAGTGTATAATAAAATTAGATAAAATATTATCGGGAATAAAATTGAGATTACAATGCGAGTGAATTTAATTCACTCTACACTAGTTTTTTAAGGAAAAAAAAAATTATTCACATGACATGCGAGTGAATTTATTTCATTTTAAACTAGTTTTGGTTTTTTTTTTTAAAAGCAAGTGAATTTATAATTCATTGCACTGTTTTTTTTTAATAAATTATTCAATAAACATTGGGAGTAAATTTATAATTTACTGTACTATTTAAAAAAGTTATTGCGAGTGAATTAAATTCACTCACATTATTAAACTTAAAAAAATAAACGGTGCAAGTGAATTCATAATTCACTGCACTATTTAAATAAAAAACTATTTAATTAATAATTAACAATACGAGTGAATTATAAATTTATTTTCACTGTTCACATAAAAAAATAAACAATAAAAAAAAAAACAACAAAGAGTTGCTTCGGCAAAACCTCGATTGCAAACGTGAATTGTACTAAGCCCCGCCAAAAATAAATTGTGGTTCTTTATTACAAAGGCTGCGGTTTGCTTTAAAAGCAACAAGAAGTAAACAAATAGCCACCAAATCACCTCATCAACCCATTAAATTAATGATATACCATATTAAAAATAATATATTTATTTTCAATGTAAGCTATTGACACAAGTTCATGCCACGTTCTAGCGTCTCCAGCTTTGAAAATTAAGTTCAAGTAACTGGGTTCAAATTTCACAACCGGCCGCCCTCGTTCGCCCTCTCCCTCTCTTTCTCTCTCATCTCTAATAGTTTAGTGCTTTTGGTGGATGTGAAACATGTTTGATGCCTGTTGACTCATAGGAATGATATGGACCAAGATGAAAGGGACACTTCGTTCTTTCTTTTTTTCTCTCTTTCTCTGTTCATTGTATCATCGTTCTTTCTTTTCTTTTTCTTTTTCTTTTTTAATTCACCTCTGCAAATTAATTTAGATAATTCTTGCAAATTAATTCGGGTTGATGGCAGTGAAAGGATGTGAATGTGTGGCTACATAGAACCAGGGGCACATGACAATGAAAACATATAACCAGTTTTATGGTTTATCTCTCCAATGAGATAAAAGTCATCCCTAGTATAATCATTCAAAAGAAATTCATCATTGTTTTCTTTAGTGGACACTATCTTATTTCATAGAGTTAATAATTAGGAGATTAAAGTTAGAAATCAGTAATTATTAAAGCAAGCAAAGGGACCGAAATGAATGAGAGTTGTCACTATGAGCCTAGCTAGACGGATGTCAGCCGATGAAATTTAAAATGTTTTCATATGGCATGATACTTGGAGGATATTCCAATTCATTACAAAATCTAAATTCAAGCTGACAGTTTTCGATATATTAATGTTCTCGAATCCAATACCAAGTAAAAAGCTGTATTTCATAAACTAACAGAAGCAAGAGGGATTTGTGCTGTAAAGTCGTTTGTTCCACAAGAAGTTCAAGGATGAAAGTTGATCGTGAAGCAAGAACATATTCCGGTCGAATTTACGTGTTATAAATGTCTAGCTAGTTGGTTTTGTTCTCGTTGCTCGATCACCATCAATCAAAAGCAAGAAAGTTGTCACAATTGCAGAGACGTGGGTTTGGGACCATGACATAGAATTTATAACCATGCACGGGGATGGAACAGAAAATGGGATAGAATAAAAAGGTTTAAAGGAATAGGCAGCGGAGGAAATACATTCAAAATAATGCTCGTTGTACTTCAAGGATCTGCTTTTACTTTTGATTTGATTTGTACCGATACGACCTCCCTTGCTTCTTTTATCTCTTCTTTTCTTTCTCTCTCCATTTATACTTTAATAAAAAAGGATACGGCAATTGCAAAAATAATAGGAACGAAAGATGGATGATTTAGGCAATAAAGAAGAAAAAAGAAAAGACTTCTAAAATAAGAAATTTAGAAAAAATAAAAAGTAAAGAATGAAAACAATATAAAAAAAACCATTAAATATTGTCATTATAAGATTCAATTTAGATCAACTAAAGCTTCTAAAACAAAAATCCGGGAACGATGTGGTTTTAGTTTTTTTCCATAATAACATTGTTCTGAAAAAACAAATCTCTATTGGCTCAACCGAGGTTAGATTACATTATTAAAATAAATATAGGTTTTTATTTTTTAGCTGCAACTTTATTGAGAACAAAAAAAAATTGGGAAAACTTTTGCATGGAACATTTAAGTTTCCGAGGAAAAATAACCCTTTATGTATATTTATTTTATAGTTATTTTCTAATTTGTTTTTTTTTAATTAAACATCCCAATGTAAAACAAGAAAAGAAATTCAAAAAACTGAATTTGTTTTAAACTATTACTAAATAAATTAATTTTTTAAGTATTTTAGAAATAAATTTTCAAATAAAGGAAATAACAAAAAAAGTTTTGTTCATTATTCCGAACAATATTACCAATAATTACTAAATTAAAAAAATTAATTTATTTTTCATCGATAATCCATCAAAAAATAAGGTTTACAAGAAAATATATTTTTTGTATTCTTCATAAATAAATTTAAAAAATACAAATATTATTTTGTCTTTTTTCATAAGTCATTTATGTTTTTTAAAAAATTATTTTGTTTCCATCAGCCTTACATGAAAATAATAACAAAATGTTTTGCCGTAAATAATAGGGTTTTTTTTGAAATGTAGGCCTTACTTGGCTAGCAAATCATCGCACTTGTACAACGTCATGATTTGGGTGTGAAAAGAATAAGAAATTCTAGTCTTTTAGGATTTAAAGATTTGGAGTTAGTACTTAGTGTTTTTTTATCACTGTGAAACCTAATTGGTCTATAGAGTTTGGATAAGAGAATTGGTTGTGTATAAAGAACAAAATCACTCTTAATATACCCCACCTAAAGTAATATACATTGTTCATTTGTTTGATTATTATTAAGGCTATGTTGTGTTTTACTAATCATTGATCTATTTATTGATTGAAGCGAATATAACTCAATAAAGTGAATCATGATTTTATATATCAAGCCTAACTCTTCTAAAGTTAATTAATATGTTATTTTATTTTTATTTCTTTTAATATTGGCAACACATATTACCTATAAGTTCACAATTCTTAAATATTAGGAGTAAACAAAAGGAGAAAGAGTGTGGGGTTTTTATTTATTATATATTTAATTTGTCATTGTTTAATGTTAGAAATATGTCTAACATATAAGTTCATAAATCCTAAAATATTAAAAATAAACATTTTTTTGTGGTACTTAATTTAGACCAAGTTCCTAATAAGCTTAATAAACTTGTTATTAAGTTAATTATGCAAGCAAAATATAAAAACTATTTTGTTGTTTAAGTTTTGGTAGTTTCAAGAAATGCTAAATCATGCAATATGCTTTGTTTTTTTATCTTTTTTTTTCTTTCATATTTTTTATTAAACATGAATTTTTGGAGAAACTTAACCATAATGTAAGTTAAAACAAGAAATTCAAACCATTAACTAGTTTTAAGTTAAACAAGAAGTTAATTTTTTTCTAATCTTTTTTTTTCTAACACATGCTAAAAAAGATAAAAATTATGCAAAGGCACATATACACACACAAACATCCCCTTTTCACTAATTTACTTGCATACCCTACAATCATCATCATATGATTGACTATGATCAAAATCAAACACATAAAAAACCATCCAAAATTTGAAGTAAACCTTCTGAAAGAGGCTAGACAAGATTTGCACTATCAGAGTATTGTAGAGGAGTTATTGGGCCTCAAGGATGATGTTGAAGCATAGTAGAAGTGTGTGTATCCACGCACCACTTTCATTGTTGGCATGTGGAACCATACATTGCTGCTTGTTAGTGGGAGTAACCTAGTAGATTTGAAGTGCCTCCCTTCCCTCATCACTTTTACAATGGCAATGAACTTAATTGTTACCTACAAAAGAAAAAAAAATACACAAATAAAGCTTCAATTTATTTCCTCATTTCTCTACAGATATGTTTCTCCCTCTCTCTTAGATCTACCTCATTTAGTTCAGTCTCTTCCTCCTCTATTGGGTGTCATGGGGAGAAGGTTAAAGGAACTTGGTGTAGTTACGAGGCTCCGGTTTAGTTTATAGGGGAGAAAAAGGGACCGACTTTAACTTATAGAGACTACTAGAGATGTTGTGGGTGAATAAAGTTGTTGTTGATGATAGGCCTGTCACTAGTGGTGTTGATGGTGATCGATTAATGATGATAATGAGAGGGATAATGGGTATATGGTTGATGTTGGGAGGAGATGATGGGTTTATGGATGGTATCGGGAGGAGATGATGCGCTATTGACACGACCAAAAGATTGATGTCTTATTTCAAATGAAGGAGTGTCGAAGTAATAAATAACCCGGCAAGAAGAAGGTCAAACCACAGGGAGGTTAATTATATAAATTATAAATAACAATAACAACAACAACAACAACAACAACGATGATGATGATGAGTTAAAGAGGACTTTGAGATGTAAGATTAGTGTGAAGATTAAACAATGATAAAAACATTTATCAAAGTTAAAGGATCCACTAATGGTATTTTAAATAAGTATAATAAAAACTATTTTTATTACTCAACTAGAAACCACACACAAAGGAGGTTCCAATCGGATAATTTGTCATTAATAGCTCATTATAAATTATTAACATGATTATATTAATCATCTTATTTAAGTAACACCAAACTTTTAAATATTGTTAGGAATTTATGATGCTAACTTATATTAACAACAAATCATGTTTCTTTTATAGCACAGGTGTAGGTTATACCATATGGTTGGCAATGAAAGTGTCAAGCATTTGTTGTACCAAGTGTTATACAATACAAATCTAGATTAACCATTTAACAAGCAAGGTATTAAGAATTATTAAGATAAAAATAATAAGACATGTTAATAGCAAGTTGTTTAGGATGTAAGCATTGAAGTCCATATTGAGCTTATATTATACTTATCCTAACACCATTAGTGAAACCTTTTAACCTTGACATAATAAATTTAGCTAAACATAATGAAGAAGAGAAACATAGATAAACAAGATAAGAACATAATTATATAAGTATAGTAAAGGAAATGAAAAGCACAAACAAAAGATTAAGAAAAATATAATATGGAATAAAACTTGAACATTACAAAAATACAAAGAAAGAGAGCAAGAGCAAGATCTTGATCTGAACAACCAAGATGCCTAAATACATGGTAAAAGCCTCATTTTATTGGCAAAATTTAGAACTATTTATTTGATGACTAATTGTTGAGTGGTTCGCCACCTCTTGACTTGGTAACAATCCTTATCTTCTTGTCTGCCAAAAACATCATTGCTAACGTCAGAATTTGAACAGATTCTCCTCATGAAAGTTCTAGAAAATTGTCTCAAATTTCCAATAAAAAAAGAATCAGTGCATTTGGACTTCTAGAACTCGAGATATGGGTTGAATATTGAATAGTATCTAGGTTGTAGGACAAATTCTGACTTTTTTGTTGTTGCTATAATTTGAACTTGAAAATGGTCTTTTTGAATCTTGTACTTCTCATGAAAGTTTTAGGCCTATGTCTTAGATTTCTAGCCATATAAACCAAACTAAAATCCATGATCTACAGCGCCAGATATGACCCAATGACTTAACGGTGTTCCAGTTTGGACTGAACCAACATCTCTTTTCTAAGCTTAGCCCTCTCTTTGTCTTCTTAATTTCAGTAGTTAAATTCATCAATCAATCCTTTTATTTATGTGATAGACCTGCATTTAAGATGAACATTTACCATAAATTAAAGGTATCTTATATTATTATATATGATATTATAAAACATGCTCTAGGTAAAGAGTTATTGATACTTCAAGTGCAAAATGATGATATAAAACCTTGATAAAAATACACTTTTAAGTACTAATCAGTTATGGTTGGTTGTTTATTGAGGCTGTTATGGGATAGGTCACAACATTAGATGAAGAGGAATATGTTGATATATTGGGTTTGGAGGAGAAGGAATTAAGGACAAGAGAAGAGATAATAGGTAGTTGTGGGTGAGAGGGATGGCTTTTTTTTTTTTTTTTTTTTGTTCTTGTTGGAGAAATTATACATAATGGTGTGAAAATTATAGGATTTTGTTTTTAGGCAATGAGGGAAAATGTAATGGATTTTTTTTTAAGTGTTAGAGATAATGGAGACGGGGATGGCAAAATGAGAAAGAGATAAAGAGATCATAAGGGAAAGAGCTATTATTGGAAAAATGATAGAGCTTTATTCTCTTATTTTATGATTTCTTTTTTTTTTCTCCTCCTTCTTTTGATTCCCCAACTTGGTATTTTTACATGGAACTTGGGAAGAATCAAAACTTTTAATAGGTGGCTCAATTGCGGCCATTAACTCTTGTACTAATCATCTCTACCTTTGAACTGAATACATCCAACTTTGTACCTAAACAACTAGCTTAGGGTGTGTTTTTTTAGCTTGTTTTTTAATGATTTTAGGGTTGTAAGTTATAGGTTTTGGTTTGTTATATGTGTGTGCTTTTAAGAGTAGGAGAGTATGCCTTTTCATCTTAAGTTCAACATAAAGTAAGAAGCTTAAAAAGAATAAAGGTTCTCTTTTGCTAGCAAACTCGTGCACCTCATTGTCCAATAGGTTTGACTAATTTGGTAGGTCTCTTTTTATGGGTTTGTTGAGGGCTTTGGACCCGAAAGTGGATAAAACCTATGCTGGGATGGTAGTACATAATTAGGGCTATTGGATGGGTATTGCTTGTCCCTTTTGTCCATTTTTTATTCTTTTTATTTTTGTCTTTTTATTTTTTTAAAAGACAACATCAATGTTAACTCGATCAAAAAAAAAATAACAACGGGTGTGTTTTTTTAGCTTGTTTTTCAATGATTTTAGGGTTGTAAGTTATAGGTTTTGGTTTGTTATATGTGTGTGCTTTTAAGAGTAAGAGAGTATGCCTTTTCATCTTAAGTTCAACATAAAGTAAGAAGCTTAAAAAGAATAAAGGTTCTCTTTTGCTAGCAAACTCGTGCACCTCATTGTCCAATAGGTTTTGACTAATTTGGTAGGTCTTTTTTTATGGGTTTGTTGAGGGCTTTGGACCCGAAAATGGATAAAACCTATGCTGGGATGGTAGTACATAATTAGGGTTATTGGATGGGTATTGCTTGTCCCTTTTGTCCATTTTTTATTTTTTTTATTCTTGTCTTTTTATTTTTTTTAAAGGCAACATCAATGTTAACTCGATCAAAAAAAAAATAACAAAAGATTTTGAAATGAACAGGTTAATATATATATTTTTAATGTGTTCATTTATTAACCTGTTCATTTTAAAATCTTTTGTTATTTTTTTTTTATTGAGTTAACATAAAATAAGAAAATAAAAAATGGACAAAATTTTTTAATTTTGGATTCTTTCAAAAAGACATTGAAAATGATGCAAATGTGTCAAAAATACATTTTTAGACTTTTTGTTGTTTTGTTTTGCTATTTTTGGATTTTAAAAAAAAATACTTTGAAATAAAAGGTCAAGTTTTGATTATGATATTTGCCATCTCTTTACAATACTTATTGTATAGAGTCTTATAAGAGACTTTAGAAGGTAAGTATATAAAGAAAAGAAATGGTGTGAAAGCCTTTTTAGGTTAAGAGAAAAATCCACTAAGAGTTTTGGTATTAACAAATAAAGGGTTTTCTCTTTGTTTTCAAAAATATTATTGTTATTCAGGCAACCTACTTGTTATGTGAAAAATATCTAGTATTTTTCATGAATGGTTTGTGTTTGGGTAACCTACCAGTGGTCTGTGATCTGGTGACTTGCTTGTAATCTATGTTTAGGTGATTTGTCTATTAGGTGAAAAATATCTAGGACTTTTTATAAATGGTCTATGTTTAGATAGCCTACATGTTGTTTGTGATCGACTAACTTGCTCATGGTTTGTGTTCGGGTGACCTATATGTGATCTGTATTAGATGACTTGCTCGTGGTTGGTGTTCAGGTGACCTGCCCATGGTCTATGATCGGGTGACCCACCTATTATGAAACATATCTAGGATTTTCACAAGTGAAATGATTGATTTTAATTAATGATGATTTTTTTTAATAATGTCTTGGATTTTTCCAATGAGATGCCTTACCTTCCTTTTCTAATGTGGACCACCTTCTAAATTTTCTTGCGATTATCCATATTGGATTTCTTATCATCAAATGGAGCCTTGTTAGGTCCTCATTTGCTATAGTGTTATTGAACTCTTTCATTGTTAAAACTTTGTTGGGTTTTTAATGAATTAGAGCCTTGTTTGGCTCACAACGTTGTTAGGTTCTTATTTGTAGGAGTCTACGACTCTTATTTTGTTAAAACCTTGTTGGGGTTTTAATCAAATAGAGCCTTGTCTAGGATAAAATCTTTATTTGTCCTTAATTCCTTCTCCCCCAAACCCAATAGACCAACACATTCCTCTTCATCAAGTGTTGTGACCCTCAATAAACAGCCAACCATAATTGATTAGTATTTAAAAGTATATTTTTATTAATGTTTTATATCATCATTTTGCACTTGAAGTATCAATAACTCCTTAACTAGAGCATGTTTTATAATAACATGTCTAATAAAATAAGATACTTTTAATTTATGGTAAATATTCATTTTAAATACAGGCCTATCACATAAATCAAAGGATTGATTGATGAGTTTAACTACTGAAATTGAGAAGACAAAGAGAGAACTAAGCTTAGAAAAGAGAAGTTAGTTTTGTCCAAACTAGAACACTATTCGGTTATTGGATCATAACTTGAGCTGTAGGACTTGGATTTAGGTTTGATTTATATGGATAGAAAGCTAAGACATAGGCCTAAAACTTTCATAAAGAGTCCAAGATTCAAAAAGACCGTTTTCAAGTTCAAATTATAGCAACAATAGAGAAGTTAGAATCTGTCTTGCAGCCCAGACATTGTTTAGTTTTCAGCCCATATCTTGAGTTTTAAAAGTTCAAATGCACTGATTCATTTTTTGTTGGAAAGAGGAGATAATTTCCTATAACTTTTATGAAGATTATCGGTTCAAATTCTGATATTATTAATGACATTTTATTTAGATAAAAAGATAAAGATTGTCACCAAGTCAAGATGTGGCCACCCACTCAATAATTAGCCATCAAATCAATAGTTCTAAATTTTGGCTTATAAAAGGAGATATTTGTCATGCTTTTAGACATTTTGGTTTTCAGATCAAAATCATTTCCTTACTTCCTTTTTTTCTTTATAGTTTTAATGTTCTAGTTTTATTTCATGTTATAGTTTCATTAATATCTTGTTTATGCATTTCATTTCCTTTACTATACTTATATAATTATGTTCTCATATTATTTATTTATTTTTCTCTTCTTCATAATGTTTAGCTAAGTTTAATATGTCAAGGTGAAAAGGTTTCACTAATTGTGTTAGGATATGTATAATATAAACTCAATATGGACTTCAATGCTTACATCCAAGAAAGTTTGCTATTAACATGTTTTATCTTTTTATCTTATTAATTCTTAATACCTTGTTAAATGGTTAATCTAGATGCTTGGCACAATAAATGCTTGGCACTTTCATAGCCAACCATATAGTATAACCTACATTTGTGCTATGAAAGGAACTTGATTTGCTGTTAACATAAGTCAACATTATGAATTCCTAATAATATTTAAAAGTATGGTGTTACTAAAATAAGATAATTAACATGATTATTTTAAAAATTTATAATGAACTATTAAGGATAAATTATCCGATTAGAACCTCCTTTGTGTATGGTTTTTCATTGATTAATTAAAAGAGTTTATACTAAATTATTTATAATACTATTAGTGGATCCTCTTACCTTGACAATCGTTTTTATCTTTGATTAATACTCATATCAATATCACATCTCAAAAGTTCTCTTCATCTCCTTTTCATTTGTTGTTTATAATTTTATATAGTTCACCTCCCTATGGTTCAACCCCGGTATTGCCGGATTATTTATTACTTCGACACTCCTACACTTGGGAGAAGACATCAATCTTTTGGTCATGTCAATCTTGCTAAATATTTTTTTTTATATTAAAACCTTATTAGGTTTTTTAATCAATTAGATCCTTGTTAGGCTCAAAACCATACTGAGTCTTCATTTACTAGAGTCTTTCTGGACTTTTTCTTTGTTAAAACCTTGTTTGATTTTTAATCAACTAGAGATTTGTTAGGCTTAAAACCTTGTTAGGTTCTTATATAAGGGTTTTATTTGTGTTTTTAAAAGACTCTTTCTGCAAAAACATTATACAATGCAATGGAAAAAGGGATTAGATAACATACATCTTTACCTGTTTAGAAGTATATGTCCTTTTTTCTTGCAACTCATCTTGAATTTGTGGTGTATTTACAATTTCACATGGACACCTTGACCCATTTATTTATTGAAAGCTTTATGTCTTGCTGATCAATTTGAATAGATCATCTAGTACCTTTTCATCTGTCATCATTGACGAAAAATGAGCTTAAACTATCATTATAAATAAAATTGTTCATTGTCTACCTAATGGAAATGTTCACTAGCTATGTTGAATGGATGAAACTACCTTTAGTAATTGAAGTTAGCCCTTTGTCTTGATATACTCCCAATTGATCTAGCTATTGATTCTTTCAAATAAAATTACTCCTAGTTGATCTAACTCTTCTCATTCTTTTAATAATCATCAAAAGACACTCATACTATCATCACCAAGTATCATTCATGGTTTTCATGGAGTTCATTAAACCATCATTTGATTACTGGCTATAATGGACTCCTTACCCTAAACTAATCTAAATTGATCCATTACCTTATGTGGTTCACAACATTGCCACCTAACTGCTTAATATTCCAATGAATACCTATAAGAAGTGTCAACATTGTCAAGAACTTTATAAACTCCGTCAATAACTATTTTTGCATGAAAATCATTTTTTTTTAACCAAATCATAAATTTCAAATATCATATTCATTTAAGTTTAATTGTCACAAATATATTATGAAGATATAATTTTGAACATTTTTTTTTATCGTGATCCCAAGACATGTCATTTAACATTAAGATTCAACTTTCATGTGTATTTGGTTGACAATTGACACTATAAGGATAAAAAGCAAGTGTCACCTCAAAATCAGGTTGTCTATGGATCAAATAAGCATCCTGAAATTTTGATTATTGTATTTTGAAGCATAAATTTATCCAATGTAAGCTTTAAAACAAATTTCTTTGACTTTCTTGCAACTCTCTAAGGGTTTATCTTTAGGGAAACTAGTAATTTGATCTTTTATACAAACAAGATTGAAATTGATGAAGGTACGTGATAAGATGACCTTTTGTTTCTTAAGGTTTCAAAGCAAGAAGCTCGAGTAAAAGCTCAAGGTTTCGTTGAGATAAATTTATCTTATTTTTTAACTCTCAAACTATTCATCTCCACCTTTAAACCAAACCAGCTTGGGGATTTGTCTTTTTAGCTTGTTTTTCAGTGATTTTAGGGTTGCAATATGTAGGTTTTGGCTTATTATAAGATGTGTCCTTTTGAGAACATGAGAGTATTTTTTTTTCATCTTAAGCTTAGCACAAAATGAGGAGCTCAGAAAAGGACAAATGTTTGGCAAACTCATGCATCTCACTATCCGATGAGTTTAGTTGATTTGCAAGTCTTCTTATATGAGTTTGTAAGGGCTTTGGAGGGCAAGATGGGTAAAAATTGTGCTGGAATGGTAGTGTAGGGTTATTGGAAACATGTTTTTGGTCCATTTTATCTCTCTTTTTATTTTTATTTTTATTTTTATTTTTATTTTAAAATTTTTAAAAAAACAACATTAATGTCAACTCAATGAAAAACAATAATCAAAGATTTTGAAATGAATAGGTTCATACATGAACACATTGAAAACAAATTGTTAGATTTTGATTTTTTTCCAAAAAACATTGAAAATTTATCAAAAATATTTTTTGGATTTTGTTTTGTTATTTTTGGATTTTGTTTTTTGAAAAAAAGGTAGAAATTGGGTTAAGACACATGTTAGTTTATTTTACAAAGAAGATTTATTTAAGATATAACTTGTGAGAAATCTACATTTGCAATCAAATGATAATAAGTTAAGTCATAAACATATCTAAAGATAGTTAATGTTTTTATGTATATAGACAAAATAAATAAAGTACAAAGGGTTTTTTTTTTTTTTTAAACAAGAAAGGCTAATAAAACAAATAAGGTTTAAGAAAAGAAAGTTAAATTATAAAAAAAATATAAGATAAAAAAGAAAAAAGCAATATAAATTGTATTAAGAAAAATATGTATGAGTTTGATCAAAAGATTATAATAATAGGATATTTTTGGTTATAGAAAAGTTTTAAAATCAAAATAGAAGGAGCTTTGCATTTATATAGAGATTATAAAAAGCCCGATCTATATTTTTCATGTGAAAATATGATTATAATAATAATAATAATTATTATTATTATTAACAATGAGTTTTTTTCATTAAAAAAACAGGCTTTATGTTTGGAAAATTAATTATTTGTAAGGAAAAAATTGAAATCATTTTCAAGACGGAAACTAGTTTAAATAGGAAAAAAAAATCTTTTTTTCGTGCTTAATTTTGTCACTTATGAACAACTTAGGAATGTTATCAAAGTTTCCTTAATCCAAAGAGAGAATCCATCATCGATTCTATCCTTTTCTTATATTAGTGAGTTATTAAAAATTTAAATAACACAAAAGTGAAGTTGTATGAATTTACATCTAATAAAAAGTTTTTTAAAATTTTCAGACATTCAAGCTACATACCTAAATAGTAGCAGAGCCGATTTAAATTAAGGATCATTTCAGCAATGACTAATGGTTCCCACTCAAAAAAATATCCCAATAATAAATAAAGTATATTTGTTAATTATATCTTATGAAATGAAAATTGCTCTCATTTAATAAAAGGCTCCATGTACAAAATTTTAGATTGTCAAGGTCTGTTTGTCAAACATACATAAAAAATAATAAAAAGATATTTCTTAAATATTTTAAAAAGCTTTATTTATAGTTTTGCCCTAGACCTCATTCACCTTAAATAAGCTTTAGATAGAAATTATGGCGTGATGACGATATCACACACTTAAAGGTAAACAAGACTTAAAGTTAGAGTAAAGGAATTGAAAAAAATTTAAGGAAAAGTTTATAAATTTTAAAAAATATATAAAAAAATAAAATTCTTTTTAAACTGAAAGAATAATAAGTTCAATTTAATATAGCTCTCATAGATTTAGTGATGTTTATGCACTATGCTCCCTTCCTCATATTTAAACATGAAAATGACTGTTCAAATAAAAAAATTAAACATGCTAAAAATAGGGTTATATATAAAGAAAGTAAGTGTTCAAAGAGAAATTCTAAATTACAATGAGATGAGCTTTGTATTTTTTAATTGCAATGATAAAAGCTCTACATTTATAGTTCACAAAGAAAAAGTAATTTGAAACCTACGCTATTACAATTACAAATAAAACTAAAAGAAATTGATGATTTTACTATAACTTTTTTTTAATTGTATTCTTTTATGAGCTGTTTTGGATATTTTATGAGTTGAAAATCTCTTATCTTTGTGTGTTATAGATATTCATATGTTTTTACTAGATTCTAAAACTTTATTGAAAGCTAATTTAATGAGATATAGCTTGGGTTTGTAGTAGAGATGAACAATTAAAAGAAATCAAACCAAATTGAAAAAAAAAAAAAAACCAAGTGGCTAATCTTAAATTCATGTAAAAAAAAAAAAATTGGTTCATTTATTTTCTCTAATTTCTTATTCAATTAGTTTTGATTCAAAATTTATTTTATTCATTGCTCAATTCCTAGGTTGAGAGCAGAGGTAGAGAGATGTTGAAAAATAATTGAAGAGAAAAAAAGTTATTTGTTGATCACATTTCAATAATTAAAAAAAATATAATTTTAATATCAATCAGTTTTGTTTGATAAAATGAGTTACATTATAATTTTTTTGAAGTTTAATTTTGCTAGAGAAAAAAATTAAAACTTGGAAAATTCTTAGGATTCTAGTTATTATATTTTTTTTATTGTTTTAATGTCAATTCAATACTAGAAATGAATTTATAAAAGTATTTGTGTTTCTTAAGAGTCTTCAGATTAAAAAAAAGAAGTCAAAATGAGTTTCTTAAGTCGTAAAAATCAAACCTCAACTAAGATGGCTGGAAAGTCAACCAATAGACGACATGTTTTTTATTGCATTTGTCATAACAAGTATCACATTATCTTTTATGTTTTTTAAAATAAAAAATTAGATAGACAATACAAACCTAGCCTTCCAGGTCCACTCATAATTGCCCTGCTTTGTTTTGGGCTAAGAGCTAGCCTACATAGGCTGTGGATTAGGAGCCTAGGTTTTTTTTATATTTTATTTATAATTAGTTAAAATAAATTAAATATAATTATATTTAGGATTTTCTTTCATTAAATTCTATTTATATTTTAATTTATTTCAAATAATATTGTAATATTAGTAATGCTCTTTTTTATAGCTTTTCATGAATTTTTTATGTTCTTTTAAAGTTTAATCAAAATTAATTATAATTAAAGAAATAAAACTATATGTAAGATATTATTTCTTTAGACATTATTCAGCTTCACATTTATTTTCAAATCAGGTTATAGGAATGTTGGCAATTATTTTGTTAATTATTGTATGTGAACCTATTATGTAGGCTTTTATATATATATATATATATATATACACACACACGCGCGCGCGCATGCGTTTATGTAAATATTCTAAGAAAATAAATTTCAAATCATTATAGTTATAATAAATATTTTTTAAAAAAAATATTGTTACTTTTTATTAAATGATGTGTGCTTGTTATTAAAAAAAAAACTTATTGTGGTAGAAAAACAAAAAATTACATGAATCACAAAAGGAGAATTTGATGAAAAATATTATATGTTCTTCATATCTTGCTAATATATATTTTTTTATCACCATATAATTAGATAAAATAGATTTTGAAGAGTTCCTTGTAACAAGAGATTAGATATTTTAATTTATATTTATTTTTTAAATTTTCAACTTAGTTTTTAGTTAATATTAATTACATGACCCGCGCGATGCCGCAAGTCAATTATAATTTACATTTAAAAAAAAACTAAGATCTAAAAGTGTTAGATCTTTCTACAAAGTTATACCCAAGAGTCTTAGATATGGTTGAAATGCCTAACTCAAGAGTAATATCTATAATATTAATAATAACATTAAATTTGCATGACCTAAATTTAAGTGGGTTTGGCTGCAATACCAGACTTAATAGCATTGGACTTGGGTCTGGCTGCAAGGTCGTGTTATAAAAGTATGATAATTAAATAGATTAATTAAAAAAAATAAAGAAAAAAATAAATAGGAAGAAAAAAGCTAATGAAGAAAAAGAAAAAAAAATATGAATTAACTGGGTTAGCCCTTCAAACCAGGTTAACCCGTCAAACCTTAGATTCGCGTCATAAAAATTTGATAACTAAATAGGAAAAAAAAATTAATGGGTTAATCCAGAATTAACCGGGCTAATTCATCAAATCAGGTTAACCCGGAATCCGTATCATAAAAATTTGATAACTAAATAGAAAAAAATTAACATTAACAATTTAAATTAAACAAAAAAATTAATTTAAAAAAAAAAAAGACATCAGCCTTTTCACTCTAGACTGCATTGTGCAATCCATAGTCAAAAGCATAAAAAAAAAAAAACTAAAGGCATCAGCCGAGAACTACATAGAAAAAAAATTAATATTAATAAACTAAATTAATTAAAAAAAAACCTCTAAGAAGTAAAAAAAATAAAATTGAAAGAAATTTAACATTAATAAACTAAACTAAACGAAAAAAAATAATTAAAAAGAAAAAAAAAAAGCAAAAAAAAAAATTTAGGTTAACTTATCAAACCAAGGTAACCCGTTAAACCCGAGATCTGTGTCATGAATGTTTGATAACTAAATACAAAAAAAGTAAACGTTAGCAAATTGAACTAAACGAAAAAAATTAATTAAAAAGAAAAAAAATCTGGGTTAACTCGTCAAACCATGTTAATCCGTTAAACTCAGGATCTGTGTTATAAAAGTCTGATAACTAAATAAAAAAATTAATATTAACAAACTAAATTAAACAAAAAAAATTATGAAAATAAAAAAATTTGACGGGTCAACCTAAAATTAACTGGGTTCATCCGTGAAACCAAGTTAACCCGTGAAACTCAAAATATGTGTCATGAAAGTCTGATAACTAAATAGAAAGAAATTTAATATTAACAAACTAAACTAGAAAAAAAAGTAATTAAAAAGAAAAAAAGCAAAAAAAAATTTATAGGTTAATTTGTCAAACCAGGTTAACTCGTTAAACCCAGAAAACATTTCATAAAAGTTTGATAACTGAATAAAAAAAATTTAACATTAATAAATTAAATTATATAAAAAAATTTTGTTCAAAAAAAAAAACAAAGAAAGAAGCAAAAAAAAATAATCCTGAAATGCATAAAAAAATAGCTAAAAAAAAAAGATAAACCAACCTAAAAAATTAATGTTTTACTATGAATTGCACTGTACAATACACAATAAAACTTTAATTCGTTTTAGTATATTTTACCATTAACAAAATTTTTATATTTATTGACATATATAAATATTAATTTATATTATTAAATACCTTCATCAATTTTTTGAAATGACTAGTGTATTCCTCGATAAAACCGTTGTACGATTCCAAGTACGAAACCCTATTCCTTTTCCAAGACGCAAACTAGCTAGTTTAAGTAGGAAAAAAGGTCCGGTCCTTGAAATGTAATGATTTCATTATACATATCAATCACAAAGAGAGAAAGAAAAGAAATAGAGCAGAATTTAGAAACGATCATTCACAAATGGAATTCGAAAAGTCGCCCTACTAGAACTTCGGGCATGTGACAATCCATGTAATTAACTTCAAACCCTACCTGGCTAGTCAAGAATCACGACTGCCGTGTTTATTTTACTTGAATCTCAGTGCAAGGAGAACGGAGACGGGACTTCAACTTCATGAGACATGAGACTTGTAGCTTTTAGTTCATGTCAACATCTTATGTACAGCTACAAGTCACTAATGAGATCACCTCGCAGTTTTTCAACCTTTTCGGTGAAATCTCTTTTGTCCTTGCATGTCCATAAAGGAAACATCGAAAGATGGTCATAAACTTCTATTACATATTTTATGTGCCACTAAGATGCCATTTTCTTCTTATAAATTAGAAGCATGTAGAGTCCCTCCTCAAGCATCTTTCTTGGCCAACACTCTTTATTCTTTGCTCTTATTGATCTTTCTCAGTTCATGCGAACTTTCCTACCCTCATTTAGCCATGGAAGTTGGGTCTGGAAGCGGTGACAAAGCTGGGTTTTTCACTCAAGGACGCAGGTGGCTCAAGGCCTTGCCTGTGAAGTTCAAAGCTAACATGGTTGCTATGGTTAGGAACATAAGGAAACTTGGACAAGATGATCCAAGAAGAGTTATTCATTCACTAAAAGTAGGACTTGCACTTACATTGGTATCAACGTTCTACTACTGTCAGCCACTTTACAGTAATTTTGGTGTCACTGCAATGTGGGCTATCATGACTGTTGTTGTTGTCTTTGAATTCTCTGTGGGTAAGTCTCTGACATTTTAAAAATAGAACAGAAATTCCCTTTCATGATTTTTGACAAATTAATTTTCAGGGGCTACTCTTGGAAAGGGATTGAATAGAGGAATGGCAACGCTAATGGCTGGGGGACTAGGTATTGGAGCACATCACCTAGCAAACCTCTCTGGACATATTGGAGAACCCATACTACTTGGGTTCTTTGTCTTTCTACAAGGTATCTTTAACCATGCATGCACACAAAATAAAAATTATTGCACCTCAAAGTTCATACTGTATTGATCCTTACTGTTACATGAAAAGGTACTCATGTATTCAAAATTATTCTGTTTTTTGTTTGCAGCTACAATATCAACGTTTTTAAGGTTCTTTCCGAAAATTAAATCGAGATATGATTATGGGATGCTAATATTCATATTGACCTTCTCTTTGATATCGGTATCTGGTTATCGAGACGATGAAATATTAGAGTTCGCACAGAAAAGATTATCAACCATCAGCATAGGTGGTTCTGCTTGTGTCATCATTTCTACTGTGGTTTGCCCTGTGTGGGCTGGTGAAGATCTTCACAATCTGATCGCTCTCAACATTGAAAAGCTTGGCAACTCCTTAGAAGGTATGTATGTTCCCAACAAAGCAGTGCACTGAGTCGTAGTACCAATCAAGTACTGGATACATTCATTCCAGCTGTTCCTTTTTAACTAGATTTCAACATGCAGATGCTCAAAAACTTACTAAGATGACGTAAAATTTACAGGATTTGGTGATGAATACTTCAAAAGAACAGGGGGTGAAGAGAGCAAAGACGACAAGAAATTTTTGGAAGGATACAAAAGTGTTCTCAATTCAAAAAATACTGAAGAATCCTTGGTGTGTGTGTGTCTCTCATCCCCCCACCCCCAAGCTCCTCTTCCTTTACCTACTTACTTGGATTTTTTTCTGATAATATTTTTGATGCCTTCCAGGCTAATTTTGCTGCATGGGAACCAGGTCATGGTCGGTTCCCATTTCGACATCCATGGAAACTATACCTGAAAGTTGGGACTCTGACTCGAGAATGTGCCTATCGAATTGAAGCATTGAATGGATGCTTAAATGCTGACATTCAGGTATAAGAAAGGAAATTAGCTCCCTGGCAGCTATCTCATCTTTGATGTCTACATGCAATGTGATAAGCTACTTTAAGCCTTCGGCATAGATCCATTGTCATCAAAATGAGTAAAGTTCAAGCTTTTATGTATGGGTTAAGTAATAAAAAAATGAATACCAATTAGGAACATGTATGCTAAGAAGCACTCAGGTGATTCGTCACATGCTTATCTCTAAATATTTTCTGCTTATTCTTGCAGCCATCATCAGAAGTTGGTAGCATAATTCAGGAAGCATGCACAAATTTGAGCATAGAATCTGGAAAAGCACTAAAGGAACTTGCGTTGGCAATCAAAATAATGGTGCAGCCATCTTCTGCAGATTCCCACATTGAAAATGCAAAATCTGCTGCCAAAAACCTCAAATCTTTACTCAAATCAGGCATATGGGAAGACATTGACCTGCTGAAAGTTATACCAGGGGTTACAGTGTGTTCAATACTTATTGATGTGGTCACATGCACTGAAAAAATTGCTGAATCCATACATGAACTTGCCTCCAAAGCCCAATTTAAGAGTGTAGAGCCAACTCTATCAACAGAAAAGTTGCACTCAGGACAAATTCAGAGTGTAAAATCAGCTCAGATGGTCAATTGCTCCCATGTTGTCATCAATGTCGGTGAATCAACTCTGCCTTCCCCACCATGTGAGAGTTCTTCAGCACCAAACGCTAGCAAGCAAAGGATGGAAGTGTAAAAATATGTGACTATCATATTATGTATA
This sequence comes from Populus tomentosa, assembly GCA_018804465.1. Lineage (NCBI taxonomy): Eukaryota > Viridiplantae > Streptophyta > Magnoliopsida > Malpighiales > Salicaceae > Populus > Populus tomentosa. The sequence goes on from CM031969.1 coordinate 20,410,413, forward strand.
GGGTATTATCAAAATGAATCAAACTATAATAAGAAATATGGCAGAAATATCCTGAACCATGTATTTCAATTTATATCATCTTTTTTTTTTTTGGTAAAAATAAATGTCTTTTCTTCAGGATAAGAAAAATACCATTCTTCAGCCATATATGGGCAACTTATATTCTTTATTTACTTGTCATTTTGGTAAATACAGAATATATGGGACATCAACCATTAATAACAACCTTAAGCCCCAAGCAAAGTGATCAATTTGCTTGAAAGTCTTTTTATCTCTTTCATTCATAGCAGAACAATGAGCTAGCTAAAAGCCAGCCAAGGTTATACATATAAAGTGACTGAGGTCAAGATATATGCTCTTTTGTTCTTCATCCATCATGTTGTGCTAACATATCTTTGATTGGGGTGCATGAAATGGACAAAAGGATTCCCAAACTCCAATATTATGTGCTTTAAAATATTCCAACGTTTACACGTTTAAATATATATGAAGGGATATGAGATTTAATGTGCTGATACAAAGAATTTGTCCTTAGATCATTAGATGTACTTTGACAAAAAGAAAGACTAACAAGAACTCAAAATTTGTGGAAATATTTCTGTAAGAACTTTATCATTATCAACAACAAGGTCCGTCCATCAGAATCATCTTGTTGCACTCGAGCATTCTGTAAATCCAAGGCTTGCATCGAGCAAGTGTCCCTTCAAGTTCTAGGAGGAAATGTTTTGTAACTTTTTTAGTTTTTTTAACTTTAAATCTTTAACCAATCATGAAAGCTTTTTGAATTTGATTTTTACATAAAATTATCATTATCTTATTCTTGATTTCACTATTTTAATTACAAAAAAAAAAAAGAATAATAAGATTTAAACTCTTAAATGTTTGGTTATTAAATATTGAATATCATATTAAATAAATATTTTAATTATAGAAAAGTGATATAAAATTCATGGCTTATAAATTATTTTAAGGAAACCCATATAATTAAAACAAAAAATAACTAATTAATTAAGATGCGTGGATATATATATGATATGCAAATATTATGTCCAATTACCATGTCCGTCAAGACTAATTGATAAGATTTGGAAATTTTCACAGAACAAGATTTCAACATGCTGCCTCTTTTGTAGGGTAATATGCCTCTTTTGTAGGGTATGAGAACGTCAATTATGAGTATCCCACTTGTTAGAAGTTTGATTCGAACCTTTCTTTTTATATTTGGAAATTTTCACAAAACAAGATTTCAACTACTGTAAAGCGATTCAATTTATCTCTTAATCTGCCCACAGAAAACTATCATCTGGTTTTATAATAGAAACATACCTTCTTACATAGACAACCTTAGAGAATAAATGAAGACGTACAGCATGGTAATTGCCAGAAACGTTAACTAGGAAAGGAGTTCATGTCCCATGTCTTATTTGCCTGCAAATGCACAGATTTCTAAGGATAAAAGGTTCCTTCAGAATTCACACTAACCACACAAAATGAACATGAACAAGTGGTAAACAGCAAAAGGCGAAACAAGAGGTGGGATTTGAGTTGTTTTCCACTAGGACCTGCATTTGGTCGCTAAATAAATAAATAAATAATTTCCCCCCCTTTTTTTTTTGACGTACCCCATATATGGTTGAGAAATTAGAACCAACTTTTCTAAGATTTGTAGGAGCATGTATCACTTTAATAAATAACCCAGCTTATCATAGTAGTTCACCATCTTTTCTGGGCTTTGACTTCTTGTACCTGTCAAGATATATTTAATTATGAAAGGCTCGCTTTCTGTTGCTTTCCAAGAAAGAAACATGCATCAGCTATAGCACTTCCAAATTTACTTAAATCAACAGCATATTAATATTCATGGCGTGGACTCTATGCAGAATTTAATTAAATTGTGGATCGATCAGTTTGTTAAGTCATGTAGCGAGCACTATAAAGTAAGTAATTTATTTCATCTTTTTTCCTTGAGCTTCACTTTTTAATCAAAAACCTGTTAACATTCCACTTAGGTCTCGACCATTAAAATATCAAATATTAAATTAATTGTCTGGCCATTTTGATTTCATATATTTAATATGGTGCCAGTATTCCCGAATCTATCACTGGCTGTGTAGGATAAAATTAGAGACGATGGCTGATGTTAAGAATCATATATATCAGGGTAAGTAATACAGGAAGCTAGCTCGGGCAGGTTGGCTTTGAAGTTCCATAGGAAGTTCTCATATTACATATCATGAACCTTGTTAGAATTGTGCGTGAGACTCTTATATATATATATATATATATATATATATATATATATATATATATATATATCAAATAATAAAAAACCTTTTTCTTTATTTCTACACTTTCTAAAATATTTGAAGGTTTTGCAGAAGTACACAATCTAGTAATTTCTTAGGAATTTTGAGAACTAGTTGCAAGTCTAAGAAAAAAAATATTTGGTTATCCAGAAAAGTGAAGGGCCAAGTAACAAGCCTCTTCTTATATCCTTTACAGGGACAACAGTGATGGGCCGCTACATATTTATATTTAGTGTATTGGATAATAACATTTTTCTTATATAATTTAGATGTCTGAATTTTATGGTACTTCAAACATTTACTTCATGAATTCAGATAGATATATTATGAAAGAAAATAAATGAGACTCTTATTGTTTATTATATTTTCTATGAAAAAAAATCAGATTTATATCTTGCAACTTTTTATAAAATACCGATGGCATAATTCCTTCTGTAAATCTGTCAATTCTAATTTAAAAATATTTTTAAAAAATAAAATTGTGTAAAATAAATAATATAAATATGTATAGAATAATAGTAAAAAAACCAATTAAGCAAATAAAATATTAAAAAAAATAATACAAATCCATATATTCATTACAATTTTAGAGTGTTTCAAAAAAAAAAATTGAACTAGAACAATGGCGGAGGAGGAGGCTGGTCGTTCCCAGAACCATACAGCAAAAAAGGAGACAGACATGTACCATTCATCTATGATCTCATGCCCATGATGATCTGACGAGGTTGTTTATAATCCGCTAAGAGTTGCTGATATTGCTGGGTGAGATCAACTGCATATTGTTTCAAGGCCACGATCTTCTCAAACTTGGTGTTTGACATTGATTGGGAGCTCCCAATGATTGAGACACTACGGGTCACTCGTAAGTTATTGGTTGTAGTATTGGAGAATTCGTACACCCAATTTTTATTGAATCCACTAGACAATCCTGCCTCCATCCACAAAACTGAATCGAAATCCAGGTGGGACGAAGGATCGTCCCAGTATCTCTCCCTCAATATGTTATTATATGTCTCCTGAAAATTTAAAAAGAAATCATCATATTCAATTCAAGAAAATAATAACTTATGAAATAAAATGGTTGAACGAACATACCACAAAGTGTTGAGCACAGTTGTCGATGAACTGTTGCACCCTCCTTTGGCGGTCTTCACTCCGCACGTGCGGTCTCCACAAACATCTTCAATGAGCTCGGGTTATGTCCAAGAGACATAGCTTGTAAGAATAAAAATGTTGCAAGTTAAATATATTTATAAATAACAACAAATTAATTAATGATAGATTTAATTAAAATTAATCTTACCATCCGCTTCACATGTGCAGTGAACAAAACGGAGACGCCAATTTATGTGGTTACAGAACCATGAATTTCTCTATTTCGATTGTCGGCACCAGACTATGAGCGTCATGTGACTGCTCAAACATCACATGCTGGATATATTGTAGTCATATATCCTCTAAGATGTATGGCGGCCTGAAATCCCTCCAAACCGCCACATCATTTTAGCCTTGTAGATCGTTATCTGTAGTGTATTTTCTTTTTCTTTTTTCTGTGCTTCATACCAAAAATTATGAAACATACTTCCATCAATGAATTTTATATAAGTTAATGAAAAATTAGATTTTAAAATATAATTTTTTTTAAAAAAACAATATAGTATTGTTTTTGAAGTTACCTAATTGCTGAATGATTCTCCTACACCCTCCTCGCAACATTGTCATGCGTGCTATACCACTCGAATTTGTACTATGTATAAATAATTTATTAAAAATAAAAATAAAAATTTAATAAAAATAAATAAAATTAGACATTAACACCAACCTCAAATCTTTGAAACCATGCATTGATATAAGGTCTTCAATTAGGATGTCTGGAAACCTGACTCCATTGACATAATAGAATCTCCATCGATAATTTAAACGTCGATATTATTACTCAAGTGACCTCAATGTTTGTGAACCTATAAATAAATAAAATTAATAAAATAATAATTAGTTCATAAATTATGTTATAAGTAAAAAAAAAAAAAACCAAAACCAAAGCAAAACAAACTTATATTGAAAGGTTGTCCTTCCAATGTGCCTCAAACTTGCAGGTGAATTGATCCTGGTTTGAAGGCACATCGCTTCTACACTGTGGAACTATACTGGAAGAGACAGCATCGTAAGTTGGCACAGATGTCTCTTCTTGATCGGCAACTAAGGACAAGTCATCCGCGCTGCTAGAAGAAATAGCTACAACCATATGCTCACGACATGTTGTTGATTTTATTTTACACATCTACACAAATTGAATGAATAATTACATAATCAAATTCTATTATTTAAAAAAATAAAATTGACAGCACCTCTCTTATACTAGAGACTACCCAAATTTTTCAAACCTGCAAATATTGACAATATATATGTCACAAACCAGTTGATTTTATTTTATTTATACTGGAAATTTCATATTTTTCAATTTCATCTCATTTTCAGAATGATAATAAAATGTTTCAAACCATAAAATAAAGAAAACAAATTCTATATATAACCTAACATCTATATAAATTTAACAATAAAATAAAGAAAAAAAATTAATTATATATTCAACTAACATCTATTTAACTTCATCAATAATAATTAAAATTCATGGAAACAATCAAACACTCTATTATGCAATAATAGAGTAAAATTGAGATAAAATAATTAAATTTAATGCTATATATTCAATTAACATTTACAAGGCAAATTCAACAATAACAATTAAAAATCAACAAAATATTCAATTATTATAGCAATACAAACAATAAAATAGACAACAAATTAATATATATATTCTAGGAATAAAAAATGCTTACATTAATAGTGTGTTTATTTCTAGACTTTATCTATATACAATACAAAAAAACAAAAACTTATTGTTAATAAAACAAAAAAAAAAGATGAAAAAAAGAAAATCATTAAGTGTATTGAATTACAATATATACCTTTTAATTTGTTGAAGATGAAGGTACAACTATAGATAAAGATTACAAGAAAAAAAAAAGAGTTATACTGCCATTTTTTTCGACGACCTTACCAACAGACTATTAAATAATATTATTTTTAATTATTCTGTTGGTGATTCTATTGGTGAAATCACTTTAAAATTTTAAATTTCACACAAATTTTTAAATAACCCTCCAGAATTTTCATAATCAGTTGGTACAGTGAAATAAAAAAACACAATTAGAGATGCATTAATTACCCGCGCTTTGGAATTCACATTCCATCAGTGATTCAGAGGACTTCACCGACATAGGAGGTGAATAGTTCCCATCCTCTAGAAAATACCGACAGACTCATTCCATCTATAGAGACGTTAATGATTGTGGCATATGTAGTAAATATTTTACAAGTCTCTGTGAAATACCGACGGACTCATTCAGTCTATAAAGACATCGGTGATTGTGGCATATATAGTAAATATTTTAAAACTCTCTGTGAAATACTAACAAACTCATTCCGTCTGTAGGGATGTCCCTGATTGTGGCATATATAGTAAATATTTTACAACTCTCTCTAAAATACTAACAGACTTAGTCTGTCTGTAGATCCGTCGGTGATATGCGCAATGTTGTATTGTCCATTTATTCTCCCTACAAACACTTAAATTGCAAACTACCCACACAAAACAATAACAGTGAATAATTATAAAATAAATATTTCATGCTACAAAATTTCATCCATAATATTACATTATAAAAAATTCTTTACACTTTTGTGTTCTAATAATTAGTCAAAATTTTCTTCTTCTTTGTCAATTGAATCATCATCAGCTCCATCGCAATCTTCAATGTGGATATCATCATCATCTTTATCGACATGTGCTTGTCCGCTAGAGCTCAGAATAATATTCAACTCATTTGCGTCAACATCAATAAGACTATCATCAAAAATATAAAAATTTAAATTCTCTTCTAAGTCAATCGAAGGAGTAACTCGATATGGTTCAATTAACTCACTAACTTAAAAGACTTCATCTCGTACACTTGTGTTTTTGTTCTCATCCTAAAAACCTCGACATGACCTATAGGTTTCATTTTTAAAATGAATAACCAATCAACTCTTGATCGATCCTTTCTAAAGGAAGGGGTTATGTGTAATAAATTTGTTGGCATTGCTTTACGAAAATAAAGATATCGTTTACGTTGTTGAGTCTAGATTTTGAGTTGATTTCGACCAGACCATAGTGAGGATCTACTTTGATTCCTCTGTCAGTGGTGTCATACCAATAACATTTGAATAAAAACACTATATTTTGCTCCCTATGATATTGCAATTCAATTACCTCTTCTAATTTACCATAGTAGTCAACTTCAAACTTACTACAAGTCGAACACAAACATCACTTTTATATGTCTTTCTTTCATGACCATATTCTTCAGTATGAAACACATATCCATTGACAAAATACCCGTTATAGCACTTAACTTTTCTTTCAAGACCTAGACTTAGTAAAAACAATGAAATAACAGAACTCCTTCCCATTTGATAAACCTTGTATATCAAGTACAATAATGAACAATAAATGAGAATTCTTTAATGAAATATAGTAACTTGCAAGAGATAATGAGTTTGTGATAGTACTTATATGTGTTTTGAACCACATGACAAATTGTTCATCTTATAATCAAAAGATTTGGGATTCGGTCAGCTGTGAATTATTGGATAGTAAATATTATCGATGTTGCCTACAATGTTTTCAAAATTATATGAGTTTATAATATTACAATATATAATTAGTACATTTTTCACAAAGTTTAGTAATACATATACTTAATGAATAAAAGGTCTCAATTCATCACAGTTAAATAGAACATAATTGTGTGCTTGTTTGAACTCTATTTCAGACAAATATCTTTCCCTTATGATATTTTTAGGTGTGGGTCGTTCAGGATTTGAGAATATTGACAAGTTCCCACTAAAAGACACTTCACCACCATCATCATACCGTGAAATGCAATTGATTCTCGTTTTTAAATTAGGTTTGAAATAGTATGAGATAAATGTTGAGATCTCCTCAACAATATAGGCCTCGCATATTGAAGCCTCAACAAGCGCCTTATTCTTAACCTTTTTTTTTCAAGATTGAACAAGTACCTGCATGGAATTAAGCAAATATTTTTCAATTAAGAAAAACAATGAAAATACTTTATGAATTACATTGTATATGTAATATCCAACCTTTCGAATGGATACATCCATCTATATTGGATTGGTCCTCCAACTTTTGCCTCATACGGTAAATGTATGGGTAGATACTTCATCGAGTCAAAAAATGATGGAGGGAATATCATCTCAAATTTGCATATTGTCTCGATGATATTCATTTCAAGCTGCTTAATGTGATTTGTCTGCAACTTGCTGGAGCATATATTTTTGAAGAAATGACTAATCTTTTTGAGTGCATCCCATATCCCATTTGGCAACAAATCACGATAAGCTAATAGAATGAGTGTTTGCATAAACATATGGCAATCATGGCTCTTCATTCCATATAATTTGCATTCCTCTAAATTAACCAACCTTAATATGTTGGAGGCATGCCTATCGAGAAAACACAGACTTGTAAGCCATTGGTAGACTAGTAGTTGTGTATTTTTCTATAACACGAAGCTTGCTTTGGGTTTTACGACCCGTGACCCATCAAAAACCAACTCCATATTTTTACGGTTACAAAATGATGCTATATCCATTAGAGCCTTAATGTTGTCATTTGGTTTCCCTTTCACATCCATGACGGTATTGCAAATGTTCTCAAACACGTTCTTTTCTATGTGCATGACTTCAAGGTTATAATAGAGGAGATTAGTCTTCCAATAAGAAAGCTTCCAGAAAATACTTCGCTTTCCCCAATTGTGGGTCAAACCAAAACCAGGAAACTTCTTCTTACAAGATTGAAAACCAAACACAATGTCACTATACTCTAATACAACGTCATGCAATTCTTCACCAGAAAGACGTGGAGGTGCAAAATTTTTTTCAACTTTGCTTATAGAAAAATCATTTCTGTTCTTTCTGTACTTGTGATTCGTTGATGAACTTCGCTTTACCTTTGTTTGTTAGCGTGAATACCTTGTTGTTTTTCATGCAGTATGGACATACTAACTTTCTATACATGCTCCAACCAGAAACCATTCCATAAGCTGAAAAATCATTGATAGTCCACATCAAAGTTGCCCTCATAAGAAACTTTTATTTTCTTGATATATCATAAGTCAAAGCTTCAGAGGCTTACAACTACTTCAATTCATCAATCAGTGGTCGAAGAAAAATATCTATATTCTAGCCCGAATTGTTTGGACCAGGTATCACCATAGATAAAAACATGAACTCTGGCCTAATACACATCCCTGGTGGCAAGTTGTAAACCATGAGTATAACCAGCCAACTTGAATGGGTTAAACCATTTGTACACAACCCAAGACGCATGTTCCTTGATTCAGCTGAAAAGTGAGGATGCACACTGTTAAAGTGTTTCCATGCTTCAGCATCAGGAGGATGCACCGTCACTCCATCAATCGTATCATGTAATTGGTGCCATGTTATGTGCTTAGAAGTCTTTGGTGACATGAATAACTTTTGCAGTCTAGGTGTGATTGGGGAGTATCTAAGTTTTTTATATTCCACGAGAGTCTTTTCCATGCCGATTCTGGGTTTGTAATGGGAATGCCTACATGTCATGCACTCGATCAGCTCAGGATTTTCAAGGTAGTATAGCATGCAGATGTTAGGACACATGTTAATTTTCTGGTATCCTAAACCGAGGGGTTTCATCATGGACTTAGTAGCATAGAAGTTCTCTTTTAGTTTGTTCTCTTCAGGTAAAATACTTCTTACTCGTTCAATAATTCTATCATAACCGGCCTCACTCAACCTACAATCCGACTTGATGGTGAACACCTATGCAACGGTCGAAAATGTACTATGATTTGTGCAGCCATCTTATAATGGTTCATCAATATCTTTTAATAAATCAAAAAACCTGGTCGCGTCTCTATTAGGTTCTTCTTCTATAATTGGACATTGTCTAGCATTACCTTGATCCATTGTTGTGATGTCTTGGTCGCACAAATTAATTACCTTAGCTTAAATAAACAAGATAGTATAGAGCAAGTAAGGGTCGATCCCACGAGGAAGGTTCAGTTCAGATTTTTATGCTATATGATATGCAACTAAGGGGTTGTGGAGTTAACTATGGTATGTGATTAACACTTAAAAATGTATTTTTATCAAGGTTTTATATCATCATTTTGCATATGAAGTATCAATAACTCCTTAGCTAGAGCATGTTTTATAATAACATATCTAATAATATAAGATACCTTTAATTTATGGTAAATGTTCATCTTAAATGCAGGCATATCACATAAATCAAGGGATTGATTGATGAGTTTAACTACTGCAATTGAGAAGACAAAGAGAAGGCTAAGCTTAGAAAATAGATGCTGGTTCAATCCAATCTGAAACACCATTCGGTTAGTGGATCATAACTGGAGTTGTAGAACTTGGATTTAGGCCTGCTCTATATGGATGGAAAGCTAAGACATAGGCCTAAAACTTTTATGGGAAAGCAAGATTCAAAAAGGTCGTTCTTAAGTTCAAATTGTAGCAACAAAGGAGAAGTCTAAATTTGTCCTGCAGCCTAGACATTGTTCAGTGTTCAGCCTATATCTCGAGTTCTAGAAGTCCATATACACCTATTCTTTTTTTGTTGGAAAGCTGAGACAATTTCCTAGAACTTTCATGACATAAATCTATTCAAATTCTGATGTTAGTAATGACGCTTTGTTCAGATAAGAAAATAAAGATTGTCACCAAGTCAAGATGTGGCCACCCACTCAACAATTAGTCATAAAATCAATAGTTCTAAATTTTGGCCTATAAAAGGAGGCATTTGCCATGCATTTAATCATCTTGGTTGTTTAGATCAAGATCATGCTCTTTATTTCTTTATTTATGTTTTTGTAATATTTAAGTTTTATTTCGTGTTATAGTTTTCTTAATATCTTGTTTATGCTTTTCATTTTCTTTATTATACTTATGCTTTTATGTTGTTTATTTATATTTATCTTCTTCATTATGTTTAGGTAAGTTCATTATGTCAAGGTGAAAAGGTTTCACTAATGGTGTTAGGATAAGTATAATATAAACTCAATATGGACTTTAATGTTATTATCCAAGAAAGTTTGTTATTAACATGTCTTATCTTTTTATCTTACTAATTCTTAATACCTTGCTTGTTAAATGGTTAATCTAGATTTGTGTTGTATAACACACTCGGTACAACAAATGCTTGGCACTTTCATAGCCAATTATATGGTATAACCTACAGTTGTGCTATGAAAGGAACTTGATTTGTTGTTAACATAAGTTAGCATCATGAATTCCTCACAATATTTAAAAGTTTGATGTTACTTAAATAAGATAATTAATATGATCATGTTAAAAATTTATAATGAACTATTAAGGATAAATTATCTGATTGGAACCTCCTTTGTGTGTGGTTTCTAGTTGATTAATAAAAAGAGTTTACACTATACTTATTTCTAATACTATTACTGGATCCTCTAACGTTGACATTTATTTTTATTATTGTTGAATCCTCACATTAATCTTACATCTCAAAGTCCTTTTTAACTTATTATTATTATTATTATATAGTTAACCTCCTTGTGGTTCGATCTCGGTCTTGCTGGGTTATTTATTACTTCGACACTCTTGCACTTGGGAGAACACATCAATCTTTTGATCGTGTCAGTATGCTATAATAAACAAAAAAAAAAACAATCAATGTTAAATCAAAGAAAGCCAAAATTTATCAAGAAAAACAAACCATGGTCGCAAGTACATATTCACCTACAGAAATCAAAACTGATCATAGAAACAAAATGTCAATTTATGCTCTAAATATTTATCTTTTCTTATGTTGATCAGTTAACAAATTTGCTATATAACTAATCCTAACCATCAAACAACCAGAGTGTCCACACTAGTAATTTAATTCAATGGCAGCCTTAAGAACTAGATGAGTTGATTAATCCAGACAACATAATTGTCCACAGTCCATGTTTGATTTGATTGATCGAATGTTCCCCCTAAGATTACTAATCTGGATCTGCAACAATTACTAATCTCAGTTGCTTCACAAGTTTATATACCTTAACTCTTGTTTTGATAGCAAACTTAGCAATAGATTGTTCACAATAATAACTTAGAGTCCACTTTAACAATTAACATAAACAATCATAGGAAATAAGCATAGGAGAACAAACATATTCATTCATCATATAAACTAAAAAGAAAAGATAAAATAAATCTCACGGTTCTTGAAATCAGAAGGTTTTCGTGTCCATGCAACCAAGAAAAAGAATTTAGCCTTGCATGTCTATTGAACAACTAATCAAAAAGAATGAAGAATGCATGAATTCAGGTTTATGAAGGAAAGGGGCTTTTTTTTCTCTTGGTTGGCCGCCCCTCTTCATTTCTCTCTCTTTTTTTAATTTGATAGGAAATCCTAATATCTCTTTCCTACAAAATAGTCCTTACCTAAGTAGACAATTTACATTGAAGTAGTTCAATAACACTTTTCCTAAAAAAGGAGAAATGGCCTTGCATAAAATGATCAAACTTTGAATTTGGACTTATAAGAGTTAAATTACTAAAACAAAGACTTGGATGTTAGTTTGGATGCTTTGGGAAGTAATTTAGACTTGTTTTTTCACAATACCTGTTTGCTTGTAAAATTCATATAGCATCTTAGAAAACTCATATCTCTCTTATATAAGTTTTTTTTCTGCTAACATTTGGTACGCTAATAGGTCTTTGAGTCAAGAATCCAAAAAAATTGAGTTTGCATCAATTGGACTTTTATAAGTCAAGATATTCAAGTTGGAATGGTCGAAGGGCAACATTGGCAGATTGCAAGATTTATCTTTGAAGGCTGCGATCTACATGATCTTTTTCTTTCTATTTTTCTTTCCATATATGTATATAAAGGCATGTATGTTAGCTTTCTAATTGCATTGGAATGACTTCATTTCGACCTCTAGAGCTGAAGCTCTGCAAAAAGCATTGATCAAAGGTCAAATCTGCCAATTATCTTTAATTTACTTCTTTTTGAATCTTACATCCAAAAATGCTTTCAAAACATAAAACAAAGAATATGAAGGCATTTTATATATAAAACATAGGCAAAATACTAGGTAAATATGGGTAAAACTTTCAAATAATATGGTTGCACCATCCATTCTCATTGCATCCATAACCATATTCTTATAAGGATTACTGTTGTCATTTACAACTTCATGCACATTGCTAGCACTACAGTTGACCCAGCCATGCTCTTATTATCAACAAATAGATCTCCGTGTGCATACCAACACTGGTAATCCTCCATGAACTTCTTGTGTAGAAGATGCATCGTTACAACATCTAGATGTAGATATTTCATATTTTTACACTTCTTGTATGGACACCTAATACCGCCTCTAATAAAATTTCTCAAAATAGATGTTGCAAAATTAATGAAACATTCATGAACCCCATTACAATAATTCATCCTCCACAATCCTTGTGGTGAATCTCGATACATTCATGAACGATCATCCATGACTTCTATTGAACCTCTATAAAATAACGATGACAACATGTATTAATTAACTATGTTAAGTAAATAAATTTGCAAAAATATTGGCTTAACTCGAGATTATCCACCAAACTAATTAAAAATTCTCTTAAATATTCATTATTAATTATCAACGTCTATATAAATTTATACTTATAAATTTACAAAAATTACAACTCTGCAATAGCATTGATAAAAATTAAAACGGACCCGTTAAACAAGCTATTATTTATTTCATCATAACACATCTAATTCGGTAATTCGACATAAGTTTCAACAATTTATAAACAAATACAATTTTATAAAATCTAAAACAAACCATAACAAGTACAAAATTATACATTCATACTACAAGTTTGTTTGAGAAAAAACAATAAAACATGTACATACACTAACAAAATACATATACTAAAAAAAACATTAAATAATAATAAAATTGACATTTTAATGTTAAAATTAAAAAAAGATAAACAAAATCCACAATAAATCATAACACGGATGTTGTGACTAGAAAAGTTAAAGAAGTATGACTTGTGTTGAGAAGATGGAGATATTTTAGAGGGGGTGGGTGTTTACAATTAGGGGGTGGGGCAGTTTGTTTAGATGCAGGGGTAGGGGAAGAAGAAGGAGAAATAAGGGAGGGATGGGGAGGGGAGACAACGTGGTGATATATTAACTTTTACTAATAGAATCACCGATAAAATATATTTTTTAGTGAATTCATCAGCAATTCTGCCAATGAAGGAGTCACATTTGAATCTCTCAGTAATTCCATCAATAAAATCGCCCGTAAAAACTTCCACATCATCGACCTGCCTTTTTTTTCAAAGTTCTATATATTCCGTTTAATTATGTCGGTATATACGAACAAAATTATTTCGTCAATATATACCAATAAAATTATCGAGGGATTTACATTTGTCGATAAATATCACTACAAATTATTGACAGAAAAATTCTGTCAGTAATTTTGATGGTTTTAGTCGAATTTCCGGTAGTGTTTCCAACGGGCTAAAAGTATAGCATGCCATGTAAGGCCACATAGCTACATTGCTAGTCATATATTTATGCTCTTGATCACTTACTACACCGCTCATTTCCTTCATTATTTATATACTTTCATACTTAATATACTTCTCTCTTTCTTATTTTAATTTGGGTTAATGTTAGCCCATTATATTAATTAGTATTTATTTTATTTCAAGTATAAATACTACTTTTGTAAGACAATATTTCTTTTAGGTTGGAATGCATTATTGTTGCATATTATGTGTATATTATGAGAGGAATTCTCTTGATATGGTTCTTCATTGAACTACTTTGACTTATAAAAAAATTAACCAAGCTTCATGGTGTCTTCCACACCACTTGCTTGTGTCTCTTCATAGGAATTAAATGGAGGTTCAATTTGTATAATCTTGGTACCTCAATATAGATTAATTACAAGCCTAAGAAAGGATTAATTTGACTTTGAGTTTTTGGATCTTTATATCCATAGGGGTTCACATAAGTTGTTATTAAAGCAAGGTTGTAAAATCAAGTTATATCCCTTTGTCTTCTAGTTTTTATGTTACTTCATTGTTGTCATCATCTAGAACCTAGTTGTGAGGAAAAAAATTTAAAATTTTATTAATTATTTGGTTGTTTACAATTAAAAAAAAATGAAAAATGAAAGAAATCGTACAAAAGACAAAAGGGAAAAATTTGTGTTTAGCCGTAAAAAATAGGGGTTTTCAGCAAATCTTGGATTCAACAACTTAAATTTGAAAGTTCTTGATTCTTGGGATATCTTAATTACTTATATTGATTTTAGGATTATTTAGATATATTTTTGTTGGGTTATTTTTGAAAATTACAAAAACATTTCATAACGGGTAGTTTTTGTGTCGATACTTTCTTTCTAATTAGTTTCAACTAAAGTCATATATATAATTTCTTTTCTTAATTTGAGTTATTGGAGTCTTATTTCATTAGTTTTCTTATTCTTGTAATATTTTCTCGTGTCATTGTGCCATTCACATTTTACACAAATTCATTTTGCTATTCATGATTTCATATTCATAGCTTCATATTGATTCTTTATTATTCTTTTATTTCTTTTTGAGTCTATATATCATTTTGGATTGTATTACTAAGTTGTTAATTTTTTTAATTGTTATGAATTAATTCATTAAAGAATTGAAATTTTTTAGATTGAGTGGTAAAAGGTAAAAAAATGAGCTTATTATAGTAAAAAGCCAAATATCTATATGAAACACAAGAAGAGTGCCATTGTGTAAACACTTGAGGTAGTGTGTGAGGATATATTTTTCTTGCTATTAACATAATTTTTAGATCTCGACGATGTCAACCAAAAATAAATCATCACCACCAAAAGATAAGAATAATCCAGAATCAGGTTATTTGACTATGAAATAACAATTAGAGATTATAAACTTGAGGTTTTGAGAGGTTATGAATGAGATGACTGGATTGTGAACTGAAGTAGCTAGCCTTTGAGACAAGTTAGTCCATAAAGGTCCTGATGGTAAAAGGCTTGCAAGATGAGCTATTTCACCTTTTGATGAGTCTATACCTAAAAATACAAATGAGAAGGTCAATGATTTTAATCATGATCATAGCTTGAAAAGTTAAGAATGATGGCTTTCTTGATGGTTTAGACATAAATTTAGGGAGTGTTAAGATTAAGATTCTAGTTTTTCAGGACAAAAACAATCTTAAAGATTATTTTTGGAGTGGAAGAAGAAAGTATAGTTGATTTTACATTGTCACCATTAATTTGAGTAAAAGGTAAAAAGTATTGTTATTAAGTTTATTATTATTGTTATTAAGTTTCTATTATTGTTATTACCCATTTTGAGACCCCATATAAATATAAAAAAAAAATACAAATTTTTTTTTTAAAAAGCTTGAAAAAGAAAACCAAAAAATTGCAAAAAAAAAAAAAACTAGTTAAGGAGGATCAAAATATCCAAAGTTAAAAATTGACGGTTCAATTTTGACTGACAAAGGGCTTATTAACAAGAAAAATTCAATTTGGGAAGATAAATTTGAAATTGAGTGTTTAATAACTCAATTTGGATTTTTCAGGGTTTAATTGAATTTATTGCGGGTTTAATTCCAAGGAAAATTGGATTTTGAATTTAATTTAGTCTTTAATTGGAAGAAATTAAAGTCAGGGGGTTGAATTGCAATTTTGTAAAGCTAATTTTGTCAAATTAAGGGTTTAATTGTATAAATATTAAAGTTTGATAGGTAATTAGAGACCTGATTAAAGAAATTAAAAGACAAGGACTAAATCATAAAAGGCGCGAGCCTTTGGGGCTAAAATTAGCAAAATTAAGGGCCAAATTAAAGAAATTGAAAGTTTGATGGTCATTTGAGGGTCAATTTGCATAAATCAGGAACTAAGAACCTAATTAAAAAAGGTGCTAAACTTTAGGGCTGACAATTGAGTTTGATAGGGGTGAAATTTCATGAAATTAAAAGTTAGAAGGCAATTACAGGTGCAATTAAAAATAATTGAAAGAATAGGGATTAAATTGAAATTTGTCAAATCCCAAATTAAAAACCCTAATTTTTAGGGTTTAACATAGACGATGCGTCATTCGGCCACTTTTTATCTTCTTCTTTTGTAGCTTTGGTTGATCGAGTAGGCATCTTTAAATGAATGAATATGGTGTCTCCAACCACCTAAAATTGATTTAGGTAGGAAACAAAATGGAGAGACACTCGTAAAGAATTGAAATGATATGAAAGCAATCATGCAAAAAAAGTTTGTTCTTGGACATTATTATAGTGAATTATTTTAGAAAATACAAAGTTTGGCTCAAGGGTCTCAGAGTGTAGAGAAATACTTTAAGGAGATGGAGATTTCCATATTTAGAGCTAATGTTATGGAGTATAAAAATGTTACAATGTCAAGGCTCTTGAATGGTTTTAATATAATGATAACTAATGTGGTTGAATTACAACATTATGTTGAGCTATAAGATATGGTTTCATGACTACCAAGGTTGAAAGGTAGTTAATAAGAAAGGGCATGCACACCAAAAGAGTAATCTACATTCTTTTTTAACTTAGAGGCTAAATTATAGAAGAGAGGGGGTTGTCTCATTAAAGTTGAATACCATTGATAGAAAATTCAAAACTCCTAAAAAAAATTAAGAGGGATTCAGACACTAAACATAAAGGTAAAACCAAAACTCAAATTTATTTTAATCGTGATATTAAGTGTTTCAAGTGTATGAGAAATGGACATATAGATTCTCAATATCCGAACAAATAGATTATGATTATGAAAGTATAGGGGGAGATTGAATTTAAAAATGACAAATCTGATGAGGATGAGATGCACCACTTAAGAATTGTAGTGATGTTAAGTATATAACTGATGGAGAGGCTTTGGTGATTAGAAGATCATTTAAGCTCATATTAAGGATGGTGATGTGAGACAACAAAGGAAGAATATTTTTCATACTAAATGTCATATAAGTAATAGGGTATGTAGTATTATTTTTTATAGTGAGAGTTGTACTAATATTGCTAGCGCTACACTTTAATGGTTAAATCTAAACACTATAAAACATGAATGACTTTATAGACTTTAATGGTTGAATAAATGTGAGGAAGTAGGAGTTACTAAACAAGTTTTGTTTAGTTTTTTATTTGGAAATTGTAAAGATGAGGTTTTATATGATATGGTTCTTATGTATGCTACTCATTTATTGTTAGGATGTTCTTGTTATTTGAAACTAACAAAACCACTAAAGGTGTCATGAGAAGCTCGAAAATTTTAGAAGTCATACATATTAACGTCTATGGACTATTTAATACTCCATGTTTGAATGGTCAGAGATATTTTATCATATTTTTTTATGACCATACTGGATTTATGTATCTTTATCTCTTATTTATTAAGAGTGAAGCACTTGATACTTTTAAGACCTATAAGTTGAGGTAAAGAAAAAAAAAAAAGACCATAAATATTGTAAGGTCAGATAGAGATGAGGAGTATCATGGTAAGTACACAGAAAAATGACAAATGTCAGGTCCATTTGCAAAGTTCATTGAAGGAGAGAGCATTATTACACATTAATGTCTGGCACACCACAACAAAATGATGTGATTTAAAGAAGGAATCGTACCCTTATAGACATTATAAGGAGCATGATTAGTAATTATAATCTACCATTATTTTTAGGAATGAAGCACTAAAGACTGTTGTGTACATTTTAAATAAGATTTCATCCAAGTTTTGTTTAGACACCTTTTGAATTATGGAAAGGATGAAAGCCCAATTTAAATCATACACATATGTGTGGTTGTTTTGTTAAGGTAAAGATTTATAATCCTTAACTAAATAAATTGGCTCAATAACAACTATTGGTTATTTCATTGGTTATGTAATGAACTCTAAAGGGTATAACTTTTATTGTCCATCTTATAGTACAAGAGTAGTAGAGGTAAGAAATGCTACATTCATTGAGTATCTTACTTTCAGTGGGAGTGATTTTCCTAGAATGATAGAATTTGAGAAAATATAAGATTTAACTAAGTTGTGTAAAGATAAACAACAAATGATTATTGTTCACGAAAATCATTTATATAATTTTGAGCAATAACCAATCCAAGACCAACTAGTTTTTAATGAAGTAAACCTACATGAGAAAATTGAATTGAGGAATCTTCAAGAACAAGGAGACTAGGTATTTCTAATGACTATGTTGTATATCTTCAAGAGTCTGACTTTGATTGTACATAATGATGATCAAAGTTCATTTTTACAAGCTATGAATGGATAAAACTCTACTCCATAGTTTAATGCCATGAAGAAAGACATGAATTCTATGTCTTAAAATCAAGTTTGTAACCTCATCGAATTACTTGAAGGATCTAAAATTATGGGCTGTAAATAAGATTATAAAAACAAAAGAGATGTTTCTAGTAATATCGAGTAATATAAAACTAGACATGTTGCTAAGGGTTATACTAAAAAGGAAGTTATAGATTATCATGAAACCTTCTCTCCATTTTCTAAATAGGATTCATTTAGAATAATAATGGTATTAGCAGCTCATTTTGATTTAGAGCTACATTAGATGGATGTCAAAAAAACATTTCTACATGGAAATTTGGATGAAGAGATATTTATGAATTAGCCTGAAGGTTTTTTGTGATGACACACATAGTCACTTGTTTTGTAAGCTAATGAAATCTATATATGGACTAAAGCAGGCCTCCTAATAGTGATATATTAAATTTCATAATGTTATAGTCTCATATGGTTTTATTAAGAACATTATTGATCAATATATTTACCTTAAGATTAGTGGGAGAAAATATAACTTCTTTTTCCTATATGTAGATGATATTTTTATTGCAAGTTGTGATTTGGGTTTGCTACATGACATAAAATAGTTTATTCCCAAAACTTTGATATAAAAGATTTTGATGAAGTCTTTTATGTCATTGGCATAGAGATTTACAGAGACAAGTCTAAAATGATATTAGAATTATCTAAAAAGGCCTATATTGAAAAAGTTTTGGAAACATTAAGGGTGTCAAATTGTGCACCTTCAGTAGCACCCATTGTGAAAAGGCAAAAATTTAACCACAATCAATTCCCACAAAATACATTGGAAAATAGCAGATGAGTAACATTCCCTATGCATCTGCAGTTGCCATTTTAATGTTTACATAAGTCTATCCAAGACCTAACTCGGTATTTGTAGTAGGAATATTGGGAAGGTTCTAGAGTAATCTAGGAATGGACCATTGAAAAACTACTAAGAAAGTCATTAGGTACATATAAAGAACCAAGGATTACAAGTTGACTTCCAGACACTAATCACTTTGAGGTGATTGGTTATTTAGACTCGGGTTTTACTAGCTATGTAGACACAAGAAAATTTACTTCAGGTTACATTTTTCTTCTTGCTAGAGGAGTTGTTTTTTGAAGAAGTATTAAGCAAACCATTGTTGACTCATCTATTATGGAAGTAGAATTCATTGTATATCATGAAGCAACAACATAGGTGATCTAGTTAAGAAATTTTATTTCTGGTTTAAAAGTTGTCGATTCCATATCAAGACCAATAAAGATATATTATGATAATCTGGTTATAGTTTTTTTCTCTAAGAATAATACGAATGGAAGCCAAAACAAGCATATTGACATAAAGTATCTCATTGTGAGAGGAAAAGTGAAGGAACATAAAGTGCTTATTGGGAATATTAACACTGAGTTGATATTTTTTAAGGGCTTGCCTATATGTGATGTAGATTTTAAATTAAGTGACAATAAAAACTTAGAGCCCATGAGACTATAGTAATGAGCTAAAAACATTTATGATGGATGAAGTTGTAAAATTAGGTTATATATAAAAGGTCCCTAATCTAGACAAAGAGAGGTTAATGAAAAGTCTATGTCTTCCATCTACACAAAGAAACCCAAAAGTTTTGGCATAAATTAGAAGACTTTTTATTCTTGATAGCATTGAGATTTCCAAACAATTGGTGTAACACTTAATCAATCATGGCAGGAGGTGTGTATCCTATTAATTTTCTGCTATGTTGATATGTTTGGCATACTTAGATTATCTTATAATTTAAATAAGATGTAAGTAAAGCTCTAAAAATTTAAATATGTTTAATGTGATTTTGTTTTTAATAATAAGGACCCTTTGTTGCACACGTAGGGTTTGATCCTACATAGAAATTACTAGATGGTTGGCAAGCATTACAATATGAGTCATATCAATTTTTTTTTACACATACAAAAGAAACATCCAAGCGTTGCTAAAGTTTTTCTAGTAATTTTTTTTTTTACATCATATGGAGGTTGATTCAATGTGACTTGATTAACTTGATGGATTCAAAAGCAACCCGAATGATTAGTAAAAATAGTTTGACTCGCAAAAATTCAAGATAACAACTTTTAAAAAATAATATTGAAAAGGCAACATATTAGATTGATTTGGGCCAACTTGGTTAATTTGCAAAATTCATGACATGAAACATGAGACCATGATAACCCCCGTATAAATAAAATCAACCTAGTATTGAAGAATGAAAATTAATTTTTTTTTAAAAAAATCAACATTGGTTAATCTACTAAATTCATAACCTAGTTCATGAGACCAAGATAGTCTTATGGAAAGTAAATATAAAAAATTACTTGATTCAACCTGTGTTAACCTGCTAAACTCGTGATTAAGGTCATGAGATTGTGATAATTTTATATAAAAAAAATCAAAACAAATTATGAAGCCCAAATTAATTGTTGAATTATGAAATTGAAAAAAATCAATATAGAAACAGGACACAATATAAATTGTTAACCTACAAAACATATTACTTAAGTTATAAGATTAAGATAATCTCATATAAAAAAAAAACCAAAATATATCATGAAGCCATCATTCATAAGCAACCTAATGCTGAAGGATGAGATTAAAAAAATACCAAAAACAATAGAAAAAAAAACTCGAGTCAACTAGGTTAATTCATTAAACCTGCGACCCGAGTCATGAGACTAAGATAACCTCATGGAAAGCATACCAAAATAAATCATGAATCTTAATTTCTTATCAACTCAATGTTGAATGATAGAATTAAAAAAGAAATGACAAAAAATGACAAAAAAACTCGAGTTAACTGAGTTAATTTGCTAAAACCGTGACACTAGTTATGAAATCGAGCTAACCACATATAAAGTAAACCATAATAAAGTATGAAGTTTAATTTTTAATAAATCAAATGTTAAAATATAAAATTAGAAAAACAAAAGAATCAAAGAGAAAAAACAAACTATAAAATTTAAAAGAGATTTGTGAGATGGTTTGTAGTAAAAGCACTACCTTTGTTAATTGATGGTGTGATAAACACATCGCACACTTAAAGAAAATGAAATTTGTTGTCTTATTTTGAGGAATTTAAATAATAGTTATATATGGAAGATTGTTGAATTAAATAAAATAAAATAAATTTTTTTAAAAACAAAACGAATAATAAGTTCAATTTAGTATGGCTTTCTCGGAACTAGATCTATTGGTGTTTTTACATTATGCTTCTTCCTCTTATTTAAATAGAAAAAATGACTATTCAATTAAAACAATTTAAGCATTTTAAAAATAGGGTTATATATAAAGAAAGCAAGTGTATAGAGACAAACACTAAATTATAATGAAAATAGCTTTGTATTTTTAAATTGCAACCATGGAGAAAGTCTAACTTAAAGCCTAAAGTATTACAATTATAATTATAATTTCTAGGAAAACTAAAGAAGTTGGTCGTTTTACCATATATTTTATCACTATACATGCTTTTAACTTTTATTATGGATTACAATTGTGACAAAATTTATTTTTATTTTTTTAGTTATGGTCATTAAACTCTTTTTTGTAATTGCATCCTTGTGAACTAATTTGGATATTTTGTGAGTTTATGGCCTTTATCCTTATATGCTATAATATTTATGGGTTCTTATTAGCTTTAAACATTTTTTTGGAGACTAATTTAATAAAATACAATTTGGATTTGTAGTAAAGAGGCACAATTAAAAGAAAAGATACCAAATTAAAAACATAATAAAATTTCTTGACCAATCTCAAATTCATGGAAAAAAGTACTTTTTGACTCATTTTTTTTTGTCTCATATTAAGTCCCTTTTGTTTTTAGAATTTTAGTTTTAATCTAAAACATTATTTTTTTATTTTTCTGTTTCTGAGTTTAAGAGATGAGAGAAAAAAGTAGTTGGATAAATTTTGTTAAAGATAGAGAAACTTCTTGATTGGCCACATTCCAACAAAAAATTATAAAAAAAGATTTTGATATCAACATGTTCAATTTTACGAAATCAGCTCATTCAAGTGTTTTTTTAGCATTCATCTTGCCAAAAAAATAGAATGGGACGTAAGAGATTTTTAAGATTCAGATTAATTTTTATTTTTTACCAATTCAATGTCGATTAGAGAATAGATTTTTCAATTGAAAAAAATAGTCAAAATAGGGTTTTTAGATTATAAAAGTCAAATCTTGATTTTCTAGTAACTTGAGGTGGTTGAAAAGTCAACTTGTAGATAACGTGTCATCAGTTATATTTGAAAAACAAATAATTAAATGAACAAGTTTTTAGAGAAAAAAATTAGGAGGACAAAATTTCATTCACCTGTTAACAAAAAAATAAAATAAAAAGAGGACCAGACTTGCGAGCTTGGCCTTACAAATCCACTCCAGCCTACCTTTCTCTGTTTAATGAAGCTCTTTTTATATTTTTTATTTTTCTAAGATTTTATTTATAATTTTTTTAAATAAAATAACTAGAAATATATTTAGGATATGATTCAATTAAATGACATTAAATTTTTAATTTATTTCAATTAATCTTAAACCATTTTTTTTATATATTATTAAAAAATCTCTCTTTTTGTATAGCTATAACAATCCTGATTTTCTACATCCTTTTTCACGATACAATAAAAATTTTCAGGTAATTTTTTATATATATATACAGGTTCCACCAAAATTTTGGCAGAGTCTCCTTTATATTAAGAGGTCCCAAGTTATTGACAAAATCACAATACACTTTCAATTTTAATGTCATATGCATTGTAACCACGGTTCCTAAGTATCATTCACACCAAACTTAGTTATCGACACTATGACCATTAAGCATTATTTACATAACCTTGGTCACCCTAATTGCAATGTCAAGTATCATTGTAATATATCCTTAGCCGCCGACATTATGGTGACCAATTATCTATCATTTCTCCCCTAATCTCTAAGTCATTGTGCATACCCAATCCATACCGAGGTATGTAAGATAATTACATTTATTCCAAGGTTATCATGACAAATTCAATGTCTATCAATGTAAGGTAATTGTATTTGTCCTAATAATAACAAAAACTAATTCGATACATAACAATGCACGCAAGATACTTATATTCGTTCAAATATTATCCTAACTAATAGAGGTATGTCGTTGCATGTGTGGTACTCTTATTCATTCAAATAATATCATCACAAGTTTGATACATATCAATGTATGTAAGATACTCATATCCATTTCAATTATATTATAACTAGTATATACAGATCAAAACACGCAAGGTATTTATACTCATTCCAATATTATCCAAGGAATAAAACAATAAATTGTAAAATTTATCAATAAGTTTACACAAATTAAAAAGACAAGGTGTGATGCACCTACGTAGAATATATGCATGTGCTTCCACTCCATGCAATTGTACAATCCCCACAGCTGCCTCTCTACCACCAGCGATTCAGTCTTTATCAATAATACAACCTATCGCACCCAACATCGCAGCGGTCCTAAGAATAATCTCGTTTATAGAAAAAGAACAGATTTATGGCATCTTGTTCTTTTAGAAAAAAAATGTTTTATTTGAGGAATCACCATCTAATATTATGGTCACTAGAACCCTAACTGGTCAATAGAGATTCTATAGTACAGGACTAGTTACGTAAAAGGGAAGATATTTTCACCTCTTAAACGTTCTGCCTAAGGCAGACTGCATTGCTGGTTTTGTCTTAAATTGCTAAACATTTATTCACTTATGCTATGATGATTTGTTTATAATATTCCTGACTCTGGCGCTAGTGAATATTCGATCTCGAATAATTCCAACTCTGGCGTTGGTAAAAATTCCAACCCCAAATAATTCCAACTCTAGCATTTGTAAAAATTTCACCATGAATAATTCCAACTATGGTATTGGTAAAAATTCATAGCTACAAAAAAAATCAATATATATATATATATATATATATATATATATATATTCATTCATTCATGATCCTGATATCAGTGAATAAATTGACAAAAATATATTTTTTCTAAGACAAGCAAAATTTTTATTTCTATACTTTCTATTTTTTAATTTTTAATTTTTTTGTTTCGGGGGCTAGGTCCAGCTTAGCCCACATGGGCTGGGTTGGACCTAGCTGACTCGATTAGGTCAGTGGTCTAGACTAGTGACCCGTTACGCACGCCTGCCCAATAAATTATAATTCACTTGCTACAATAGTAAGAGAATTATAATTCACTGCTACTGTAGCATTGAATTAAAATGCAAAAGAGAGAAGAAAAGACTTACCTGTGGTCTGCTGCCCCTGAAGATGAAGACTGGCCAGTGTTATCTCCTCTATGTTTCTGTCTCTGTTGTATGCTCCTGTGTTTTTTTTCATTCCTTCTCAAGCAATAACAACAGTGGCTGCTGAAATTGGAGCCACCAAAGAAGAGGTCGAGAGCGTCCTCTTTTGCTTTTTCACTGTTGTTCGTTCTTTTTCCCCCGTCTTCGTCTGTGTCTCCTGTTTCGTCCCTTTTTCTTTCTTTTCTCTATGTTCTGGGTTTTTTTGCTTTGTTTTTGCTCAGGTTCTGCCTCTATTTTTTTGCTCTGGTTTTCGGTTCGTCCTCCTGTTCTGTTTTTTCCTCCTCCCCGGTTCTGGGTCTCCTCTTCCCTCAATTTTCCCCAGGTTTTTTGTAGTCTCTCCGCCTGGCTTTTTCGTGTCCCCAGATTTTCTTTTCTTTTTCTCCTCTTGCGCTCTCTCATCTTCTCTGGCTTTATAGCCTGAGAATACCAACCATTTGAAACGGCTTCAAAGCCATTACTGCCAGAAACGGCTCCTGAGGAAGAAGGCGATGAACAGCTTCTAAAAACGGTGTCGTTTGTGTGATGGGAATGACCATTTTCGATCTGGTCATTGAAGTTCTAAAATTGTGCAATCAAGCCCCTGTGTAAATTATAATTGGACCCTTTTATTTTGGCCCTTTTTACAAGCTAATCCTTGGATTTTAATTTTGCAATTTTGACCCCAAACTTTAATATTTCTTTAATTAAGTCCCTGAATAAGTTAATTCCAAGCTCAATTGAGTCTAAAACTTGTCAATTCTCCAATTAAACCCTTGATTGGATTAATTAAATTAATTTCAAGCTTAATTAAGTCTCAAAACTTATCAATTCTCCAATTAAACCCTTGATTGGATTAATTAGATTAATTCCAAAGTTTAATTAAACCCCAAAACCTTTCAATTCTCCAATTAAACCCTTGATTGGGTTAATTAAATTAATTTCAAAGTTTAATTAAACCCAAAAACTTCCAATTATGTTGCCCTTAACCCAAATTTTAATCATCATTTTTTATCCTTTTCAGTAAATAAAATAATAATAATAATTAAAATAAAAATGGTCAAAATTTGGGTTATGACACAACCAACATCACAACTTTATTTAATTTTCATTCAACTAGTAGTCTTAAATCAATCAAAAGGAATTTCTTTAAGAACTCATACTCTTACCCATTTTCATGTTTATATTCATTCTTATAATTTTGTTTTCAAAATCATCACTTAACAACAATTCCAAGTAAAGATTAAAAATAGTTTAATTCCAATCAATTTAGCTTAACAAACCCAGAATACTATCTAGTGTTTTAATCATAACTAAAGTTGTAAAACTCAGTTTTGAGGGTGATTTATCTCTATGAAAGGCTAAAATATAGAAAGACAACTTTTATAAAGAAGTCAACCCCAAATTATTTTGTTTTCAGGCTTAAAATCAACAATCACAATAGCCCCTCCTTTAGAGCTAAAATTTTGGGCAACGAGGACTTTCATCCCTTGAAAATCGTTTTCAACTTCCAACTTATTTTCATGCAATAACAACATTATCCAATGTCATTTGGCATCATTAAATCACAAACTCAAATCAATTCTAAAGCAAAACATTCAAACAATTTCCCTACCTCTACAATATAGCAAGATTAGGCCAAAAGAAGTAAACTCATCCCTTTGGGATTTCTCCTATTGTTATTATTTATTTATTTTTACACACTATATATGTTATTATCCTTGTTTAGCATTACTAATACCACAAAATGATAACCATTCACAACAAGAATTCACAGTTTTACCGACAGAAATATTCCATCGGTCTGTGATTGATAGTACATCGGTAAATTATTTACCGACTAAGTTACCAACGGAATACGTCCGTTGGCTTACCTTTCGTCGGTGATTTCACATTTCGTCGCTATATCGGTCGGCAAAACGAAAAAACCATTTACCGACAGTTTTACAAACGGAATTTGCGCGCAAAAAAAAAAATTCCTGCTTCAAAAATACCGACAGATTGTTATTCCGTCGGTGATATCACAATTCACCGACGGTTACTTTCCGTCGGTGAATTGTTATAATACCGACGGAGTAATTC
The DNA here is from genome assembly GCA_018804465.1 of Populus tomentosa. Lineage (NCBI taxonomy): Eukaryota > Viridiplantae > Streptophyta > Magnoliopsida > Malpighiales > Salicaceae > Populus > Populus tomentosa. Next base: position 20,437,613 of record CM031969.1, read on the forward strand.
GTCTGTAAATTCATCGGTAAGTTATAATACCGACGGAGTAATTTCCATCGGTAAATCTGTTGGTGAGTTATGAAAACACCGACTGAATTTATCCGTCTGGAAATTTGTCGGTGATGGTCGCGGCTACTGTCTAATGCCGACGGATTTAGTATTTCGGTAAATCCCTTTGTAATTTTTTTTTTAATTTTTTTTATAATTATTTAGAATACATAATATAAAATGATATAAATTAATGGTAATAAAAACCAATTATGCAAATAAAATTTATATCAAGCATCAAAAACAAAAAATGAAAGATAAATAATATTCATTACAAAATGAAATGTTTCAAAAATACATTAAATGAAATTTTAAATGTAAATAATATTTATTAAAAATTAATATAAAGGAGGATGAGGAGGAGAAGGAGGAGGAGGAGGCTGGCTGTTATGCGGCCAACTTGGATTGGGTGCACATGTTCCACCTTGTGCCATGTTCATGACAATTTGACGAAGCTCTTCATAGGCAGCTCTTTGTTATGCAGATTCTACTGTGTATTGTTCTTTGAGTTGTGTGTACGCCTCTGATAGGTGGTCACACCTTTGCTGCAAGGCCACGAACTCCTTAGATTAGGAGCTCGATACTGATTGGGAGCTCCCGATGGTTGAAGCAGTACGGGTCGTCCGTAAGTTGTCGGGCCTATTGTTGGAGAGCCCGTAAACCCGATTCTTATCGGGTTCACCTAACGATCCAGCCTCCATCCACAAATCCAGATCGAATTTCGGATGGGTCGAAGGATCGTCCCCGTATGTCTCCCTCAACCGATTATTATAGGTCTCCTAAAAATAAAAAAAGTAATCATCATATTCAATTCAATAAACATAATAAAAACTTACAAAATAAAATGGTTGAACAAACATACCATAAAATGTTGAGCGCGGCTATCAACGAACTGTTGCACCCCCTTTTGGCGGTCTTGACTCCGCACGTGCGTCTCCACAAATAGCTCCATAGGGCTCGGCTCACGTCCAAGATACGTAGCCTATAATTAAAAAAAATTATTAACAATAAATTAATTGAACGATATATTTCATTTAAATTAATATTTCATTTATATTTCAATGTACAAGAGGTGTTGTGCTTATATTTTCTATTTACCTTCTTGCAAAAAATTCAATGATAAACTATCCATCGCACAAAACAATAGCAACAGTGCTTAAACAATAAATATATATTTCATGTTACAAAATATATCATCCATAATGTAAATTACATGAAGAAAAGGGTTTTACACAGGGCTTCATTTTGATAGTTACTCAGAATTATCTTTTTCTTCGTTATCAATTGAATAGTCATCACCTTCATCGCAATCTTCAATATGGATATCATCTTCTTCATCGACATTTGCTTGTCCGCTAGAGCTTAAAACAACGTTCAACTCCTCTACATCAACATCAACAAGACTATCATCGGAAACACGAAAATTTGAATTTTCTTCCAATTCAATCGAAGGAGCAACTCGATATGGTTCAACCAACTCACTAACTTGAAAGACTTCATCCCGCACACTTGTTTTTTCGTTCTCATCCTGAACAACCTCGACATGACCCCATGGTTTCGTTTTTAAAACGGACAACCAATCAACTCTTGATCAATCCTTTCTAAATGAAGGGGTGTATGTGTAATAAACTTGTTGACATTGCTTTGCGAAAACAAAGACATCGTTTATGTTGCGGAGTCTAGCTTTTGAGTTGATTTCGACCAGACCATAGTGCGTATCAACTCTGATTCCTCTATCTGTCATGTCATACCAATAGCATTTGAATAAAAACACTGTATTCTGCTCGCTATGATATTGTAGTTCGACAACCTCTTCTAATCTACCATAGTAGTCAACTTCTAACTCACTACTTGTGGATCCTTTAACACAAACACCACAGTTGTATGTCTTTCTTCCTTGCCCGTATTCTTCAGTATGGAAAACATATCCATTGATAAAATACCTGTTGTAGCACTTAACTTTTCTTTTAGGCCCGAGGCTTAGTGAAGACAATGACTTAGACGCACTTCTTCCCATTTGATAAACCTTGTATACATGTAATGTACATCAATAAACAGTAAATGAACGAGAATCTCGTAATGGCATGCATACGTACAGTAATTTTGCAAGTTAGAATGAGTTTGTGATAGTGCTTACATGTGTTCTGAACCATGTGGCAAATTGTTCATCTTGTAATTGAAAGATCTGGAAGTCGGTCAGCTGCGAGTTATTGGAGAGCAAATATTGTCGATGTTGCCTGCAAGTGATAATGAGTGTATGATTTCACAATATATAATTACCAATATTTTACTGATAAAGTTTAATTAGTATTACACATATATAAACTTACTGAATAAATGGTCTCAGCTCATCACAGTTAAATAGAACATAGTTGTGTGCTTGTTTGAATTCTATTTCCGACAAATATCTTCCTCGTATGATATTTTTAGGCGTGGGTCGTCCAGTTTTGAAGAATATTGACAAGTTCCCACTAGAGGCACTTCACCGCCATCATCATGCCGTGGAACGCGATTGATTCTTGTTCTCAGATGAGGTTTGAAATAGTACGAGATAAATGTTGAGATCTCTTCAACAATATATGCCTCAGATATCGAAGCCTCTACATGCGCCTTGTTCTTAACCTTTTTCTTGAGATTAAACAAGTACCTGCATTGAATTACAATTCAAGTATTTCCAATTAAGAAAAACATATAAAATACTTTTAGATATGAATTCCATTGCAACTGTAATATATAACCGTTCGAATGGGTACATCCATCTATACTGGACCGGTCCTCCAGCTTTTGCCTCGAACGGTAGATGTATAGGGAGATGCTCCATTGAGTCAAAAAATGAAAGAGGGAATATCATCTCAAGTTTGCATAGTGTCTCGATGATATTCGTTTGAAGCCTCTCAATGTGCTCAACATTCAACTTGCTAGAGCATATATCTCTGAAGAAATGATTGATCTCCGTCAGTGCATCCCGTATTCCCTTTGGCAACAAATCACGAAAAGCTAATGGGATGAGTGTTTGCATAAACACGTGGCAGTCATGACTCTTCATTCCATACAATCTGCAGTCCTCTATGTTAACAAGCCTTGATATGTTCGATGCATGTCCATCCGGAAAACACAGACTCTTAAGCCATTTGTAGACTAGTAGTTGTGCGTTTTTCTCTAACACGAAGCTTGCCCTTGGTTTTGCGACCCGTGACTCCTCATACACCAACTTCATATTTTTACGGTTACAGTATAAAGCTATATCCAATCTAGACTTGATGTTGTCCTTTGTCTTCCCCTTTACATCCATGACGGTATTGAAAATATTCTCAAACACGTTCTTTTCGATGTGCATGACGTCAAGGTTATAGCGGAGAAGATTGGTCTTCCAATAAAGAGGCTCCCAAAAGATACTTCGCTTTACCCAATTATGGGTCAAACCAAAACCAGGAAACTTTTGCTTACCTGATTGAAGGCCAAACACAATGTCACCGTACTCTGATACAACATGATGCAATTCTTCACCAGAAAGATGCGGGGATGCAACATCTTTTTCAACTCTGCTAACAAAGAAATCTTTTCTGTTCTTTCTGAACCTGTGATTAAGTGGCAAGAAGCGACGGTGACAGTAAAAAAAAGAAGCTTTACCTCCATTTGCTAGCGTGAATGCCTTGTTGTTTTCCATGCAGTATGGACATGCGAGTTTCCCATGTGTGCTCCAACCAGAAAGCATTCCATAAGTTGGAAAATCATTGATAGTCCACATCAAAGCCGCCCTCATAAGGAAATTTTGTTTCCTCGATATATCATAAGTCAGAGCTCCGGAGGACCACAACTGCGCCAGCTCATCAATCAACGGTCGAAGACAAACATCTACATTCCGCCCCGGGCTGCTTAGACCGAGTATGACAGTAGATAAAAACATGAACTCCGGCCTCATACACATTCCCGGTGGCAAGTTATAAACTGTGAGTATGACCAGCCAACAAGAATAGGGAGCAGCAAATGACCCAAATGGGTTGAATTCGTCTGTACACAACCCAAGACGGACATTCCTTGATTCAAATGAAAAGTCAGGATGCACACTGTTAAAGCGTTTCCACGCTTCGTTGTCAGAAGGATGCACCATCACACTATCAACCGCATCATGTGTTTGGTGCCATGTCATGTGCTCAGCAGTCCTTCGTGACATGAATAACCTCTGCAGTCTAGGTGTAATCGGGAAATATCTAAGTTTTTTATACGCCACTAGAGTCTTTCCCCTACCAGTTCTGGGTTTGTAACAGGAATACCCGTATGTCATGCACTCGATCATCTCGGTATTTTCAAGGTAGTATAACATGCAGAAGTTAGGGCACATGTCAATTTTCTGGTATCCTAAACCAAGGGGTTTCATCATGGACTTCGCAGCATAGAAGTTCTCTTTGAGCCTGTTCCCTTCAGGTAAAATGCTTCTGCCCAATCAATAATTTTATCATACCCGGCCTCACTCAGCCCGTGATCTGACTTGATGGTGAACACCTGTGCCACGGCCGACAATTTACTATGGTTTGTGCAGCCATCCCATAATGGTTCGTCAGAATCTTTCAACAAATCAAAAAACCTAGCTGCCTTTGCATTAGGTTCTTCTTCTATGATTGGACATTGACTAACATTACCTTGATTCATTCTCATTGCATCCATAACCATGTTTTTGTAAGGATTAGTGTTGTCATTTGCCGCTTCATGCACGTTGCTAGCACTAGAAGTTGACCCAACCACTGTTTCTCTCATTCTCTTATTACTAACAAATACCTCTCCATGTGCATACCAACACTCGTAATCCTCCACAAACCCTTTGTGTAGAAGATGTATTATTACAACATCTGGATGCAGATACTTTTTATTTTGACACTTCCTGCATGGACACCTAATACCGTCTCCAGTAAAATTTCTGGGAATAGATGTTGCGAAATTAATAAAACCCTAAACCCTGTTACAATAATCCATCCTCCGCAATCCTTGGGGTGAATCTAGATACATCCATGAATGATTATCCATGACTTTTATCGAACCTCTATAAAATTATGATGACGTCATGTATTTATTAATTAACTAAGTTAGGTAAATAAACTTGTAAATATATTACTTTATCTCGAGATTATCCAACAAACCAATCACAACTTCTCATAAATATTAAATATTCATTATCATTTATCAACGTCCATACAAATTAATATATATATATATATATATATATATATATATATATATATATAAATTAACAGAAATTACCACTCTGCAATACCATCGATAAAACTTAAAAAGGACCCATTAAGCAAGCTATTAATTATTTCAAAACATAACATGTAATTCGGTAATTCCACAAAGTTTTAACAATTTACAAACAAATACAATCTTACAAAATCTAAAACAAACCACAACAAGTATAAAATTATACATTCATAAACTACAAGTTTGTTTGAGAAATAACAATAAAACATATACATCTACTAACAAAAATACATATACTAAAAAAACAATAAAATTGACATTTAAATGTTAAAATTTAAAAAGATAGAATTACTTACAAAAATTGATAAAATCCGTCAGTAAATCAGAACACGAATGCTGTGACCACAAAACTTCAAGAAATACAACTGCTGAGATGAGAAAGATTTTTGTTTGGGGGCGAGGGGGGGCTGGTTATTTGCAGATGGGGAGACTTAGGATTAGGAAGAAGAAGGAGAAATGGGGGAGAAGAGTGTCGGCAGGGCGGCCATACATTCACTTTTTCCGACGGCCTCACCAACAGAATAACACCGTTGGTGAATACGTCGGTGACTCCGTCGGTAATTGTGACGGGGAATTGACGCGTCACCGCACGGACCTGCTTTTCAAATCCCTCGGTGATTCCGTCGGTATTTTTGACGATGCACCGGTCACGTCACCCATACGGATCTGGCATTCAAATCCGTTGGTAATTCCGTCGGTATTTTTTACGGTGAACCGGTCACGTCACTAGTACGGGTCCCAGGTTTTGAATCCGTCGGTGATTATGTCGGAAAAATCACCCGCCAAAACCTCCGCCTTAGGTACCCGCCTTTTTTTCATTAATTATGAACTTTCTGTCCATAATTCGGTCGGTAATTACCGACGGTTCTATTCCGTCGGTAATTACCGACCGAATTACGGATGGAAATATTCCGTCGGTAATTTCGACCAAAAAATACCGACAGAAATATTCCGTCGGGGATTCCGTTGGTATTTAGCGAGTTTCTAGTAGTGATTCATTTTCTTTCACTTTCTCCTCATGCGATTAAACATATGCGACAAACCTTAACAATTAATAATCTTAGATCATTATCACAACAATAATTTCACCCTACTAGTCGGAATCCATGACAATATTCATTAACTAACCAATTTACCAAAAATAGTTATGGCTAGCTTTAAATATGTTTTATTTTTCAAATTTTGTTCGTTTCAATTTCTTCATGGTTCCACCCAATTCATAACCACACAACCAACAAGTTAGCTTTTTATTTAATCAACATGTTCATATAGCAATGTTCCTTCCTATTCTTACACAATAATCATTTTCCCCCTCATATAAAGAATACACAATTAATCTATAACAATACTAATAAGAAAATATTTTACCATTACATCTTCCATAAACCCTACACCCGCACAATTCTAATTTCATCAAAACATGTATTTAATCAAGCTTACTAAATTTTGCCAAAACTAGTAATTGATTCAGAAATCAATAAGTCATCAACCTTTGATTATTGTTTTAAACCAAATGGACAGACTATATATCATAGAGTTATGAACAATATATCTCAAAAGCATATTGATCCAACGGTTGGATCTCCCTAGATTTTAATAAAACCGAGCTAACCTGAAAATGGATGAGCTACTGTTCAACATGCATGAAACCTTGCCAGAGAATGAGATTCTTATCTCCATCGTCCAGAATGAAAGCAACATCTAGGCGCACGACATATCCAAGAAGGAGCATGAACCAACGGTGGAAGAGAGAGAAATTGGCCGGCAACCAAACTACCCTACCGGTGTATCTTCTTTTATTTTCCAGGAAATTTCCAATGATGATTTCTTTCACATGAATTGTGTTCTTTCCAATCCCTCTGTTTAATTAGTTTATTTTTATTAAATAAATTAATTTTCTTTTAACATTTGTTTTTGTCAAAAATATATATAAAAAAATAGATGAATATCTTTTATAATACATAATTAATTAGAAAATAGATTCTATGAAGTTTTTTTGTGGTAGCGTGCAAGCTTTATATTGGTTTCTTTTTTAATACATTCATGTAAAAATTATCAAATATATTTTTTTATTATTTTTATCAAAACTTTATTATATGGTTCTAATACACTCATTTATTAGAGTATTTAATGCTCGAATTATTTTAATAAATATACGCATTAACTTTTGAGGTGATAATTAACTCATGTTTTTGCTAGTGTTTGGTGTTGTGGTTGGACAATGCTTTTTTAAAAAATCAATTTTGTTTATGATATGTTAATATAAAAAAATTTAAAATAAAAAAATGTATTATTTTAATATATTTTCAACCAAAAATTAATATTTTGAAGAACAACATCTACCACAATTTCAAATATTTTTTTCTCTTTCTTTAATGTCATAGGAATCACTTAAATGCTAAGTTTAAAGATGGGAAGGAATGAGCTTCAAAACTTTTATTTGAGAATGTGTCATAAAATCAGGTTTAATTTACTTAAAAATTCAAACTTAGAAGTCTTAAATTAGAATTAATAATCAAACTTTTTTTCCTCTATTATTATTGACTACATATCTTGATGGATGTTACACGGTTACTTATCATTAAACCATATCCGTATTTTTTTATTATTAATTCTAATATATGGATTTTTGGGTGGGCTGGATTAACATATTATTCGATATTGTATTAGTAACTATTTTTTAAAATATATTTTTGTTTAATAATATAAAAAATAATATTTTTTTATTTTTAAAATTTTATTTTTAACATTAGTACATTAGCATTAGCAGATTGATTCAAAAATATCAAAAAAAATTAATTTTAAATATTAATTGGAGAAAAAAACATACTTTTTTCTAAATATTAAAACACCCCAGAGCATTAACTTCGCATTAACTCTAATTTTTTTAATGTATGACTAAAGTGAGTTGAGTCTAACTAGTGTATCCCATGAGAAAACCCCTGTACAAATCTAGGTTGTATGACTAAAGTGAGTTGAGTCTAACTAGTGTATCCCATGAGAAAACCCCTGTACAATTCTAGGTACAAAATCCAATTCCTTTTTCAAGATGCAAAATAGTTTAAGTAGGAAAAAGAATTCTTGAATTGTAATTGTAATGATTTAATGATTAACAATTTTCAAAGAAGTGGTGACAAAAAGCTTATACAATTGTTTTTCATTTTTCAATTTATTTCATAAATTGATTATTCATATTTATATTATGACAAACGTTTGTTATGATACATTAAAAATTTTGATTAAAAAAATAGCTCTTTGAATAGCGTATGGAACCTTTTAGGTGAGATCTCATTTGTACGTGCGTGTTTGTATAAAGGAAACATCAAAACATCGTCATAAACTTCTATGGCATATTAATTATGTGCCAAAAAGATGCCCTTTTCTTCTTATAAATTAGAAGAGCATGTAGAGTGCCTCCTCAAGCATCTTTCTTGGCCATCTCTCTTTATTCTTCGCTCTCTTTGATCTTTCTCAGTTCATGCGAACTTGCCCAACTCATTCAGCCATGAAGGTTGCGTCTGGAAGCGGTGACAAAGCTGGGTTTTTCACTCAAGGACGCTGGTGGCTCAAGGCCTTGCCTGTGAAGTTCAAAGCTAAAATAGTTGGTATGGCTAGGAATATAAAGAAGCTTGGACAAGAAGATCCAAGAAGAGTTGTTCATTCACTAAAAGTAGGATTAGCACTTACATTGGTATCAACAACACTCTACTACCCCGACCAAGTTTACAAAAACTTTGGTTCCGATGCCATATGGGCTGTTATGACTGTTGTCCTGGTCTTTGAATTCTCCGTGGGTAAGTCTCTGACCTTTTTAAAAGTACAGCAAGAATGCCCTTTCATGGTGAAACCTCTACTCAAGTCATTATAATGACTGAGGTTTGAGTTTTGACAAATAAATTTTCAGGGGCTACTCTTGGAAGAGGATTGAATAGAGTAATGGCAACACTTCTGGCTGGTGGACTAGGTATTGGAGCCCATTATCTGGCAAAACTCTCTGGACATATTGGAGAACCTATACTACTAGTGTTCCTTATCTTTCTACAAGGTATCTATAACCGCGCATGCACACAAAAGAATTATATGATCCTTCCTATTAAAAGAAAAGGAAAAAAGTACTCGTATATTCAAAATTATTCTGTTTTTTTATTGCAGCTACTATATCAACATTTTTTAGGTTCTTTCCGAAAGTTAAAGCAAGATATGATTATGGGGTGTTAATATTCATTATGACCTTCTCTATGATAACGGTATCTGGTTTTCGAGATGGTCATATATTCGACATAGCACAGAGAAGATTATCAACCGTCAGCATAGGTTCTGTTGCTTGTGTCATAGTTTCTATAGTGGTTTTCCCTGTGTGGGCTGGTGAAGATCTTCACAATCTGATCGCTCTCAACATTGAAAAGCTTGGCAACTCCTTAGAAGGTATGTATGTCCCCAACAAAGCAGTGCACTGAGTCGTAGTACCAATCAAGTACTGGATGCATTCATTCCAATTGTTCCTTTTTAACTAGCTTTCAACATGCAGATGCTCAAAAACTTACTCAGATAACCTAAAATTTACAGGGTTTGGTGATGAATACTTCGAAAAAACAGGGGGTGAAGAGAGCAAAGACGACAAGAAATTTTTGGAAGGATACAAAAGTGTTCTCAATTCAAATAGTAGTGAAGAATCCTTGGTGTGTGTATATCTCTCATTCCCCCCACCCCCAAGCTCCTCTTCCTTTACCTATTTACTTGGATTTTTTTCTGATAATATTTTTTATGCCTTCCAGGCAAATTTTGCAGCATGGGAGCCAGGTCATGGTCGGTTCCCATTTCGACATCCATGGAAACTATACCTGAAAGTTGGGACTCTGGCTCGAGAATGTGCCTACCGAATTGAAGCATTGAATGGATGCTTAAATGCTGACATTCAGGTATAAGAAAGGAAATTAGCTCCCTGGCAGCAATCTCATCGATCTTTGATGTCTAAATACAATGTGATATGCGATCCATTCTCACAAAAATTCGTAAAGTTCAAGATTTTATGTATGGGTTAAATAAAAAAAAAATTAATATCAATTAGGAACAATATGCTAAGAAGCACTCCGGTATGCTTATCTCTAAATATTTGCTGCTTCTTCTTGCAGGTATCATCAGAAGTTAGTACCATAATTCAGGAAGCATGCACAAATACGAGCTTAGAATCTGGAAAAGCACTGAAGGAACTTGCATTGGCAATCAAAATAATGGTGCCGCCATCTTCTGCAGATTCCCACATTGAAAATGCAAAATCTGCTGCCAAAAACCTCAAATCTTTACTCAAATCAGGCATATGGGAAGACATTGACCTGCTGAAAGTTATACCAGGGGTTACAGTAGCTTCAATACTTATTGACGTGGTCAGATGCACTGAAAAAATTTCGGAATCCATATATGAACTTGCCTCCAAAGCCCAATTTAAGAGTGTAGAGCCAACTCTATCACCAAAAAAGTTGCATTCAGGACAAAATCAGAGTATAAAATCAGCTCAGTTAGACAATGGTCCCGATGTTGGCATCAATGTCAGGGAATTAACTCTGCCGTCCCCACCAAGTGAGAATTCTTCAGCACCAAAGGCTAGCAAGCAAAGGATGGGAGTGTAAATATAGGGGTAACCTGTATTCCAATTTGTATTATCATTTTTTGGAACAAAATAATTGCCCTCTTCTTTCAGGATAAGGAAAATATCAATCTTTTTAGCCATTTTTGGGTAACTTGTATTTTTTATTTACTTGTCGTTTTGGCAAGGATAGAATACATGGCACATCAGCCATTAATAACAACCTTAGCCCAAAGCAAAGTTATCAATTTGCTTGAAAATCTTCTTATCACTTTCATTCTTAGCAGAACAATGAGCTAGCTATGAGCAAGCCAAGATTATACATGTAAAGTGACCAAGTTCAAGATGCTCCTCTGTTCTTCACGCATCATGTTGTGCTAACGTATCTTTGATTGGGGGTCTCACATGCACAAAAGGATACCAAACTCCAATATTATATATGTGTTTTATAATCCAACTTTTACTTGTTTAAATCTATATGAAGCGATATGATATTTAATGTGCTGATAAAAAGAATTTGCCCTTGGTTACCCTCGTAGAGCCTCCTGAAAGATATTTTGGCAAAAAGAAAGACCAACAAGAACTCGATGATTTGTAGATATATTTATGAAAGTACCGTGTCATTGTCAACAAAAAAGTCCATCAACATCATTGTCAAAAACAAATTTTTACACCCTCAAATTTAAGAGAAAATGTCTTCAAAACCATTTTCAAACAAAAAGAATAGTCAAAGAAAAATGTTTCCAAAATAAAATACAATCTGGGTTGCAAATGGGCAAGAAATTAAATAATAGTTGGTCAGAAAATTATGCATGCATGGAATTTGGGGTTTAATTGAAAAAAAAATAGAAAAAGAGGATTAAATTGGTCATAATCAAAAGAATCGGAAGACCAATGATCAAAATGGAAAAGATAGCAAAGTTTAGAAGTCCAATTAATTAAATTGATAGCCTAATTGAGGATAAAATTGGAATTAAATGAAAAAATGGCTACATTTACAAGCCAAAGACCAAAATGAAAGAAATGGAAAGGTTTGAAATTCCAATTAATTCAATTAGGTACTTACTTTAAAAGAAAAATGAAATTTGGAGTTAATTTGCTTAAAATTAGAAGAATTAGAAGACCAGTGAACAAAATAGAAGAAACACTAAAATCTAGGGATCCTATTAATTCAATCAATGGTGTAATTGAAGAGAAAATAAAATTAAAGTTTTGAGTAAATTTGACCAATATTGGAAGAATTAAAGGATCAAGGACCAAAATAGAATAGGCACTAGAATTTGGGGATTCTGCTGATTCAATTAGGGGTGTAATTAAATAAAAATTGAGATTTTTTTCTAAAAATGAACAAATTAAAAATCCAAGTACTGAATTGTAAAAGGCACCAATATTGAGGGACAGTTTTGAATGTTATCAAAGGTTTAATTGAAAGAAATCTTAGAAAATCAACCCAAATTGACTGAATATGAAGGAATTAGAAGTGTGAGGACTAAATTGTATACAAAAAAGATTAAATAAATATAAAATAAACTTAAGTGAAATGGTGCACAACATCATCTCTTACCAAAAGTATGAGTGTAAGGTGCCTAAACAATGTTGTTTTGCATGGAAGGGATTGTCTTCAAACCCTCACACATGTATGTCTTTATTTTCTTTTTTCTTCTCCTTATTGTAGGTTTTCAGAGCTACTTTAGACCATTCTCTCTCTCCCTCTCTCTCCTTCTCATGTTAACATTAAATGTCGAGAGACATGTCATTTCCCCTACACCTGTACTTTATCTTTAGTCAAAGACATGTTGCGTTGCCTCTTTATGGTGGTAGAAAACATGTGCTAAAGTAGCCCACCCAAACATGTTGTATAAAAATGCTAGATAGCCAAGATTGGCTCATGAAAATCAAAAAACATATTTGTTCCTACTAGAAAGATTCTAGGACTTTCCTCCATACCTATAAATAGAGGGGCATGGTAAGAAATAAGAGAGAAGTCTTGAGAGAGAAAATTTGACTTTGAGAGAGAGGTAGTGGGTAAGGTAGGTTTGAGTTTAAACAAACTTGTCCAGAAGGGAGAAAGCAGTGAGGAGAGAAAGAAAATAAAGAAAAAGAGAGGAAAATCAAACCAAAACATCAAAAATATGAATATGGTAGAGAGGGAAAGGTTGGTTTTTGGGTCACTAAATCAATGAGTTCCAATTAGAGAAAGGAGTAAGAGAGGAAGAAAATGAAAAAAACAAAAAAGATAAAAAGAAACACAAACCAAAGAGAAAGAGAAAACCCTAGTCTAGAGAGAGAGAGCTGCTTGAAATACCACTCAAACACCAATAAGCTATTGTGACAACCACTATGAGCCTCCACAACTCCTCCCTACTCTATTGAAACCATCTTTAAGGTAAGTTACAACTCCTTTTCTTCTTTTTAGGGTTTGTTTATGTGTCATTTAGGTTTTGCATGTCTCTTATCTTAAAAAAATTTTAAAAAAATAGAAGAATAAATGTGATAATATTGATTTAAAAACAAATGTGTGAAAGATAAATCAAAACTTGTTTTTAGGTTTGCTTGTAACTAGACATGGAATGATAAGATTAGGGTTTTGAATCGTGCTTTGTTTTTAGATGATGATGCATGGACAAGATTTAAGCTCAAATCTTGCATGCTTCTTGATTATGAGAAAAAAAATATGACATGTGTGTTTTGCTTATTTAGATGATGCATGAATAAATAATATAAGACTTGAGATCATCAATTCTTGGGATTAAATTGTTATCCTGGATTTTTCTTCATTTGCTTGTTGGAGTTATCCTTGTTTTTATATTCATGCTAAAAAAAAAATGTTTAAAATTCTATACATTTTGGCTAAGTCTCCAAAAAAAACATCTTGCATCTATTTCATATTCATGCAAGTTTGTTAATTATTGTGTCATTCCAATATTTTCATTTTGCATTTTCATGTCCTTATTTTTTAAAGAAGAAAAGAGAAAACAATGTTTTTGTTTTCCACCAAATTGCTTGTTTTCATAGTGTGTTTTATAACTTATTTATAAAACTCATTAAAATTTGACTTACATTAAAACAACTTTTATGCCTCAACATTCCAAAACAATTTCAAAAACCTAAGATTAGTCTCATCTAGTATTTGTTTTTAAAAAAATCAAAGTTTTCTTTTTCAAAGTGATAAAATCTTTTATTTTAGGGATTAATGTTAAGATTTTTTTCATTAAAATTTCAAAATCAATGAAATCTCCTATTTTTTCAAGATTTTTTCATTCAAATTCCAAATTCAATAAAATCTTTTATTTTAAGCGATTAACGTTTGAATTTTGTTAAAACTTCTATTTCAATGAAATATTCTATTTTTAAGGAGTAATATAAGTTTTTTATTATTATTATTAAAACTCCAAATTCAATGAAATCTTCTATTTTTAATGATTAACGTCAAAACCTTTCTTTGAAATTTCCACATTGATAAAATCTTTTTTTTTAGGGATTAACATGAGATATTTCAACAAGCTTTCAACATTCCTTTTACAAAATAAATATCATAAAATATAAGATTATACAGTTAATAGCATACATAAAATAATTTTAAAAAAACATATAATAAAAGTAACATTTCATTTGAAATAATATGGTAATGGTGGTGTCTATCTTTCTTAAGCATATTTAACTTGAATCATTGGAACCAATATTTATTTTTAAAATTTCTAATTTTCTTTAATTATTAAGTAGCAAGTCAATTTATTTTTGTTTTCCTCCTTTAACTTTCAAGAATCTCACATTCATCACGACGTGACAATCATCTTCCTGCGCTTGAGTATTTTGTAAGTCCAAGGCTTACGTGGAGCAATGGTCCCTTCAAATTCTAGTAGGAAATGTATTTTAATTTTTTTTATAAAGTCCTTCACTTTTAACTATTTGTGCTTTATATAAATATCTAACAAATCTTTTCAACTAACAAATCTTTTTGAGGTTGAACTTGTAAAAATATATCATTATCTTGTAAAAAAAATTAAACTCATAAATGTTAAGTCATTAAGTCTAGTAAAAAGACTATTTAAATTATAGAAAAATGATACACGATTTATTTTTTATAGATTTCTGTTAAATAAATACATATAATTTAAACAAAAAAACTAATTAAATAAGATGGGTGGATTGCATTATATGATATGAGAATATTATATAAAATTAACATGTCTGTCTAAACTAATCGATAAAATTTGAAATTTTTCACAAAGCAATAATTAGATCAAGGAAAGAAATCCAGGTCAATTTAACAT
Organism: Populus tomentosa; assembly: GCA_018804465.1. Lineage (NCBI taxonomy): Eukaryota > Viridiplantae > Streptophyta > Magnoliopsida > Malpighiales > Salicaceae > Populus > Populus tomentosa. The sequence continues at coordinate 20,452,766 of CM031969.1, forward strand.
TGATTGAACACAAGGTTTCAACTAGTATTTATTAAGAAAAAATAAAGCGAAAGGGTCAATCATTGTTGCAACAACTGTCACAATAGATTTATTAGCAATGCTAATAGTGGATTCGCACAATGCCATATTTTTTTTTCCCCTTAAACTTTTTCCTTATTTTTATCCTTCCATATTTATTTTATTCATGATTAGAATTAATGATTTTTTTTTCTAAGAGCTTGATATTAGTTTTCAAGGGGAAATAAACATCATTTGCTATTTTTGTTGGGCTTGAATTTGTGAAAAATTGTTTAGGCTTTTTGTTTTTCAAGAGATCAAAAATCATGAGACTATAATTGATCTATTAGATTTGAAAATAGATTTGAAAAAAATAAAAAAACAGTAGCTCAAAGGAAAGAAAAACAAAAACTTGCATATTTTAAGGGGAAGAGAGAGGGAAAAGAAAAAAAAACTAGATTTCGACCGCCAAATTAACACACGCTGGCTAGAATGAAAGAACACGTTGGGATGCTTTCAAAGACACCAAAAAAGACCACTTTTAAAGATGGGAGGACCCTATATATGTCGCAATAAGGTTCACATGCTTGTGCTTGTTTGAGATGCACTATATAACTTTTTTTATTATTATTCTTTTACTTTGCTTCCTAATTTTATGAGCACCAATCAATTTCATCCTAAATTTCATCTCACATAAATCCAAACCTTTTTCTTTCAATTTTGTTCATAATTAATTCTTGAATTAAAATATGAATTCTATCCGACCCAAGTCTAATAAAGGCCTATCAAGGGAGAGAATAATGGTTGGGAACAAAAAAAGACAATTGATCAACCGAGTTAGTGCATTGTGATCGTGCTCATAGATTGTGATTTTTGCATTAAAATTATAGTGATTTGTTATATTATTTTATATTAAAAAATTAAAAAAAAATAATCTTGTTATACTGATTTTTTTTTAATCATTCTATATTTTTATTAGCCATCCATATTTGCTTTTAGCTTATCAATTCAATTTTGTCACTTCATGACAACTTGCACGTAGTTAATTTGATGCCCAGCCTACATAAATAATTGGATCATGAAGTTTAAAAATTAGTTGTTGTTCGCAATGACATTGTCAAGAACTTTCCTATGGTGTTGCTAATTATTTTTACACCCAAGAAAACAACATCGCTTAATATCATTGTTTTCTAGATTTTTTTTGTAACTCATATCAAACTTCCACTAAGCTAGGTTTGTCCATCATGAGATTATGTCACATAGTTGTTACTGACATTTCAAAATCCAAACCTATAGTAGATCATAGACAACATGAATAGCGATACCTAAAATTGCTTTAGATGTGAAGTAATGTGCTTCTTTTGTAGAGTATGAGAATGGCGTTGAGTATCCTATATGTTAGGGAGTTTGATTTGAGCCTTTATTTTTATATTTTAAGGCTACAAGAAGAAAAGTATTTTATTATTAGAAAATAATATAAATTATATTTTAGTATCTCACTTAATAATGTAAACTATTAAGTTGAATTGGTTCTTTAATATAGTATCAAAGTCTTGATGATCAAGCGGTCACAAGTTCAAATCTTACCATTCTTATTTATGTGATAAAAATTAAACATACTATAGTATGAGTCTGTGTAAATTTCAAACCTATAAGGCTTTTACTTGAGAGGATGTGTTAGAGAATAATATAAATCATATATTGGAACCTCAGTTAACAATTTAAACTATTGGGTTACTGTGGTGTGAGCCTGTACAAGTTTCAAGCTCAAATGACTTTTATTCTTGGGGAGTGTTATAGAATAATATAGTGTTATAGAATAATATAAATCATATCTTGAAATTTCACTTAACAGTTTAAACTATTAAGTAAAATTAGTTCTTTAACAGCTAACAAGGTTTAAGACTTCTCCATGAACTACTACTGTAATGTGATTGAATTTATCTCTTAATCTGCCCACAGAAAACTTTCAACTGGTTTTACGAGAGAAAAATACCTTCTTATATAGAATACTATAGAGAAGAAATGAAGACGTATAGCATGGTAATTGCCAAAAACGTTAACTTAGAATAAAAGGTTTCTGTAGGATTCACACTAACCACACAAAATGAACATGAACAAGTGGTAAGCAGCGAAAGGCCAAAAAACAAAAGGTGGGATTTGAGTTGTTTTCCTCTAGGACCTCCATTTGGTTGCTAAATAAATAAATAATCTTGTTTGTTAGCTGCACCATAGGGCTGAGAAATTAGAACCAGCTCTTCAAAGATTTGTAGGAGCATGTATAACTTAATAAATAAGACAACATATCTTAGTAGTTCCATCATCTTTGCTACGCTTGGATTTCTTGTACCTAAGACAGCTTTCATGCTTTTTGTTGATTTCTAAGAAAGAAACATGCATCAGCATCTCCAAATTTACTTAAACCAACAGCATAGTAATATTCATAGTGTGGACTATATGCAGAATTTAGTGATTATATTAATTAAATTATGTTGAGAGCACCATAAAGCAAGTAATTTGTTTTATCTTTTTGCCTTGGCGTCACTCTTTTATTAAAAGCATGTTGACTTAGATCTCTACCATTTTCTGACCATTTTGTTTCCATTTATTTAATTTGGTGCCGTTATTCTTTGAAGTTCCATCGTTTACTAATAAGATTTGGAAAATCTCACGACATAGCAATTAAACCTTCCCCAGCTACAAACAAAAACAGTGAATTGAGTAGTTAATAGCTTGGAGATTTGAATTGAGAAGGAAGGAGGTGTTGGGCTTACTTTTCACTGAGAATTAATAGTTTTATCGAAGAAAATTTATGTTGATATTTATACTACTAGTCTGTTGGTATATATATTATTGATAGATTTACGAACAAAAACAATCCATCAAAAAAACTCTCGTCGGTAATTTATGAATTGTCGATGAGTCCGTCAGTAATAAATATATCGATGGATTTACAGACGGACAAAATATGCCATAAAAAATTACCCACTTTATTTTGTAAGTATATCCATCGGTAATAAATATATCGATGGATTTACAGACGGACAAAATATGCCAAAAAAAATTACCCACTGTATTTTATCAAGTATATCCAGCAGTAAATATAACATATCATTAATAGAATGTCATATGTAATCCCATCGGTGCATTAACAATAGTAGTTGTAATTGCAGTAATTCTTTTACAACTCTCTAAAATATACTGATGGAGTTATGTCGTCAATGACCCTATTAGTAATATTCTAAATATATATATATATATATATATAGAAAAGAAGTAGAAAAATAATTAAAATCGAATAAATCAGAATAAAAATCAAATATTTATTATAAATTTAAACATTTGTACATTCAAATATAATAAATCTAAAATTGAGCTGAACACTGGTCATCGCTGAGACCGTGGGGGAAACTAATGGGTACACATGAAAGCTTTCTTTCTTTTCCATATTTTTTTTTTTTGCGCCTCGTACAAAAAATCATGCAACCTATAGGTACAAATTAACTATTTGTTAGTAAATGAAAAATAAAATTTTAATATTTGGAATACAAATTTTATCTTGAATTCGATCTTAGCTAATTGCAACGTGATTCTCTCAATCCGTCCTCGCAATATAGGAAAGCGCATCACCTCCAGTGCATCCTACCTAAGGTAAGTTGCATTGTTGTTTGATTGTTTTTCTAGGTCGCATTTCTATTTGTTGGTCTTTTCTAAAGTTCAAGGTAGATCTCTTTTTATCAAAAAGTCTCTATTTTATTGAGTTAAATCATAACAGTTCTAAAGTGTGAATTTTAGCATTGTATTTTTACACCTTATATCTTTAATACTTAAGGGTATACTTTATCGTGCAATTTTACACCCCACAAATATTAAAGTCTACATCTAGACCCTAAAAAAAGATTGGAAAAAAGTTTTTGATATTTTGGCCAAACCCTAATGGATGATCATAAACTGGTTATGATATCAATTTTTTGGATTTTCAAAATATGAGAAGATGCAATTTTTTAATGAAAATATACATGGAAAATGTGTAGGATTTGGCCGTATGCATAAAAATAAAATTTTAATTTTTTTTTAAAGGGAAAATGTTTTGAATTTTTTCGAAATATTTCGCAGAAAACCGGGTATTTTAATACCTGATTTGTATTTTACAGTGTAAATATACAATCCAATATTATCCAAAATTAGTAGAAAATATTTGAGAAAATCACAATTTTTTGAAATAATTTTTTTGGATTTTTTTGTTTTTTTTTAAATGTTATAATATACACACACACACACACACAACATACATGGGCTGGGCCGGCCCAACTAACTAGGCCGACCCCAGGAATGTTGGTTTGGGTCAATCTCAACCCAACAGATCTTTTTTCTTTCTTTTTAGGGGTAGGGCCAAACCCGGCCCAGCCTAAGAAACATCCAGCCCAAAGTAATTTAGTCACTGGCACAACCCAGTGACTAAGTTGCATGAATAGTGCAACGTGAATTATAATTCAATTGCATTGTTCATAATTGAGTGTATGAACAGTCGAACATGAATTATAATTCATGTTCCACTGTTTGCATGTAGTGGTAGCAGAAAAGGGAGGAAAAAGAAGAAGAGAGGAGGGAGGCTTACCTGGCGTTGAAGGATTTGGCGGCCTACCTGGTGGCACACGGTGCAACTTGAGGTGGCGAGGCCGACAGTTGGCTCTGGTTGCAACTGAAAGAAGAAGCAGAGGGTTGCAAATGAGAGGGGAAGCTCGCAGTTGGAACTGTTGGAGTGGATGAGAAGAGAGTTGTTGCCCTAGCTTATGTTAGGAAGGACAAAAGCTTCTGGACGAGGTGCTTGATGTTACTTGGATCACGGTGGCAGAGAAGCAAAGTTTTGCAGAGGAGAGAGAGAAACAATGCAACCACCACGTGTGATGGCTTGATGGCTTCTTGTGGTGGAAATGATGGTGAGAAGACCGGTGGTGAAGGTCATAACGGAGAGAAAAAGAAGAGAGAGGACTGGTTGCAAGAAACCTGGGCAAGGAAGGCTGGTTTTCGGCCAACTTTCATTTGATTTTTCTCCTCCTCCAGGGCATGAAATCCATCCCTATTTATAGGGGATCGAAGAGGGTAATCTTGTCTACACAAGAAAAAATTTTGAACCTTTGATTCGGTTAGAAAGGATCCCAACTGTTGGCTTAAAGTATGCATCGTGAGTTGTCAAATCTGCAGAAAAAGACTGCCTGAGTTGGCCTATTCAAATTGAACTGTTCACTTCGGGTTATAGAGAAACTGTAGGGAATCATTTGCATGCAAGTTTTGTTAGATTTGATGGAGAAATGAAGCATTAAATCACCTCAAAAGTAGCCACTCGGGCAGCATTCTCGAGCAAAATCTAGGAAGATAATGAGTAGTGACCAGACGATATATATATAAACGGCGTTGTTTTGGATTGAATTTGGGATTTTTACTGATCTTTAATTTAGTCCTCTAGCTTATAATGGCGTGCAATTATATCCCTAATTGACCCTAAACTTTCAATTTAATGTGATTAAGCCCTTGATAAGTTTTAATTTTGAACAATGAAGTTATGTGTCTATTAAAATTTGATCCTTGGTCTCGGATTTATGCAATTTAACATCTAATTGACCATTAAACTTTTAATTTCTTCAATTTCACCCCCGATTTTTATCAATTGAGCCCCTAAAGTTTGGCGCATTTTGCAAATCGGTTCTTGGCTACTAATTTTATTAATTTAACCCCTAATTGACCACAAAACTTCAATTTTCTTGCGATTTTGCCCCTGATTTCAATCAATTAACTTGGTAAAAATTAAATTTGGTCTCTTAAAATTCCAATCTTCTCAATTAAACCTAAATTAGGCTCCTAAACTTAATTTTTCACCAATTAAACCCCAAATAAAATTAATTTGATCCTTTTAAAGTATAATTAAGTACTTGCACTTAATTAAATCCTTCATTTGGATCCAAATTAATTCTTAAACATAACTAAATTTTAATTTGGCCCATGATTAAATCAAATTAGCCTATTAAAAAATTTTTATACCCTGGATTTAATTTTAATGCAAATTCATCCAATAATCATTTAATTTGACCTTGAATTTGCATTGTTTCTTCATTTTTGGGCGTAATGAGTACAATTAGGCTTTGAATTTCCTCTAAAATTGCAATTATATTCCTCGACTTGCTTTCTCTATGTTTCCAGCCTTTATTTTATTTTTTTTATTTTTATTTTGAAGGGAAAAAAAAATAAATTTTGGGGAATAACCTAAAATTGAGTTATGATACTTGCCCCTCTTTACAGTGCTTAGAATAGAAAGTTTTATAAAAGACTTTAAATAGTAAGTTTTCTAAAGAATAAAAGGAATGAGAGATAACGGACTCGTCATATCAAGAGATGATAAATCCTTATGGAAGTATTTAAAGTGAGGTTTAGAAATCGCACTTAGAGGGAAGACTAAAAGGTTTGAAAAAGGGCTCGATGACACACTCAAAGGAAAGAGATATGACTGTAAAGTGTATTATTTTGGAAGGTTGAGGGCTCAAAGACACATTAAAAGGGAAAGAGGTATGTTTGTGAAGCGCACTAGCTGAGATGGCTGAGGGTTCGAAGACACACTCAAATGGAAGGCGGTAGGGCTATAAAGCACATTAGCTGAGATGGTTGAGGGTTCAAAAACACACTCAAATAAAAGAAGGTAGGGCTATAAAACACATTAGCTGAGATTATCAAAGGCTCGAAGGCTCTCTTAAAAAGAGATAGGGTTAGGAAACGCACCATCTGAGAGATTATGGCTCAAAGTTGCATTTGAAAGGGAGATAAGGCTATGAAGCGCAATATTGAGAGCTGAGGGATCAAAGGCCCACTTGAAAAGATATAGGGTTAGAAAAACATACTACACAAGAGGTAATACATTATGATAATGGGACACTAATTTGCTAAAGGTGACAGTAATACATTATGATCAAGATGCATGTATACTTACCTATGAAATATAGGTCCCCTTTCTTTACTGATTTTCCATCTTGAAAATTTGAGTCTCTAAAGTAAGCTTTGGTGGCTTTTCTACTCTGGCTTACTCTAGTCACACCTTATGGACTTGTTCTTCATGGAGTTCTCATTTTCGCAAAAGTTTGAGTCTTTGTTAGTAAGCTTTGATAGCTTTCTCACTCTTGCTTACTCGAGCCACATCTTGTGATCTTAAACTCTGGAAATGATGTGACAAGAGCATACCTTTTTGCCCACAAACCTTTATCTGAAGGATCACCATTTCTCCTGTTTTCTTAGAAAGGAAATCATGGACCCAACCCTATATGATTTGATGGATTACCCCTTAGTTTGATCATGCCCGCAAGTATTTGTTTGGTGTTTTCCTTAGGGACAAGGTTACGTGAAAGAAGATTTGGCTATTTACAAGGAGTTGTTTTTACAATGAACTTTTGGAATTTCAAAGTTATTCTGAAAAAATAATTTTGATGTTTATTTAAAACAAACTTGTTCTGAAAAATTCAAGCAATTTTCATGGATAAGCTAGTATAAGTGTTGTTTTTTATGAAAATATAAAGTGATGTTTTGTTGGTTAAAAAGGGTTCAAGATCCAATCTAAGGGTTTCAAAGAACCAGTTTTCAAAGTATTCATTTTGATTGCATGAATAAAACTTGTTTCGAATGTTAAAGCATTACCTACCAATCCAGATTGCTTACCTTTGATCAGAAAGGGCTTGATTAAGCACGTAATATGGGCTTTGGCTATGGGTTATAAAGAAAGGATATTTATAGGCTCAAAAGGTGTTTAAAGGACTTTAAAACTAAAGATCACTAGTGCTTATTTACCAATCTCTTCTTTTGGTTCTTGAATTTTCTAGGCCTTAGAATTGATTTGCAAAATGGTACCCCCTTAGGTTTGGGCTTTTTTTCATTTGGTTTTTAGTATCATCATGTTAGTAATATTTATGGGATGCTCAAATCTTGTTGACTCTTTAGACTTTTTCATGTCCTCCAACTTTGTTTGGCACCTTTAAACAATGAGAGTTTTTTATATACCCCCCGATATTGTTTCAGAACTTTTAATAATTAAGGATTTTTCATGCTCCCCATTGTAGGGTGTGATCCTAGCCAAGGCTATTTTTCAAGAAAAATGCATTAGACTCAAAAAAGGGATTGTAAGGGATTTTTTAAAATTTGTGAAAGGGTGATCAAAGATGGCTTTTTTCATTTCAAATGCATGCATTCAGAATTGGCAAGCTTTGCTTTCTCTCATGCAAATATGCAAAATGGTTTCTCATAATTCATGCAACCAAAACTCAGCTTTGAAGTCATTTCATAGCATTTGGGTTGTTTTTTAGGTTTTATGGGTGTAAGGATATCACTTGAATTTTCAAAACTTGTTTGTTAGAACTTTGATTTTTTTTTTTATTTAAAATTTGATTTACTAAAAATCCTTGTGAAAACATGAGTTCATACATAGCTTTTTAGGGGAAACACACTAAAGAAATCTTCGGCAAACTTCAGTTTTATTGATTGATAAAGATAAATACATCAAGCATAGTACTTCTTTACAACATCTGAGTTTATAGGTCTAGGTAGACCCTTTTCATTCATTTTAGTCAGAATTAAGGCCCCTCCAGAAAAAGTCTTTTTCACCACATATGGCCCTTCGTGGTTTGGTGCCTTCTTACTTTGATCTTCTCCTGATGCTAGTGAGATCTTCCTTAACACCAAATCCCCCTTCTTAAACACCCTTGGTTTGACCTACTTGTTGTAATCTTTTACTATCCTGCTTTGGTATAACTGGTGATGGCAAATAGCTGCTAGTTTTTTTTCATCGATCAAGTTTAGCTGCTCAAATCTTAATCTTGCCTATTCTAATTCGTCCAGATCTGTATCCCTCAGGATCCATGGTGATGGGATTTCTACTTCTAAGGGCATAACTGCCTCCATTCCATATACTAAAGAATATAGGGTTGCATTCGTAGAAGTTCTAATTGTGGTGCGGTACGCATGAAGTACGTATGGGAGCATCTCATGCCAATCCTTATAGATGAACAACATTTTCTGGATGATAATTCATTGGCTAACTTCAAAAGATAATTTTGATACAACTTCAATTTATCATCCTTGGTTTGCCACTTACCTTTGACTTAACAGATAATTAGTAAAGAATCCTCGAAGACCTCAAGCTTCTTGGCTTTAAGTTCTAAAGCAGCTTCCATGCCAATGATGCAGGCTTCATACTCGATTGTATTATTGGTACATTCAAACAGTAACCTTGTTGAAACCGGATACTGCTTATTTTCTGGTGAAATTACTATTACTCCTGCCCCATTTCCTGATACATTTACTATACCATCAAAGTAAAGGGTCCGTTGATCGCTTTTCTTACCTCCATTCTCGATTACTATCACACCTTCATCTGGGAGGTCAAGTTTAAAGGCTCGTAGTTTTCCATGGCATGATCTGCAAGATGATCAACAATTACGCTTCCTTTTACAACTTTTCTTGTCATAAAGACAATGTAATATTCTGCCAATAACACTTGCCACCTTGCTATTTTACTTGACAAGAAAGGCTTTTCACATATATACTTGAGCGGATCTAATTTTGAAATTAACCAAGTTGTGTAGTACAACATATACTACCTGAGTCTTTTCGCACTCCAAACCAAAGCACAACATAACCTTTCAATTGTTGTGTATCTTGACTCACAGTCATTGAATTTTTTACTCAAATAGTAAATAGCTTGTTTTTTCCTTCCTGACTCATCATGTTGTCTCAGCATACAGCCCATAACTGTTTCTATTACTGTCAAATATTGGAGGTACTAGCAGTGGTGGATTTTGCAAGTACCTTTTTATTTTATCAAAGGCTTCCTGACAATCATTGTCCCATACTCCAGGATTTTTCTTTCTAAGCAAACAAAAAATTGGTTCATAGGTCACTGTCAGCTGAGATATAAACCGAGCTATGTAATTTAGGTGCCCAAGGAAAATTCTTACTTCCTTTTTTGTCTTAAGTGCAAGCATCTCCTGAATAGCTTTGGCTTTATCAGGATCAACTTCTATTCCTCGATCACTTACTATAAAGCCCAACATTTTTCCTATTTTTACCTCGAATGAGCTTTTGTAGGATTCAACTTTAACTGGTATTTTTGCAACCTTTCAAATAATCTCCTTAATACTTCCACATGATCTTCTTCCTTCTTTGATTTTGCAAGTATGTCATCCACATAAACCTCCACTTCTTGGTGCATCATATTATGGAATAAGGTAACCATTGCCCTTTGATATATGGCTCCAGCATTCTTCAATCCGAATGGCATTAATTTATAGCAGAATGTTCCCCAAGGTGTGACAAAAGTGGTCTTCTCTTTGTCTTCTACTGCCATTCTTATCTGGTTGTAACGAAAGAATCCATCCATAAAAGAATACGTAACATTTCTTGCAGCATTATCAACTAGAATGTCTATATAAGGTAAAGGAAAATCATATTTTGGGCTCGCCTTATTCAAATCTCTATAGTCCACACAAAATCTCTATAGTCCACACATTCCTAGATATTGCCATATTTTTTTGGGACTAGAACTACCCATTAAGGATATTGGAACACATCTAGAAATCTTGCATCCCATTGTTTTTTTATCTTAGCCTTTACCTTGAGCAACATGTTCGAGCACATTCGCTTGGTTTTCTGCTTAACTGGTTTGCTTTCTTCTATTAAGGGAATTTTATATACTACTATGTCAATATCTAGACCAGGCATACCTGTATAAGTCCAAGAAAAAACATCTGCATACTCATGTAAAAGAGAGACCAGATTATTTCTTTCTTTAGTTTTAAAAAGGATGTCAATCTTTAATTCCTTCTTTTCTTGCTCATTTCCCAAGTTTATGAGTTCTAGTTTCTCACTAGCAGGTTCCCAGGACTTCACGGAGTTTTCTAACAACCTAGTAAATTCTTTTATATCTTCTTCATCTCATTCTTCATCACCCATTGTAACCATATTATCAAAGTTTGGCCAATTATTCTTAATGCAGTGGTTTTGTAAATCGATAGAACTTTCAAGATTCCTGAAATTGCAAGGTATGCTTGTGTAAGTGTGATTCGTGAAAAGATAAAAGGATGAAGGAACATATTGGACACAAGAAAATGCATGATCTCATTCAAACAAAAGTGCTCAGTTAACATAGGAAATCTTGCGGTATCATGAGCTAAATTACCAACAAGATCAGCACAAGTCAAAACAAAGCAAAACAAATTCGAATATAATCAAACAAGGGCAATTACTTTTAAACACAATAGGAGCAATCTTTATCTTCCAATTCTGGTACACCTCTGCTTCAGCCAATCTTCGCATAAAAAATCTTGCAGGGTGTTCATCAATGATGTGAATGGAAAGTTATGGTAAAACTTCGTCCTTCACTTTTAGATACGCTTCCTTTATCTATTTTTCTTTTTGGCTCTCTAAGGTACTAATATGGAGATCTAGTATGCCGGATCTAATCACTTTTGTAGCCTTTAGGAAAGATACTTGGAGCAGTGGGATGATAAATTCCTCCTTTTCTGGCTCTCTTCCTTCAATCCTTGTCATTCTTGCCTCCTTTCTAATATGGCCAACCTGTTTCTAATCATCTTTCTTGGGCTTATATCCAAGCCCAAATCTTTGATCCACACTCTTTAGCTTGATTGGTCCAGTCTCAGGATTATATTAGAAAGGAGCCCTATTCTTCAGAAAGCATCTGGCAGCTATTTTTGCCGCTTCAAGGATTCTAAGCTTTCTCAACACTGCACCTTCAAGAACCCATTCCGTATTCACAATTTCAAATGCATGAATATTCCCATCTTTACAGTCTTTCGCTTCAATGAAGGGTATGGCTGTATTTTTTATCATGGAAACTATCTTTTCAGCTTTGACAGTTATCAGCATTTCATTCATGATATACTTTAAACACTGGTGTAGTGAAGAAGTCATTGCTCCAGCTGCATGAATCCACAGCCTCCCTAATAATATGATGTAAGATGAGTGAATGTCCATTACTTTTAATGTTATTAAGAACATCTGAAGCCCTACATATAGCTGCCTGAGTTGGCCTATTTAGGCTGGCGTCGTTTCGTTATCATTCAAACTGAACTGTTCACTTAGGGTTGTAAAGAAACTGTAGGGGATCATTTGCATTCACGTTTTGTTAGATTTGATGGAGAAATAAAGCATTCAATGCACCTAAAAAGTAGCCACCCAGGCAGCATTCTCGGGCAAAATCAAGGAAGAAAATGAACAGTGACCAGACGATGCATCGTCTGGTGTGTGTGTGTGTTCAAAACGGCGTCGTTTTGGATTAAATTATGGACTTTTACTAATCTTCAATTTAGTCCTCCAGCTTACAATGGCGTGTCATTGTATCCCTAATTGACCATAAACTTTCAATTTAATGCGATTAAGCCCCTGAAAAATTTTCAATTTGAACAACAAAGTTACGCGCCTATTACAATTTGATCCTTGGTCTCGGATTTATGCAATTTAACTCCTAATTGACCATTAAACTTTCAATTTCTTCAATTTCACCCTCGATTTTTGTCAATTGAGACCCTAAAGTTTGGTGCATTTTACAGATTGATCCTAGGCTGCTAATTTTTCAATTTAACCTCTAATTGACCCTAAAACTTCAATTTTCTTGTGATTTTGCCCCTGATTTCAATCAATTAACTTGGTAAAAATTAAATTTGTTCTCTTAAAAGTCCAATATTCTCAATTAAACCCAAACTAGGCTCCCAAACTTAATTTTTCACCAATTAAACTCCAAATAAAATTAATTTGACCCTTTTAAAGTATAATTAAGTCCTTGCACTTAATTAAATCCTTCAATTTGATCCAAATTAATTCATAAACATAATTAAATTTTAATTTGGCCCATGATTAAATCAAATTGGCCTATTAAAAATTTAATTATCTACTTGGACTTAATTTTTATGCAAATTCATCCAATAATCATTTAATTTGACCTTGAATTTGCATTGTTGCTGAATTTTTTAGCATAATGGGAGTACAATTAGGCTTTGCATTTCCTCTAAAATTGAAGCTATATTCCCCGACCTGCTTTCTCCACATTTCCAACATTTATTTTATTTTTTTTACTTTTTTTTTTTAGGAAAAAAAAGGTGAATTTTGGAGAATAGCCCAAAATTAGGTTATGACAAGTATCGTCGCTAAAAGAACTTGCAGTGATCTTATCCTCGTAATGTCCAATAAACTTTTCCCTGGCATCGAAACAAATAAAAAGATAAAATAAATTAAATTATTCCTATTTCTTTAAAAAAATAAATAGGCAGCATGTCCCATATATGAGAGACTATCCAAAAAATTTAAATTTACAAATACACAACATATATGCCATAAACTAGTTAATTTTATTCAATTTCTTCTAGCCATTTATCATAATTCAATTTTGTAGAAAAATTTTATTTTTTACGTGATAATATTTTTAATCATCATTTTACAACAAATTATTCTAAATTTAAAAAAATTCAAGCTAATAAATAAAATTAATTCCACACATTTAATTGAAATTGAACAACAAAATTGAAAAAAAAAACAATTAAAATTCAACAAAATAATGAAAAACTTATTACAATAACAACTAAAATTAAACACAATTATTTCTAAGTAATAATATTTTTAATTCGAAATTTACAAATATTTATTCTTAATGGAATAAATACAAAATCATAATTAAAATTAATCCTACACATTTGATTGAAATTGAACAACAAATTTGAAAAAAAAATATAACTAAAATTCAACAAAATAATGCAAAAATTATTTCAGTAACAACTGAAATACATGTAATTTATTAATTCATAAAATTGCCAAGAACACAAAATTGAACAAAAATAATGACAAAAAATACAAAAATAATGAAAATAAATACAAAAAAAAGGAATGAATTTTTTTTAACCTTAATGGAGTGCTTTATTCCGGGTCTTAATTAAAATATAAACAAGAAAAAGAAAAGGCAATGTTAATAAACCCGAAAAATAAAGAAAAATGATGAAAGACAAGTTTTTTCTCAAATGCACTTCCCTATCATTTTCATATCTTGGAACGCGGTTGATTCATGTTCTCATTTGAGACTTGAAATAATACAATATAAATATTGAGATCTCTTTAATAATATAGGCCTCACATATTGAAACCTCAACATGTACCTTGTTTTTTTACTTTTCTCTTAAGGTTGAACAAGTACTTGCATGAAATTAAATGAGTATTTAGAAATATGCAAAGAAAGACAATAAAATTTTAATTAAGATGCATGTGTAAACCCTAACCTCTCGAATGAACACATCCATCTATATTGAACTAAGCCTCTAACTTTTGCCTCAAACGGTAAAAATATAGGTAGATGCTCCATTATGTCAAAAAACGATGGAAGGAATATCATCTCAAGTTTGCATATTGTCTTGACAATATTCATTTCAAATCTCTCCATATGTTATGTCTACAACTTGTTGAAGCATAAATCTCTAAAGAAATGACTAATTTCCTTGAGTGCATCTCATGTCCTTATTGTCAATAAATCCTGGTAAGTTAATGAAACGAGTGTTTGCATAAACATGTGAAAATCATGACTCTTCATTCCATACAATATGTAATCCTCAAAATTCACCAACCTTAATATATCTGAGGCAGTCCACTAGTAAAATGCAAAACAAAGTTATATCTATTCTAGCCTGATTGGTGTCAAGTCATATGATTGGTGATTGGTGTGATTGGTGTCAAGTCATATGCTTAGTAGTTTCCGGTAACATGAATAACCTCTATAGACTAGGTGTGATTGGGAAGTATCTAAGTTTTATGTATGCGATAAGAGTCTTTCTCTGCCAGTCATGGGTTTATAATGATAATGCCTATATGTTTTGCACTTGATCAACTCTGTATTTTCAAGGTAGTACAACATGCAAAGGTTTAGACACATATTAATTTTATGATATATTAGACCGAGGGGTTTCATCATCGATTTAGCAGCATAAAAGCTCTCTTTTATCTTGTTCCTTCAAGTAAAATGCTTCTCGTTCATTCAATAATTTTGTTATAACTGGCCTCACTCAACCCATGATCTGATTTGATGTTAAATAACTGTGCAACGACTGATAATTTATTGTGATTTGTAAAATAATCTCATAATGGTTCATCAAAATCTTTCAAAAGATCAAAAAACATAGTCGTGTTTGCATAAGGTTCTTCACTACAATTAGACATTGATTAGTATGACCCTGATTTATTTTCATCGCATCCATAACCATATCCATATAAGGATTACTATTGTCATCTACAACTTCATACATGTTGCGAGAACTAGAAGTTGACCCAATCATCCTTTCTATTATAATATCGTGAAGAATATATAGTTCTATATGTGTATACCAACATAGGTATTTCTCCATGAACTCTTTTTATAGAAGATGCATCGTTACAAAATCTAGATCGAGAAACTTTTTATTTTAACACCTTTTACATGGATATATAATACCCCATTCACTAATATTTCTCTGACTATGTAGTGTGTAATTAATAAAATCATGAACTCCATTACAATAATTCATCATATGTAACCCTTCGAATGAATCTTTATACATCAATGAATGATCATCCAATATTTATATTAATTCTAAATAAAATAATGATGACAGCATGTATTAATTAACTATGTTAACTAAATAATTTGCAAAAATATTGATTTAGCTCAAACTTATTCTATCTCTTTTAATAGTACTCTTAATTATTTAGTATCAATTATGTACAAAAATTAATATCTTTACACATTTACCGAAAATTTCAACTCTACAATAAAATTGATAAAATATAAAATGGACTCATTACATAAGCTATTATTTATTTATTTCATCACAAAACACCTAAATCAAAAATTCGACATAAATTTTATCAATTTACACACAGATATAATTTTACAAAATCTAAAACAAATCCTAACATATACAAATCATAAATCCATACAACAAATTTGTATGAAAAAAAACTATAAAACAACTAAACACTCAAATAAAATAAATATACTACAAAAGAATATGCCAAAAAAATCAAAATTTTAAAATTGAGTTAAAAAAAATAGATTGTTTTTTTAAAGTGGAGAATCCTTAATAAAATTTGAATCAGAACACGAATGCTAACATGCTAAGTATTGTGGTGGTTAAATTTATTGAATTGTGTTGAAATTGGGGAAGAAGAGAGGGGTAACTATTTGTTGTAGAAAAAAAATGCATAAGAAAGAATGAGAAATGAGGAAGGAGGAGAGAAGGGTCGATCATGAAGTTATAAATTAAATATCACCGACGACATTCTAAAAAATTTATTTTGTCAATAACTCTTTTGGTCATTCTATTGGTAAACATATTATGTTACCATATGATTTGTCTTTTTTAATTATAATGTAATACTTTCTATTATTCTCTTGGTATATATAACGAGAATTTTTTTATCAGTATTTTCTAATGAATATAGGGATGGAAAATTTTATCAGTAAAAAATCATTGTAATATATCAATAATTTTTTTCTGTTGATTTTGCCGTTTGTATTTTATTAATTTACTAGTAGTGTTATTTGTAGAATTTCATATTCATGTTGTGAATAGGATTATATGATTTTCTTCTCTTCTTCATGCCCGGGCATGCTTCTTGGAATCACGGGGCTTAGTTAATGGATTAATCTATTATTATTTTTACCTTTTAGATTATAAAACAGAGGTTCGAACACGATGAGTTGAGTTATAGTTCATCGATATTAATTCATTACTTAATCATTTATGTGATATTCTTGTTAGAGCTTCCTTTTCTTTCCATAATCTCTTGTTTCTTATTTCAGTGGATTTCACTTGACTTGTCATCATATTCTTCACAAAACAATTATGTAATTTTTATCTCTAATTTTATTATTTATTATAAAAACAATCCATGAAAAATTGGAATTGTGTTTATTGAATTAAGATTTTTCAAAATCTTATTAGTCTTATATTTTGTAATAAAATAAATAAATCTAAGAAAATTACACGAACAAAACAAGATCATTCCTAACTTATGGTGAAAAATTAAAATATATATATATATATATATATATATATGTTTTTTTTATTTTCTAAAAACTTGAAAAAAAAAAAAAGTAGGCATAACCATAACACTTGTATATTCAATAACTTTCTTTAATGAACTTCAGTCATAATAATTTTAATAGGCTACTCAAGATCTGACCAATCTTTTTATACCATCTTGATCGAACTTGTTTGGTATTGTGTTTTAAAAGTTTTTTTTGAAAAAAATTAAATTTTTTTAAAAAAATAATATGTTTTTGATGTTTTCAAATCATTTTAATATGCTGATCTCAAAAATAATTTTTAAAAAATAAAAAAATATTATTGACATATTTTTCTGAATAAAAAACACTTTAAAAAATAATAATAAAAACACTCATATTGTTGCGTGATACAAAATACTCAATCTAGACAACAAAAATATGCAATATAGGGGAAGGAAAGACAAATAGTGCATGTAATACACTTATCATCAAGAGTTGCACTCTAACGATTCACTTTGATTGTTTGATGAGGTATGATTAAGATTGTATTTTATTATAACTATGATTTTAAAAATATTTTATTTCAACACACATCATGGGTCTCGTTAAAATCTTTGTTTTATAATCTTGATTACAAAAAAAATATATATATATAGTTTTTGTAAATCTATTTTTCCAAGCTGCCACCTTATAAACTATCATAATATTAAATAAACAAAAAAAAAATTAAAGTGGGTTTCATTGGTTAAATATTGGAAAACCGAACTTCTTTCGAATATGCTGGAAGTTTCACATTTCAGGATGAGATCATGGAGTATTATATGCATAAAGAAATTAAAAAAAAAAAAGTAAATAAATACGATAATTATTTTTGTTTTACTTGAATTGAGCCATCAAGCAAATTTTAAAAACTGAAAAAATAAAAAACGAGCAAGTACGTTTAAAGGAGACGAATACCATACGTTTAGTCCAGAACCCTCGAATAATTAATTAATTAATTTTTCGTTTTCAGTTTAAGTTCGTAGGATGAGATCAAGCATTTTTTGAAGAATGGGAAAGGTCGAAGTTAGGCTTCTTCCTACCCTTGAATAATTTAAAGAGCGGTGAATGGGGATGTTCTTAGGGCGTTTGATTATTAAACAATTTCTTTTAAAATATAATTTCTTGGATTTGATCATCTTCGAGCCAAAGAATAAGAAATAAAATGTCGGTGTCGCCAAATCCTACCTGCCTCTAGGGATCAATTGTCTATCTTTTTTTTTTTTTTGGACGATAGAGGTTGATTCTACCATGATTTTGGTTTGAATAAAAGTAAAATAAGACAGAATATAACGAGAATGATAGTGATTTCTGATTTTAATATTTATTTTACATTCAATTTATAGAGATCTTATATAGCTATATAACAAGACATGTAATAAATAAAATAAAATAAATTATATAAAATGTTTGATAATTTGCTTTGATTAGATGATAGAAATAATTTTTTTATTATCTTGGGCATAGTTTTGAAACCCGATCCGGTCTGGATTAAAAAAAAACAGGACAAGAAAAAATCTAGTGTAACCTGACAAGATCAGGTTAAAACTGGTTGCAACCCATTGACTTTTGTTTTTTTATTAAAATAACATCGTTTTGATTTTTAAAAAAACAAAGAATTGTCCAAGCTGATGACCTGATCAAAACTTGAAATCTAGATTTTAAATTTGACTGGGTCTAAAAACTATTAGCTTGAGTTGTTTATTTCCTTAATTTCTTTTTTTTATTAATTATAAAATAATAAAAAATATTTACAATGATTATTTCTTTAATAAAATTCACACAATGTTTATACTCGACGGACTGTTTATGGGCCTAAGTGTGACAAAGAAAATGGAAGTGGCTTCCTGTGGCTGAAAAATATGTGCCTAGTACTTTGGTCCATCGTCTTCAGTCAAATTCATGGTAGCAGCCTAACAGGTTGTGAGTTTGGGCTTTAATGGAAACCGCAGGAAACCATCCGAATTTGGTCCAATGGAATCAGCTGAATTTAATCTCTGTTAGGGAGTCTTTTTTCAAGCTCAGGTTAATTTAGATGGGTTAACTTTCAAGTACATAGTTATAAAATTTTTAAAAAATATACTTAAAAAATTATGTTATTTTTTTTAAAAAAATATACTTTTAAAACATAAAAATAAATATAATCCCAGTGTCTCTTGAGCAACCCCATTTGCATCACCAGGTAACAGTGAAGCCAATTTCAAGAATGGAAGCACAAAATCACGTCATTAATTTTGATCACAGGAGGATTAGTGTCGGAGTTTGATATCAAGGCGCTCTGTGGATTAGGCCTCCGCCTAATTTACTCACCCTTCGCGTCATTGCTTCAACCCTTTGATACTAGCAATAATCCTAGTGGGAGTGTATGTGATTTTTTAAAAGAGAGCTGAAGGAAAATATTTAATTTGTCGCAAATAGAATTATAATTTGTTCAAAATGCTTAGAAATATCAATTACAATAAGTTGTTGCAGCGGTGATTATTTTTAAAAATCTTAGATTATTGATTATATTTATCATTAGAAGATATTTTATAAGCTAATTATGTTTCTTTTAAATCAAATCATGGAAAAAGGTTATTTCCACTGACTTGTAAAAATATGTAGTGATATTACAAATTAAAAACGGAAGTAACACCAATCTAATAATTATGACGTCATAAAAATCCATAAGAACATCATACAACACAAGGACAATAATAATATCTTTATACTCTAAAGATAAAAATAATATTTAATTATTTCTTAGTTTTGTTAAAGTTATAAAATTAATTTATATTAAAAACTAAATTCAAATTCACAATTATAAAAGAATATTTTTTGGATTTAAGAGAAATAATCACAGCTAGAATACCAAACTGATCATTTCTGATTTAATTAGTTTGGCAGGTGATAAGCACAGTGACGTTGGTAGTGACGGTAATTGAAGACGGCGCCCTCAGACGAATTTCCATCATGGAATATATAGGGCGAGGATCTTTAATGGCTTCCCTAATAATTTCTCCAAGAATGGCTGCATGGGTCATCATTTGTTATCAGTTTCAACTTGAAAAGCTTCTTATTTTGCAACTCTATAAATCGGTTCTCACTCTCGATTGTTTAGACACACATCCACCTTTCCTGTCTCTGTGGGGTTTGGGTTCCCAAAGGTTGCCTTTCCTCAAACTTTTCCAAGGTTTCCACAGAAATGGCATGTCCTTCCAAGTTTTACTCTCTCATGTTAGTACTGGTCTTGTTCTTCATGATCATGGAAGAATCTTATGGTGGTCTGAATCTCTCCCCATCTCTCTCATTGCATGGTTTGTTTAGTAAGAATTGGGCCATGTTACTTGTTAAGTAAAAACTAAAGCATGAGCTAGCTCCAATAAGCAGCTGAAAATGTTTTCTTGCCTGTGTTAGCAGGATGCAGTACTGGTCAGAGGTGCATTTATGGTGATGCGGTATCTCCTGTGGAAATCAAAAGCAGGAAGGTTTGGGTTTACTTTGCTTTTTATAATTCGTAATTCTTGTTTATGGGCTTCTCTGTTGTGTTAGTATTGTTATTTGAGCTAACTACAGTATTATTGTTTACTTTCCATGGGACCAGGTGCTGGTTGTCTTGACGGGTGGTGTCCGTGGATCAACAGGCAGCACTGGAAATGGAGAGAAGTTGGAGGTTCGAGAGTTAAGGGCAGCGCCTTCTGGCCCAGATCCTTTGCATCACAATGGCGGTAGCCCCGAGAAGCCAAGAACACCGTGACTGCACCAAGCAAAAACAATAGCTAATTTAGCACTAGTAACTTGTTATGTTTAGGCCAACAATAGATCTTTTGCATCTGCTCTGTATCTAGACTGATACAGCCTTTTGTCTATCCTCTAAGAAAAAATGTTTTACCTGTACTGCTGTTAGTTTTGGAAGTAAGATCAATGCTTGATCTCTGTTTATATGCAGTTATGAACTCCTATGTTAATGCAAAATATATGTGTTGAACTAGTGCATTTATGCTCTTTTTCTGTTTCCTGATTGTCTAGACAAATACTACTTCTCTTCGATGCCTGCATCAAGGGCAGTAAAAAGAAATCTGGGTTGTATAATTTTTTTAAATTGTTTGACCATTTTGATCTCTGAAGAAGGATACTTGTCTCCTACTCGTGTAAATATTCAGAAGTTGGTCGAAGTTTGATCTTAGTTGTCACGTGATTGTTACAATTATAATATTATTTATTTAAAAATATATTAAAATATTTTTTTATTTAATATTTATTTTAAAAATTAACATCAAAACAGTGTAAGAGTATAAAAAAAATTGAAGATAAAATAAAATTTAATTTTTTAAAAATAAAATTAGATTGTAATGTCAATCATCACATAAGTTATATATGTGAGGGGTGCAAACCATTACTTAGAATTTTTTTAGTTTGTAAGTATTAAAATTTTGATTTGGAAATAGAATAGATTAAATTAAACTGAGGAATTTTTCATGTTAATAATAAAATAAAATAAAATATGTTAGATTAAAATTAGTTGGGTTGATGAGACAGGATACCGGTTAAACAAAAAATACATGATTATTAAAGGGCTTGGCAATGTAGTCCACAAGGATAAAATTAAAAATGAGTACATGAACACTAGTGGATAAGAAGGGATTAGGAGGAGATTAAGCTAGCAAAAACAAATAAATTCCAGAGGATTTGACATGGAAAATGGCAGGTTTGGGAGGAAAAATTAGGAGGGAAGGAAACCTTGTTTTCAATTCTCTCTCCTTCAATTTGGTTTTGTTTAAGAGATGAGAAGCTTTAATCTAAGCTTTAATTATATGTATGTTATGTGATGATACATTTTTATTAGAAAATGCATTATGGAATATGAATTTGAATAAATAGTTAATTAAATGTTTAATGTAGTGTTTGAATAATGCTTAGATATATGATCCTTAAATGGGTGATGATACAATTTGGAGAAAATTGAAAAGAAAACCCTTTATTATCACTTGCTAAGGTTCGACCATGGCGAAAGAAATTAAAAAATGAGTTTATTTGATGAAATTATCAGGAAAATTGTATTTAAAGATAATGTGTGTTGTATTAGAAAGTTAAATAGTAAGTAAATCCCTAAAATTAAGAATTTAAGAGTCACTTTCCTTAGCTATAAGATTTCAACCAAAAGAAGAATTTAAAAAGAAGGGACCGTAAGTTGTTAAATTCTTTTTGAATTGAGTGTGTTAAATGATTAAATGAATTACATTTTTCTTCTATAATAGGCCATTTCGATAAAAGTATGGATAGGAGTAAGTTAATTATAAGAGATTTTTGTACAAATAATATTACAATATATGTAGGATGAAAGTGGTTATGATAAATGATGAAAGAATACATGAAACTGTTTTGGTTATATCTTATACATGTAAGCTAAAATTTTGACAGTTCATCACTTGAGTTGTAGCAGGAGTTAGGACAAGTAAATAAGGAAGTTTGAAATATGTTTCTAGATAAAAGTTATAACTTGGAGTGTTAACTTATTAAAAAAAAAAAAAAACCTAGCATTACTTACTTTGGAGTTATAAAACTCTTATTATAGATAAATAATAGAACGAAGGTCAAACTAGGTTTTTATAGGGCTTATTGGGTATGCTATAGTTACAAATAATTTTTGGTGGGTAAATGGCAAAATTGGATGTTGCTTACTAAATAAAGTTGTAGCCTTATATATTAGTTTTTTGAAAAAACCAACCACGTCTAAAATGTAGTTCTATAAATCTATATATAATTAAAATACCTAATAGTATTTAGGGTTTGGTAGATTAAACCAACCAAGATTTTACAATTTTCTAATGTTGCTTGGAATTGTTGTTAACAAATAATCCTAATATGAAAACTAAGAGAATGGTTATAAACATAAAGGAAATGTATATAAATATGGAATTTTGAAAGTTTTCCTTGTTAATATTTTAATGAGAAAGGAATTGAAATGTGATTAATGGTTACATTTCTAATAATAATCGTAATCATAATGGTACATAGGGAGTTGTCGGGTTAGATAAACAGTCATAAATGATTGTACAAGCATAGGAACCAGACGAGTGTTATCCTCCACCTCCATATTTTTTATATTATATTTTTTAATGTTAGTTGAAGATAAATTCTTGATGTATATCTAAGTTGAGGGTGATGTTGGAAACAAAAAGAAAAAAAATAAAAGCAAAGAGAAATAGTACCTTGAGTGGTACTAGAGTCGTCAGTGAATCTAATGATCGAGATTAAAATATTTAACTAGTATCCATGAGTGATACTAGAGGTGTTAGTGCACCTGACGACAGGGATTAAAACTGACTAGTATCTAGATGGTGCTAGAGACATCAGGGTATCTGATGACCGGGATAATAAGTTATTTAAAGATTTAAATGACAATAATGGAAAATAAAAACACTATGTAAAATGGATACTTTTTAGGTATTCTATATATTGGATAAAGAGTTCACTTTCATGTTATGTTCCTACGAAGAAAGAAATCAAAAAAATAAATAAATAATTTTGTTTAGCTATATTGGTTATTAAAGGATGTTTCTCATTAAATAATTAAATTTTGATTTTTGAATCATCTCATGTTCGTCCCAAGTAGTAAACTATTTGTGCTTCGATTAGTATTAAAGTTGTAGTAGGAATTTTTGCAACTTCTCGTGTATTATAATTTTAAAAATGCCTTGATTTGAATTTGAATCTTAATTACATGTAATATTTTAATCTTATAAGCATGTAGTAATATCATTGAATATTACTCTTTACTTTTAAATGGGAATAATCGAGTTTCATTTTACTATCTTAGTTATACATGCTATGATGACTAAGTTCACCTTCATGTTATGTTGCTATGAAGAAAGAAATCAAAAAAATACAAATAAATAAATAATTTTATTTTGTTATATTGGTCATTAGAGGATGTTTCTCATTAAATAATTAAATTTTAATTTTTGAATCATCTCACGTTCGTCCCAAGCAGTAAACTACTTTTGTGCTTCGATTAGTATTAAGGTTGTATTAGGAATTTTTGCAACTTCTCATGTATTATAATTTTGAAAATACCTTGATTTGAATTTGAATCTTAATAGCATGTAATATTTTAATCTTATAAGCATGTAGTAATATCATTGAATATCACTCTTTACTTTTAAATGGGAATAATCGAGTTTCATTTTACTATCTTAGTTATACATGCCATGATGACTAAGTTGAAGATGAAAATGATCCAGGATGATTGACTTATATGTTTGAGTTGTGATAATTATGAATGATAAAGGATGTCAACACTTGAGAATGCTAAAAATTAAGCGAAATTTTGTCAAAATTTTAATAGAATTAAAAATATCATGTTAAGATTTGATCTAATGAATTCATGAATGATATAAGAACAAAAAAAAAATCCAATTTGGGTGATGATCCAATTTGGAGAAAATTGAAAAGAAAACCTTTTATTATCACTTGCTAAGGTTTGATCATGGGGAAAGAAATTAAAAAATGAGTTTGTTTGATGAAATTATCAGGGGAATTGTATTTAAAGATGATGTGTGTTGTATTAGAAAGTTAAATAATAAGTAAATTCTTAAAATTGAAAATTTAAGAGTCACTTTCCTTAGCCATAAGATCTTCAACCAAGAGAAGGATTTAAAGGGAAGGGGACTGTAAGTTCTTAAATTCTTGTTTGAATTGAGTTCGCAAGAATTAAGTGTGTGAGAAGATTAAATGAATTACATTTTCCTTCTATAAAAGGCCATTTCGATAAAAGTATGGATAGGAGTAAGTTGATTATGAGAGGCTTTTGTACAAATAATGTTACAATATATGTAGGATGAAAGTGGTTACTATAAATGATGAAAGAATACATGAAATTATTTTGGTTATGTCTTATACATGTAAGCTGAAATTTTGACAATTCATCACTTGAGTTGTAGCAAGAGTTAAGACAAGTAAATGAGGAAGTTTGAAATATGTTTCTGCATAAAAGTTATAACTTGAAGTGTTAACTTTTTTTATAAAAAAATTGGCATTACTTACTTTGGAGTTATAAGACTCTTATTATGGATAAATAATAGAATGAAGATCAAACTAGGTTTTTATAAGGCTAATTGGGTATGCTATAGTTACAAATAGTTTTTTAAGGGTAAATGGCAGAATTGGATGTTACTTACTAACACGACCAAAAGTTTGATGTCTTTTCCCAAGTGCAGGAGTGTCGAAGTAATAAATAACCCGGCAAGACCGGGGTCGAACCACAGAGAGGTTAATTGTATAAATTATAAATAACAATACAACAACAACAACAACAATAATAACTATAATAATTATTATAATACTCAATACGTGGCGTTGTTATACCTGAGAATAATCTAAAAGATCGGGTCACAGGTTTTCAGCCTATATACTGAGTTTATGAAAAGATCAAAGATATATATTATATAATATAAACAAAATGTAAATAATAATAATAACAATAATAATAATAATAAAAGCAGAAGATGATGAAATTAATGAAAACTTTGAGATGAAAGATTAACATAAGGATTAAACAATGATAAAAACAAATGTCAAGGTTAGAGGATCCACTAATGGTACTTCAAACAAGTATAGTATAAACTCTTATTACTCAATTGGAAACCACACATAAAGGAGGTTCCAATCAGATTATAAATTGTTAACATGATTACATTAGTTATCTTATTCGAATAAAGCTAATACTTGTAAATGTTGACAGGCATTCATGATTATAACTTATGTTAACAACAAATCAAGTTCCTTTCATAGCTCAGGTGTCGGTTATACCATACAGTATGGGTTATGAAAGTACCAAGTATTTGTTGTACCAAGTGTTATACAATATAAATCTAGATTAATCATTTAACAAGCAAAGTATTAAAAGTGAACAAGATAACAAATATAAAACATGTTAGTATCCAACGTTAAGGTCCATGTTAAGTTTATATTATACTTATTCTTACACCATTAATGTACCTTTTTCACCTTGACATAATTAACTTAGCTAAACATAATGAAAGAAAGAAACATAAATGAACAAGATTAAGAACATAAATGAGAAAGAAGTTAACTAAGTAAAGGAAAGGAAATTAAGTGCATAAACTTGATATTAATGAAAGCAAAACATAAGCAATACAAAGAGAAAAAGCAAGAGCATGATCTTGATCTGGAAACCAAGATGCCTCAATACATGGTAAGTGCCTCCTTTTATAGGCCAAAATTTAGAACTATTGATTTGTTGACTAATTGATGAGTGGGTGGTCACATCTTGACTTGGTGACAATCCTTATCTTCTTGTCTGAACAAGACGTCATTGCTAACATCATAATTTGCCCAGAATCCTCAGGAATTTCTAGGAAATTGTCTCAGCTTTTCAACAAAAAAAAGATGAGGTCATTTGGACTTCTAGAACTCAAGATATGGGTTGAACATCAAATAGTGTCTGGGCTGCAGGACAGCTTCGGACTTCTTCGTTGTTCCTATAATTTGAACTTGAAAACGGCCTTCTTAGATCTTGGTGTCCAAATAAAAGTTGTAGGCCTATGTTTTACCTTTCCATCCATATAAAATGGACCTAAATTTGAGATCTAGAGCTCCAGATATGATCCAATTACCGAGCAATGTTCCGGTTTGGACTGCACCGACATCTCTTTTCTAAGTTTGGCCATCTCTTTGTCCTTTAACTTTCAATGCTTAAACTCATCAATCAATCCTTTTATTTATATGATAGTCCTGCATTTAAAATGAGCATTTACCATAAATTAAGGTATCTTATAATATCAAACTTGTTATTATAAAACATGTTTTAGTTAAGGAGTTATTGATACTTCAAGTGCAAAATGATGATATAAAACCTTGATAAACATGCACTTTTAAGTACTAATCACACCCCCCAACCAGCTTATTACTAGTCCCTAGTAATCAAAGCGTTAAAATAGAAAAACAATTTGCAAGTTCCACAAAGCAAGGCATTCATCATTCAACTTCCATTAATCTATCCAGATAAACAAACTCTCATTAAATTTATATTCATGCTTCATACTTCTTAAACAAGATAATAATAAACCTTCTTTTTATGTGCTCAATATATGAAAACATAGATGATGGGGCTTTTGTTGGAAGAAAACAATATTATGTTCGAATGTTTAAGGTTAACTTCCTTGGGTTGGGATTATTATTTCTGTTTTCTTTTTTTTTTTCTTTTTTATATGCACATACAACTTAAGACATAATGTATCTGTAACCCATGTAACGAGTTTTCGGCTAATGACTCCCAGACCAGTTGGTCTTAGGGCATTAGGTGTTGAGACACCCCTACGAGCTTAGTAACTCGGGTTGCAGATACTAATACGTAGATAGTGCAATTTTGATTCCCTTAAGCTTTTCTCCTCAACCCATGTAACAAGCTTTGGGCCAATAGCTCCCAAGTCAGTTGACTTTAGGGTATTAGGTGTTAAAACAGCCCTTCGGGCTTAATTGCTTAGGTTAGGGAGGCTACGAAACCAAACTTATCCACGTTTTTATTATCATCAATACTATCATTTTTTTTTATTTTATTTATTTATTTATTTATTTGCAAATTATATACTATCCCTTTCCCTTAATTGTTACCTTCAACAAAAGAACATAAATAATGTAATAATCCAATGTGTAACCCACAATCATATGTTAAAGTGTGTGTGTGAAAATGAAGGTTTAATAATACTTGTTAAATGAGTATATGAGCAGAATCAAGTGATAACAATAGAAGAGTTTGTAAACCTGAATATTTCAAGAAGTATTATGATAGACCTTGATAATGATACTTACTAAGATGCGTCTCTAGAGTCAATAAAATTTCCTCCTTACTCTGTCATCCTAATAAGGATACTTACTAAGATGCGTCTCAAGAGTTAATAAAACTGACTCCATACTCTGCCATCTTAATAACAATTTTGTCAAATGGTTTTAATAATAGCAACAACAGTTAGTAAGTTAGTTTTTTTTTTTTTAACTACTACCCTCTCCCCCCAACCAAAATGAGACATTGTCCTCAATGTTCGAAGGTAGAAAGATAGAGTATAGAAGACATCACCTGAAACAGCGAACAATGACAAACCTGAAACACACTTAAACAAACATAAGAAGTAACAAAACAAAATAATATGTTATTAATAAAACCAAAAGACACAAGGTTTCACAGATGAAGGCTCAAATCTAATCTAAGCTTTTTACGGCTTTCCTTAGTTGACCAATCTAGGCGACTCATGCAGGGATCAATGACAGGGATGAAAGATTATAGTTTACCAATCAATTGTTCAGCAGTAGCAGCAGAGATTATGATTTGTCGTGCCGAAGATGTTAGAAATTCCTGTTCCACAGTTTGATCAAGGAAAGACAGCAACTTATCATAAAAACCATTAACATTTAACAAACCTATAGGTTTATGGTGAATGTGCAGTTGGGCCCAAGATGAAATATGAAAGATCTCTTCCAATGTGCCCAGACCACCTGGTAAGGCGATGAAGGCATCAGCATGGCTAAACATGGTGTTCAGTCGGTCAGACATTGTGGAGACCTGTAGTTCCTCTCCAATTGTTTTTCCAATGATGTCTCCATTTGCTAAAGCTTTGGGGACAACCCCCAAAACTTGCCTGCCTCCCAAAAAAGCAGTCATTGACACACCTCCCATTAACCCAAGGCTACCTCCCCCATACACTAAATGAATCTTTCTTTCAGCTAGTACCCGACCAAGATGATTTGCTGATTCTAAAAACTCTTTTTCTTTCCCAGGACTGGATCCACCGAAAACACAAATATTTTTTATGTGATGACTTGAGGAACCTGCCATTTCTACACACTTCTATATTTGATGAATGTATGGGATGAGTAGAAATGAAGGGAAGGAAGAGAAGAATTTATAGATGAAAAATTGAAAATGCAATCATATCACCTATATGTAGGCCAGCTGTTGTCTCACACTCTCTCTCTTTATTTATTTATTTTGACAAATCATGTATGTACAGGTAGTTGTGATTGTGGCTCACATCTTCCCTTGGTTTTACGTCCAAGAACGACTTAAACGCCCTCTATGGGTCGGGGATAGGCTTCCCATCCAATTTTCTTAAAAACTGGCAAACAGGGTCTTTTTTAGTCAGATTCCCAAGACTAAGTCGATCATGTTCTTTATGGAATTGTGGCCATAAATCATGAATTACACGATGCACATCTCCACTAGGATGCGTCTCAAGGGTCAACAAAAGATTATCTAAAGACCCCTTACTCAGGCCATCCTTAATGAATTGTATCTTATCTTCACGGTTTATAGATACCATTCCTAAAGAACGACATGTTGCATTGCAAGTCCATCTGGCACATCTGTGACAGACTTTCAGTCGTTTTGCACGACGTTTCTTTGCAAAAGTGCTTGTACCTGTTCCAGGCATGTGTGAAATGAAAGAATTGGAGGACTCACCTGATAATCGGACCTTTGCTTCAATTAGCCAGCGAATATCTTCAGGAA
This sequence comes from Populus tomentosa, assembly GCA_018804465.1. Taxonomy (NCBI): domain Eukaryota; kingdom Viridiplantae; phylum Streptophyta; class Magnoliopsida; order Malpighiales; family Salicaceae; genus Populus; species Populus tomentosa. Next base: position 20,482,378 of record CM031969.1, read on the forward strand.
TTCCTTGATTCATTAACAACCTCAATCTTGCACACCTAGCACGGTAAATTTTTGTAATCGCATTTGGAGGCAAAGCGGGAAAATACCTTTTCAACTTTTCAAGAGTGGTGTCCATTTTCAAAAGAAAATTGGAGATAAGATTCAAAGGAGGGAGAAAGAGCACAGAATTGTACAAATATATACAGATATCAGTTATTTGGGAAACTGAAAGAACCGACTTATGTCACGGAGTACTGTTATCCGCCATTTGACCGTGGTGAGAGAGACTAGCAAAACAAAAGTTGCACCAAAACAAAACACAAAACAATGTGAGAAAAATAAAATAATCAACCTTTATCTACAAGATCATTCAAACCAATGGATGCATTTTCACTAGGAAACTCATCAAAGTAAGCTTTCAAACGATGTCTATTTACCTTCAAAACATTGTCATTCTTTGTATTCTCAATATCAATGGCCCTATAAGGATACACGTGTTTCAAGATAAATGGACCGCTCCATCTTGATCTTAGTTTTTCAGGAAATAATTGGAGTCGAGAATTATAAAGCAAAACTTTTTTACCAGTATCAACTTTTTGACAATTTTGACAAGTTTTGCAGAATGCATGTGTGCCAATAAAGCCAATAAAATCCATTTTGTAAGATTTTTGCAGTCGTCTTTCTTAATGAGAAATGACTCCCACATGCCTCAGAATGACAAAGTTTAATGACACTACTTACCTCATTGTCGGGAATGCATTTTTGAAATATTTGATCAGGACAATTTTTGAATAAGTAAGGGTCATCCAAATAAAAGTTCTTCACTTCGTTCAAAAACTTTTCTTTGTCTTCAGTACTCCAGTGAGCTGGCAAATCTCCTAAAGGTATAAAATTGATATTTTTAGCAAACCAAGGCATTGAACTAAGAGAAAGTAAGGATTCGTCAGGAAAGTAATCATCAATTGGTGGGATGTCAGATGTCAAATCTGTTGTCACTCTTGACAAAAGATCGGCATCAATATTTTTTGTGCCTTTTTCATCCGTGATTTCTTCCTGAGAATAAATCATTTGCAAATCTTCAGATTCATCCAACTCAATTTTACTCAAAGTAGATTCAAGTTGATCATGAACTAATTCTTCAATAAGATCTACTTCTTGTAAATCATTATCATCTCCAGGCTGCTTGCAAATGTTGAAAATATTCATCTCCAATGTCATGTTTCCAAAAGATAACTTCATGAGTCCATTCCTACAATTAATCAATGCATTAGAAGTTGCAAGAAACGGACGTCCTAAAATAATAGGAAATGAATTACATGCTTCAACAGGTTGCGTATCCAAGACAATAAAATCCACAGGATAAATGAATTTATCGACTTGTACTAACACATCTTCAATTATTCCTCTAGGCACTTTTACAGATCTATCGGCAAGTAAAAGAGTTACAGAAGTTGGTTTTAACTCACCTAGATTGAGACTCTGAAAAACTGAGTATGGAAGTAAATTCACACTAGCTCCAAGATCAAGTAAGGCTCTTTCAATTTTATGTTCTCCAATAAAGCAAGAAATTGTAGGACAACCAAGGTCTTTATATTTCAAAGCATTATTGTTTTGAAAAATGGCACTTACTTGTTCGGCTAAAAAGGCTTTCTTTTTCACATTCAGTTTTCTCTTCACAGTGCACAGATCTTTCAAAAATTTAGCATAAGAAGGAACCTGTTTAATAGCATCCAACAAAGGTATATTGATCCTTACCTGTTTGAAAGTTTCAAAGATTTCAGAGTTGTGATTGACTTTCCTTTGTTTGGTCATGGCATGAGGAAATGGAAGTGCTGGTGGGGAATCAGCCTTTTCTTTGCAATGTTCAGGTTCAACCCCTTCCTTACCCTCAGAGATAGACTCTTCATCTTTCTCACAAGGTTCAAGAATAGGTTTTTCAATAACCTTACCACTACGAAGAGTGATGACTGATTTGACTTGATCCATGTGTTGGCTTCCAGAACTACTTGCATTTGCATTGTATTGCCCCTTTGGATTTTGTTGTGGTTGAGAAGGAAACTTACCTTTCTCTTGGAAACTGAGAGCAGATGTTAATTTTGCAAGAGCATCTTTAAAATCGGTCATACTTTGAGCAAGTTGAGTGTTGATTGTCTTCTGCTTTTCAATGAATGCATGCAATGTTTCCTCAAAATTTCTTCTAGGAGGTGGAGCATAAGGAGGTGCATATCCATGAGAATTTTGAAAATTATAGTGTGCTTGAAATGGTGGTTGTGAAGTTTGTGCATTGTTGCTATCACTCTTCGAACTGAAATTTGGGTGATTTCTCCAACCAGGGTTATACATTTGTGAGTATGGGTTATGGTTGGGTCTTTGAAAACTATTTAAAGCATATACTTGTTCATGGAGGCATTCCCTAAAAGAAGGCAAAGTTGGACAGTCATTTGTTGAGTGTTCCTTGGTTTCACAGATTTGACACACAATGTCTTGAACAGATTTTAATTGACCACTCTTTTTCAATTCAAGTGCTTCGACTTTTCTAGCTAAAGATGCAAACTTGGCTTGGAGGTCATGATTTTCCCTAAGGTTGTGCATACCTCCACTAGATGTATGAGGTTGAGTTTTACTTGGTGCCTCATAAGTACCTGTGGTGTCCTAATTTTGAGCATTTTCGACTAGCAAGTCTAGGTACTCCATTGCTTCATTAGGGTCTTTATCTTCAAAAGTTCCATTGCACATCAATTCAACCATTTGCCTATCTCTAGGTGTTAACCCTTCATAAAAATATGAAACCAATCTCCATGTTTCAAAACCATGATGAGGGCAAGTATTAAGCAAATCTCGATACCTATCCCAACATTGGTAAAATGTTTCTCCTGGCTTTTAAGTGAAAGTGATGATTTGTCTTTTGAAAGAGTTTGTTCTGTGAGACGGAAAAAACTTCTTTAAGAATTGTTGTTGCATTTCATCCCAAGCACGAATAGATCCTGGTCTCAAATTTTGTAGCCATGTTTTAACTTTATCTTTTAATGAAAAAGGAAAAAGCTTTAATCGAATGGTGCTCATGCTACAATTTGAGTTATTATAGGTATTACAGACCTCCTCAAATTCCCTTAAATGCAAGTATGGATTTTCTAGGTCTAAACCATGAAAAGAAGGTAAAAGTTGAATAATGTCTGGCTTAAAATTAAAATGAGATGCATCAAGAGGGAAAACTATGCATGAGGGTGCACTTGTTCTTGTGGGATTCATGTGGTCTCTAAGTGTTCTCATACGGTTATTCTCATTATTCTCATTATGAAGCGATTGATTATCTTCTTCGGCCATATTTTCTGAAAATGATGAGGATACCCTACAAAGTCGACCACTTAATGTACGTGACCAAACTCTCATGCACGTGTAAGAAGAGAATTAAAGGAAGAAAAGAAAAGAGAAGAAAAAGAAACAAAACAAAACAAAACAGAAGACACAAGAGTTAGGAAAAAATAAAAAGTGAAAAGAGAAAATAAAATAAATATTATAATTTATACAAGAATTTACCTCCCCGGCAACGGCGCCAAAAACTTGACACGACCAAAAGCTTGATGTCTTTTCCCAAGTGCAGGAGTGTCGAAGTAATAAATAACCCGGCAAGACCGGGGTCGAATCACAGAGAGGTTAATTGTATAAATTATAAATAATAATACAACAACAACAACAACAATAATAACTATAATAATTATTATAATACTCAATACGTGGCGTTGTTATACCTGAGAATGATCTAAAAGATCGGGTCACAGGTTTCCAGCCTATATACTGAGTTTATGAAAAGATCAAAGATATATATTATATAATATAAACAGAATGTAAATAATAATAATAATAATAATAATAATAATAAAAGCAGAAGATGATGAAATTAATGAAAACTTTGAGATGAAAGATTAACATAAGGATTAAACAATGATAAAAACAAATGTCAAGGTTAGAGGATCCACTAATGGTACTTCAAACAAGTATAGTATAAACTCTTATTACTCAATTGAAAACCACACATAAAGGAGGTTCCAATCAGATTATAAATTGTTAACATGATTACATTAGTTATCTTATTCGAATAAAGCTAATACTTGTAAATGTTGGCAGGCATTCATGATTATAACTTATGTTAACAACAAATCAAGTTCCTTTCATAACTCAGGTGTCGGTTATACCATACAGTATGGGTTATGAAAGTACCAAGTATTTGTTGTACCAAGTGTTATACAACATAAATCTAGATTAACAATTTAACAAGCAAAGTATTAAAAGTGAACAAGATAACAAATATAAAACATGTTAGTATCCAACGTTAAGGTCCATGTTAAGTTTATATTATACTTATTCTTACACCATTAATATACCCTTTTCACCTTGACATAATTAACTTAGCTAAACATAATGAAAGAAAGAAACATAAATGAACAAGATTAAGAACATAAATGAGAAAGAAGTTAACTAAGTAAAGGAAAGGAAATTAAGTGCATAAACTTGATATTAATGAAAGCAAAACATAAGCAATACAAAGAGAGAAAGCAAGAGCATGATCTTGATCTGGAAACCAAGATGCCTCAATACATGGTAAGTGCCTCCTTTTATAGGCCAAAATTTAGAACTATTGATTTGTTGACTAATTGATGAGTGGGTGGCCACATCTTGACTTGGTGACAATCCTTATCTTCTTGTTTGAACAAGACGTCATTGCTAACATCATAATTTGCCCAGAATCCTCAGGAATGTTCTAGGAAATTGTATCAGCTTTTCAATAAAAAAAAAGATGAGGTCATTTGGACTTCTAGAACTCAAGATATGGGTTGAACATCAAATAGTGTCTGGGCTGCAGGACAGCTTCGGACTTCTTCGTTGTTCCTATAATTTGGACTTGAAAACGGCCTTCTTAGATCTTGGTGTCCAAATGAAAGTTGTAGGCCTATGTTTTACCTTTCCATCCATATAAAATGGACCTAAATTTGAGATCTAGAGCTCCAGATATGATCCAATTACCGAGCAATGTTCCGGTTTGGACTGCACCGACATCTCTTTTCTAAGTTTGGCCATCTCTTTGTCCTTTAACTTTCAATGCTTAAACTCATCAATCAATCCTTTTATTTATATGATAGTCCTGCATTTAAAATGAGCATTTACCATAAATTAAGGTATCTTATAATATCAAACTTGTTATTATAAAACATGTTTTAGTTAAGGAGTTATTGATACTTCAAGTGCAAAATGATGATATAAAACCTTGATAAACATGCACTTTTAAGTACTAATCACTTACTCATGCAAGTTGTAGCCTTATATATTAGCTTTTTGAAAAGATCAATCACGTCTAAAATGTAGTTCTATAACTCTAAATATAATTAAAATATCAAAAAAAAAAAAGTAAATCTAAAAATTAAGGGAAATTTTGCCAAAATTTTAATAGAATTAAAAATATCATGTTAAGATTTGATCTAATGAATTTATGAATGATATAAGAACAAAAAAAAATCCTTAGTTTTACATTTAATCATGGTGATCATAAACAATAATGTGTAATTAAAAGTTGGGGATGTTTGGTTTGAAAAATAGATTTAAATGAAGTTGCAAATTATAAGTTTTTTTTTTGTAACTAAGATTTTAATGGTGTTTAAGTCAAACTATAGAAAGTGTTAATTAACTAGATAATTATAAATGTATGGTTATGATAGACAGTAACTATACCACATGAAGTTCGAAAAAAAGAATTAAAATTGATGAAGTGCAGCCCCATTTGAGCCCTATTTGTCAACCTCCTGAAATCTCATCACCACAGACGTAAGTTCAAGGCTTGAGACATGCAAAAAGACAGCGTCGATGTGATATTTTACAAATATGAAGTTCGAAAAGAGAAAAGGTAAGAGACAGCTGGTAATTACATCACTGTGAGAGATATTTTACAAAAAGATGTGATATTTTCGGGGCTAAGTTCGGACGGCAGTGTCAAAGTCAAGCATGACTATTTGTAGGTCACAGGCTTAGCATATCTACTGACTCTGATGGGAATGGAATAGAATCGACAGAATAGGCTGTACCAGATACGACCCTGCAATAACTAACCTCCAGCTTCTGTACCAAATCAATTTTAAGCTATACTATTATATTGCCAGTGATCCGCCCTGGATTAATATTAATTATTAAATAAAAATTTAAAATATATTAAATATTTTAATATTATTCTTAAACGTTAATTTTTAAATCTTCATTCATTTCTTTGTTGAACCAAGTAACGTTAACGTGGGTCTAATAATAATATCAGAAACAAGCACTTTAATGTATTTACCAGGGTAAAAAAAAAAAAAAAAGTTAAAAAAAAAGACACTAGCAATAAACTTGGAATATTTAAATTACACTTGTTGCCTTGGATGAAAGAAATGACGATATAAAATTAAATTATATGATGGAATCTCATTTTTTACTACTAGAAGATACAGCGTCTCTCATTATTGGGGTGTGCACAACAGCTTTTTTTTATTAAAAATATAATTTTAATGGTAAATTACTGCATTACCTTCATGCAAACCAACACTTAACAAAAATACTGGAGCCAAAAACTCTAATACCTCTGACCCCAATTCATTAAATTCTGTGGATCTAAGGATATAATTGTAATTTAACCAATATACCCCTACATGATACAATTTTATTATTATTATTATTTTTAGGGGTATTTTTTTATTTTATAGTTCATAAAAATAATGTATAATTTTATTTTTTTATCAAGGCCATAAACATCACCACTATTATAATGAATAGTGAACTAAATTTATGCCCGTAGAGAAATCTCCATGCGTTTTAATATATTTGTTATTTAGTAATGAGATTCAAAGTATTTTTTTAATTAATTATATATTAAAATAATATATTTTTTTATTTTTACTATAAATATATTAAAACAATTAAAAGATATTTTTATAAAATATTAATTTGATATTTTTTTATTAAAAAAAATTAATTTATAAAATATTTTAAAAAGCATGTAAAACGTAAAGATGAGATAGCGATCTCATGCTCTGGAACATATGATACCAGTGAAGTCATTCCTGAGATCTCTTTGGAAAAATAAAACCAATATATATATATATATATATATATATATATATATATATATATATATATATATAATTTAAAAACATTAAAAATATATTAATTTAAAATAAATTTAATTTTAAAAAAAATATTTTTAAAATGCAAACATAAATCAAGAAGAAGATGAATTATAGCGGCTCATTGGTGCAGGAGAGGAGAGGGCCATTGCCTCCTCTAGGCCCGCAATTTTCCAAAGCAAATCCAGAAATTCAGCAACATATATAATGCCCACCATTTTTTATTTTTATTTTCATGATCTCACAGCTAATTCATCTATTTGAAAACTCCTATAATTTCAATGATACCATATCATGCCACATCTTCTCATCTTCTTCTCTTTCCCGGAGTATAAGACCAAGCACTTCCCATGATCCGTTAATTTAGGATCCCACTTCTTGTAAACTTGGAATCCAACTTGGATTGGGTTAGTGAATAAACTTATATTTTTAAAACATGTTCATTTTGATTCTTCTTTTTATAATTCATAATGTCTCAAAAAATCTAAATAATTTGAGGGTGAGATTTAAATTTTAGATAATCAGTTAATTTATTAATTCTGACAATCTATTCTATTTTTTCCAGCCATAGTAGCTAGAGGCAAATACCTATAAAAGGTTTTCCTTGATAAACTTAAAGACTCTTTGATGATTAAATCATCAAGCTTTTTGAGAAAAAAATATAATAATGTTACAGAGAAATACTCTAGAAATAAATATGTAGTAAAAAATAAAGATTCTAAAACTTTCATTTAAATAATTCATGGTCTATTTATAACTCATGAGTCTTTTAATAAAATTAAGGAGCTAAAGTGTAATATTTCTCTAATAGTATTAAAGAGAAAAAATATTCACGACATATGTGTTTAAAGTTGATGTAAATATGATGAGTTTTTAAAGGATTTTTATACACCTAAAGATGATAAAAAGAGTAGGATTTAAAATATAGTTGTATCAATAAGATTAAGTGCTTCTTATAGATTAAACTCAAACTCAAACTCAATAGAACTGGAACATTTCCCTAACTGATATATATTTTTCGTTTGTTATTTTCATGAGAAGGTAAGAAATTTATTACATAATCTAAGATGCCCACTAATTTTGTCTTTGCATTGCTTAGAGTTCTTTCAAGTGCACAACTTTTTTATTTCTTGACATTTTTATTTTTTTATTGTTCTCAAATATATATGTGTGTGTCAACTAAAAGAATCACTTCCAATTCATTTTTTTTTATTAAAATATACAAGCTTGATATTGTTTTTGAACTATCATGTACTTTATATGGCATACTATATTTTTGTGTTAAAAAGGTTAATAAGTATTATGTTAAATTACATTCCCCTGGAAAATTAAACCATCGAGCTTCACTGCTAGAGCAGATAATGTCGTTTTCTAGAGTCATATCAATAAAATCTGAATCATTATGTAGGTTTTTATTTGAAAATATATTAAAATAATATTTTTTATTTTTAAAATTGAAATCATTTAAACTATCAAAAAAAATAATGTAAAAATAAAAAATATAACATTTTTAAAAAATAATACCAAAATCCAAAATAAAGCTTAAATGACAAAAAATGAACGGTGTTTGGGATAAAGATAGTAATTGTTTTTTAAAATATTTTTTTGCTTGGAAATCTATTAAAATAATATTTATTTATTTTAAAAAAATTGCTTTTGAAATCAGCATATCATAATAATTAGAAAACAAAAAAAAATTAATTTAAAATAAAAAAATTAAAACAAAATTATTAAAAAAAAAATGACAAAAATTTGATTGGAGTGCAACCCCCACTTGAGCCCTATTTTTGTACAACCTGAAATACCATCACACTGACGTCGTTTTAAGGCTTGACATGCAAAAACACAGTGTGGATGTGATATTCTACTAATACGAAGTTTGAAAAAAGGAAACGGGAACAGCAGGTAATAACGTCACTGTAAGAGCTGTGATTTTTCCGGGGCTGAATCCGGACGGCAGTGTCGAAGTCAAGCACAGGCTTAGGGCTGAATCCGGACGGCAGTGTCGAAGTCAAGAATGACTATTTGTAGGTTACAGGCTTAGCACATTTCCTGACTGCGATAGGAATGGAATAGAATCGACAGAAGCTTTAGGCTGTACCGTATACGACCCTGCAATAACTAACCTCGAGCTTTCATCATGGTGGAGATGTGATGGTGATGACGACACTGCTCGCTCGTGAATGACACCGGTGAAATCATTCCTTTCGTTTCAAGCCACAGATCTATAAACATAGGAAACATAAGATTTTAAAAATAATGAAAACCAACCACCTTCGAATAATTTTCTATTAATGGCATCAACCACGTTGAGCCACATGAACATAGTAATTACTATGCACACTCCTGTACTAACCAAGCTAGCTGTTAGTACATAATAATTGTAATAACTGTTTTTTATTTAAAAATATATTAAAATAATAATATTTTTTAATTTATTTTTAATATTAATCCATCAAAACAATTTAAAAATATAAAAATTATTTTTTTATTTAACAATATTTAAACCGCACTTCTAAACAGCATCTAAGAATCAATATTTATACTATTATTAATAAAAACCATAATTATAAAAATAAGCTCAGGATATAAGATGAGTTGCGAGTAAATCAGATCAAATTAAATTATGAGAGTTGGTTGTGCTAATTTTATAATAAAATGACATTGTATTTTGAATAAAAATTTAAAAAGAAATAAGTGAAATATTGTTTTTCTTTTTTAAATGATAAGCCTCATTAAGATTTGGTTACTAGGGTCATTAGTTAAGTCATTGGGTTATTTATATTTAATTAGATTAATTCCTTAAACAGTTTAAAAGTAAACTCAGCTTGAATTAAATCTTACATCAACATATTATCTCCAAACTTAGCTTGGTTTTAATAAATATGGTGAAAAAGATGTTAGGCGGCGGTTTTTTGTTTTTTTTTTAATAATTGATATAGTATATTAGAATAATAAAATATCCACAATGATGTGGCAAAATGTCAAGAAATCAGATTACAGTCAAGCCACAGGCTCAAGTTTATTGAGACCTACATTGAAATTTTTTTCTTCTTTTTTTCTCATTGGAAAAGTTCAAGGGTGACCTACCATTTGTTTTTTTTTATATCTAATTTGGTTTTTATTCACTTATTCTTACTTGTTTTGTTGTTTTTATGTTTTTTTTAATTTCATTTCTTATAATTTACTTTGATTTGATTTGATTTTTATATCCAATTTGATCATTATTATTTTAATTTTTATTTGTTTTGCTGTATTTTTTTTTTCTTTTCAATCTCATCTCTTGTTATTTAGTTTATTTAATTTTTATATCAAATTTAGTTTTATTTTTTTAATTATTATTTACTTTTTTAAAAATAAATTTTATTTTTAATGTTATCTTTAAGTATTTTGTTTTTTGTTTTTAATATTAAATTGTTTTTAATCATAATTTATTTTTTATTAGGTTATCATATTTATGTTATTCAACATGCAAATTTTGATTTGCTTTTTTAATTTGTTTATTTTTTATGATTTTTTTTTTTTCAATTTCATGTCTCTATATTTCTAGCTATTCCCGAGAACCCATCCATGTTTCAACTTCAACTCTTGCAGATAATTCTTCCCAATCCAAAAAAGGCTCGAGTTCAGCTGCAATATTTGTTAATGAAAGAAGACCGTTTGAACTTGAAGCAAATCATATATATACAAACAAAATATTCAGTACCATAAATCCCACCAGTTTTTCTTGTCTTTTTTTCATGATCACACAACTAGTTCAACCATTCGATAAGACTTACCAAGGAAAATTATGATCAACCCTAGAAACTCCTATCATATGATGCCACCTTCTCATCTTCTTCTTTCCCTAAATATACGAACCAGGCTCGGCCCAATTAACCTGGCGATCTGTTAATTTAGGACTCGGTACTGATATATCAATTTAGGATTGGACTGAACTAGTGGAAAAACTTGGTTTTTTTTTCCAAAATTTGTTTGAGGATTTTATTTTCATAATCTATTTTTATTTAATTGTCATTTTCATGAGCAGGTACAAAATAATCTTCTCGTTTGCAAGACTTTGTTAACCCAATTATCAATGGAATCAAACATTTCAAACCATTTTTGAGGACAACATGGTCTCCGATTCAAAATCAAGCTAACTGGCATTAGGGAAAAAAAGCCATGGGATTACATTTTTTTTGGCAAAAATTCACAACCAGACAGGAAAATATGCAAAACCTATCCATGTTATTGCATTCGTTGACACTGACACAGCTATCTCCATGGCGAAACCCACAGTTCTTCCATCTCATCTATAAGAAGATACTTATCAGGTATTTTGAGCAGCAAATGGCAAGGCTTTTATCAGCAAAAAAATATCAAAACCCATCAGAATCTTTTGCTTTCCAGGCATGCTTAGTTTTTTCTTTTGCAAAATTTCAACACTATTTCCTAACTTTTGCATCCCTCTTACATATCCTAGTCTTGTTGGGGCTTTAAAAGTGCAAGTCCAAATCACCACTGCTTCCATGATCTCCAGTGCATACTCAGCCACTCTTCATGCTTAGCTGCTTGCTGTGAGTTTTTCTTCTTTCTTCTTTTACTAGAAAAGCAATAAGAATCTTCAGTATAAGCAATACAAGCAGAGCAAGTACAGTCAAGATCAAAGAATTTATGCTATCGCTTTCAGGTCGCAGGAACCACTTGATTCAAAAAGAGATAAAGAGATAAATCAATATTCTGGCTAATTGACATTAAAAAAACAAAGCCATGAGATTTCTTTTGTTAAAAATGCAACTAAATTTAAATATTCTGGCATCCAGAAGAAAAACTCAGTTTTGATAAAGATATAACGGCTCTTTATAGATAAAAGAAAGAGAAAATGGAATGCAGGATGAATGACTATAAGAAACTACAACAAAAGGCACAAAAACAGGCGAATGTTTAAGTCAAGAAAATTCAAAAACAGAAAATGATGATTCTTCTAAAGAAAGCCAAAGCGTGGACATAAACAATCTAACATGTGCTTCATCTGCAGGAAAAAGGGTTATTTTGGCAAATCATGTCCACATCAACACAAGCGAGATAAAATCCTAAAAAAGGTCTTTGCTCTCTCAGACATTAACTCAGATGATGATCTCGAATCTTTCTAAATGTGAGTTTGCACAATTTGTGCAGTGAAAGCTTCAAGGCTTCTATTGAAAATTACTTCCAATTTGAAGTATTAAAAATACAGTTATATGTCCGCCAATTTAATGTGTTAATAAAAAAAAAACTTTCAATTCAATTTTTTTATTCAAATATACAAACTTGATATTGTTTTTTGAACTAATCATATACTTTATTTGATATACTATATGTTTGTGTAAAAAAAAATTACAAGTATTAATGTTAAATTTTGATCCCCTGAAAAAACCATCGAGCTTCCCCATTGGAGCAGATACCATCGCCTTCTGGTGTCACGTCATTAAAGACTAAATCATTCCTTGCCAGCCACATTGACCAAAGAAAAGAGAACCCAAACTCTCCTCTGCATTTTTCTGTGAACACAAGAACTCCTGAGCCGAAGTAGATCATCTACTGTTCTAGGAAATGGCCATTCATGTCCCAGCCATCGTAAGAAACGAGTCCACAAGAGCCATACCTGTTAACAATGCAATGAAACATCTTCAAAATCCATGATTCAACAACTGATTGAAAACTATTAAAATGTTTAATTGTTGATTTCTCCCAGTTACATAGAATTTGTTTTCCTAAAGAGCCAATTCTCAAAATGGCTTAAGTTTGTAGATTGTCATTTCTAACACTGCCTAAGATTTAAGGAATAAAGGGAACAAACGGGGCAGAAATGATACAAGTGGTGGGGTGGTATTTCTGTAGGTTTTAGGTATAATTCTTGGAAAGTTTAAAGGAATTATATTCACAAATGAAATAGAAATTACAACTGAGTCACTGAAGTGAGATTATTAAAAATACATGCAAAAAACAAATCATGTAGTAAACCTTCTGATCACGTTTCTCTTAAAAACGGAGCAATGTCTTTCTGGTGCTTTCTGATGGCTCCAACAACTTTTACAGCAAAAGCCTCATCTCTGGGTGTTAATGCAATAAAAGATCACATAACAGAGGCAGTAGAAAGTTGAGCACACCTTCAAGCGTTTGAAGACAGTAAGATGAGTGTGCGATCTGGTGTCCTCCTTGGAGAATAAGAAGGTGCCCAGCACTGTGTTTATTTGCTAGCTAGCAAAGTATCCGTTTAATTATAACCATCCATTTTCAAGCATTGCCTTCCATTGATCAAAAGCAATGCCACTCAGTAAGAGAGGTAATAGTAACATCAAAGAAAGAAGGCAATAGTCTTAACAATTGAGAATTGCATGTATTTTTTTTCATCTCATACTGCTACCTTCAGACATTTCCTAGCATATCCTTAGCCATGGCTTCAGGAACATAACCACACAATGCTTGATCAAAAGACAGAAGCTCTAACATCGAATATATATCCTCTGCTTTATCATGAGATTTATCACCAGCCACAAACTCGTGAATGTCACATCCAATCTCAATTGAACTAAATCCTGGCTTCTTCTGTATACCAAGAGCTTTCATTGTCATTCTCTGCTTGCATGCACCATCCCACCTTCCAACTGCTGCATATATATTGGAGAGTAATACATAATTTGAATCAGCGCCAGGATCCAAATGGACAAGATAGTTCATTAATCTTTCAGCTAATTCAACATCCCCACGAGTCCTACAAGCAGCCAATAATGACCCTACAACAACTTCATTTGGCTTCATTGGCATATTTTGTACTACACTCATTGCATCTTCTAATCTCCCTGCTCGGCTGTAAAGATCCACTATGCACCCATAATGCTCAATTCTAGGAGAAATCTTGTGCACTCTCTCCATGATATCAAAGTATTTCAGCCCTTCATCAACCAAACCAGTATGGCTGCAAGCAGTTAGTGCTCCAGTGAAACTGACATCATTTGGCTTGAGCCCTTGTTTCTGCATCAAATCAAAATGCTCCAAAGCTTCCTCGGTAAACCCATTAGCAGCTAAACCCCCAATAATCGAATTCCAAGAAACCAAAGTTCTCTCTCCCATTTTCTCAAACACTTGACGAGCTAATTCGATGGCCCCGCATCGAGAATACAAATCAATCAGAGAATTACATATCTTAACATTGTCCCTAAACCCTTTTTTCAAAGCATATCGATGCACCCACAGGCCTAAACCCAGTGCTCCCAAATTGGCACACGCAGACAGAACTGTAACAATGGTCACGCGATCAGGCTCTACTTTAGAAACCTGCATTTTTCTAAACCACTCAAGAGCTTCCTCAAAAAGACCCATTTTAACAAACCCATTAATCAACACAGTCCAAGATATCACACCTCTCTCAGGCATTTCATCGAACACCTCAATCGCCTCCCTTATCTTCCCATTCCTCATGAACCCATCAATCATCGTATTCCAAGAAAACGAATTCTTCACTTTTAGCTCATCAAAACACAACCTAGACAATTCCACATGACCACACTTAGCGTACATATCAACAAGCGCTGTACCCACCATCAAATTACACGTATCCAAGCCCAGTTTTCGCGTGTAAGCATGAAGTAAAGGGCCAAGAGATTTTCCTTGTGATGGAAGATCTGCACAGCCGGAGAGAAGAGTAATGAACGTGACATGATTGGGGTCGATTTCTAAGAGACGCATTTGAGTGAAGTGAGAGGCGGCTTGGTGCAACTGCCCGTTGCGGCAATAACGGGAAAGTGAAGAGGTCCATGAAACAACGGGGTCTATTGAGGTTTTATTAGATATTTGTTTGAGGGAAAGATTGGGTTTTTTCGAGTCGCGGTTAATGGGTCGGGTTTGGTCTTGATGACGGGTAGTGTGCGGTGGTTGTATGATGTTGGGATGTTGAGGAAGAGTGGTGGTTGTTGTGTTGGTCGTGGTGGATATGAGGGCGGGAAGCGCTGTCATATTGTCAAATTACCGTTACGAGATAGATAGAGAGAGAGAGAGAGAGACTGGTTTCTTAGCTTTTCATTTAGCGGGTTGCTAAGAAAGTAGGGTGAGTCTTGATTAGACCTCCAATCTTTCTTTTTTTTTTCAATCAGATCCTTAACGTATTAATATATTTTCAATCAAATCCTCTTTTTGATTTTAGTGAACATTTTTTTTTTTATTAATATGGGTGTACAGTAGGGGTGATCATTTTCGGTTCGGTTCGGTTTTTAACAAAAAAACTAACCAAAATAAAAATTTGAAAAACTGAAAATTTTGAACCGGAACCGAACCGGGATCGGTTCAAACCGACCGGTTTCGGTTCGGTCCGGTTCGGTTTTTTTAACATAAAAACCGGAAAAACCTATATCAAACCGACTGGGTTTTTTTAACAATCTTCTCTATAGCTTCTCCAGCTTCCCTCTTGTTCTTCCTTACAAACCCCAAAATTTCAAAAGCCCAATTACTCAACAAACGACAAATCCGTCATCATAAGCTTCATGAAAACTATCATGGGACTGCAGACTACAAAGTTCTGGTAAGAAAGCAAAGAGTTGCAAGGAGAATGGCTTTTCATCGCTCAGTGCATTCCAACAAAGTTTTAATCTTTCTTCTAAGCCTTAGCAGGAATTACAGCAGGAGCTGCGTCAACCTTCAAAAAAAAAAAAAGGACACAAAACCGCGATGAGAGGAAACAAACACTGAAGCCTTGAAGATGAAGATTTAAAGCATACACTAAACCAGTCCCTAGGTTGTTAGATTTGAAGATGAAGTTTGAAGCCTTGTTGAAGTTTTGTTAGATGATTAGAAGTCTAGATCTGGGCATGAAGTTTTGTAAAGTAATGGACGAGAGTGTGGGAGATTGAGATTTGAGAGTTGTGGCTTGTGGGGGTTTTGGAGGGGGTGGCGGCGGCTGCTGGATGCAGAAGGAGGGGGAGTGTTTAGGGTTAAAAATTTAGAAAGGGCTTTTATAGTATTTTTTTTTAACTGAACCGGTTCGGTTCGGTTCGGTTTTTTTGGTTTCAGGCTTATCAAACCGAAACCGAACCGAACCGGTAGGTTTTTAAAAAATTCTAATCGGTTTAATCGGTTTTTTCGGTTATTTTTTTTTCGGTTTTCTCGGTTTAATCGGTTTTTCGGTTTTTTTGCTCACCCCTAGTGTACAGATCAGCTTGCACGTACTTCGATTAATCTCACGGGTCTTAAAATTAATGAAACATGTAAGCTTCAAGAGGTGCAGAAGTTTCTAAGACTCGAACTAGTAATTTTTAAGCAGTAAATTTATAACATGACAAGATAAGTTATACCCATAGTGGAACAAAATTTATTATTATGGGTGCTTGTGGTACCATATATGACAAATATATATGCTTCAAACATTTCTAAATACTCATTTTGTCATTTGAGTAAAGAGAAAAATCCTTCCTCAAAGCATATATCTAGTTTGCATTTCCAGGGTGTTATAATTTTAATGTGTTTGTATAAATTATTTCCAGTGGATGATTTCATCATGTATCAAGATTACAATCAAATAATTTACAGTAAAATGGGGAATATTATTAGATATTCCAATTTTCAAGCTGAGATTTAAAATCCAACGTTATAAATTAATAACCTTGATTAAATAATATTTTTATTGGATCCCAACTTGAATTTGGAATTTAAATAATATCTTGATTAAATAAGATCTCAATTAATTAATAAATCATCATTATACTAATGATACGAATTAACGGTATTTTGTCAAGTTCTTCAATTCAGTCCAAAATTTCCACTCCTTTGGTAGGAAAGACAAGCCACTGCATACAAGGGCTGCCATATCTTCCCGGTGCGTGACGGAGAACACACGATGTTTCTCAAAAACTAGCCACCAAATTAAGGGTTACTGGCCACAATGTGAACCTACCACATAATTAGTACTAAGATTCATCTCAGAAGGTGTCCTTTGAATTTCTGTTGGAAAATGGAGGCACTTGGGCAGCGAGATTAACATGATAACGCAGTGTCTGATCCAAAACAATCAAGAAGATGCAACGATGACATGAATCAAGGAACTTAAATAGCAAATGACCATGAATTCTTTACAGAAATAGCTGAAGTAACAAGCAAATTCTGTATTAAGGATACCAAAGTGCAAAAGCGAAGATAACAACTATCTATCTACACCATGAACTCGAATGACAAATCCCAGAAGCTTGCTGTGTGGTTGACTCTTAACCTTGTATTTACTGTGTGCAAATAACCAAAAGAAAATGCGTGATTCTATTAAGCGTAGCAGAAAATAGAGCAACTGACACCAACTTGATAAAACTTAAAGCTCTAGTTCAGTGCTTAGGAGTTACCTCCATCTAACGACC
Source organism: Populus tomentosa (assembly GCA_018804465.1). Taxonomy (NCBI): domain Eukaryota; kingdom Viridiplantae; phylum Streptophyta; class Magnoliopsida; order Malpighiales; family Salicaceae; genus Populus; species Populus tomentosa. The sequence continues at coordinate 20,499,860 of CM031969.1, forward strand.
ATCATTTGATGTGAAGGACTCGGCAAACCCAGCTGGTCTGGCTGGAATACTACCCTTGCTGTCACTAAGACTGGTATTGCTTAGCCCAGTGCTGTCAGCATCCTGCCAAACTTTCAACATCTCGGGAAGTGGCTGGCTGTAGTCAATGCCATAGAAGTCCTCGGATTCGTCATTAACTGGTTTCCATTTCTCAACGAGTGGCACCAACACATTCACTGCATGACCCATATCAGGCCGGTGGTTTGGATCCCTTGAAGTGCAATGCCCAGCCAATTCAGCTATGCTAGAGATGCTCTCAAAAGTCTCGTCATTGACGTTAAGAGCTGGGTCAATGGCAGCCATAAGCTTCTCTTTGCTTGACTTGATTCGCCAAAACCACTCAGCCAAGTATCGGCTTTCCTCAGGGCGCTCCTCGTCGAGGGCTGTTAACCCGGTCAAAAGTTCCATCAATACCACTCCATAACTGAACACGTCAACTTTAGTTGTTATCTTCCCCATAACTGTGACACGGAAAAAGAATAGTAAGTGCTGCAGTCAACTGAGGATTCTAGTTGTTGATGTTATCTTGGAAATTGAATCCCAAAAAAACCACCAATCACAGCGAATGATTGAAGACCAAAGTTCTGCAAATTTATAAGACAATTCTACAGTGTCGACTAAAGGAGGATTCACAAAGATCACGCATGCTTACAATTTTTAATTTTAGCCCTCAAATTGTTCAATAACTATCTGATCATTCGTGCAACATACATTTCTTTTCTGCGTATCATTAACATTATCACCGCATTCTTATCAATAACATGGTTGAATAAGCTCATTACACTAAGAAGGATATCAATAACCAACGTGATGTACTGGAAATAAGCTTGTCCGTAACTCTGCATCATAGCCAAGAACTTACAAGGGCGACAAAAGAAATAACTATTGGCATTTCACAGTAGATGTTTTAACCAAGACTATTTTGTTGACCAAATGAGGCACAACTGGAAAGCAAGAAAAATCTTCCTGAACCATGCAATTCTCCGTAGCTTCAGTTAAATTAGCCTTTTTTTCTTTCTAAATAATCCTTGTTCTTCTATACCAGGAATAAGAGTTTGAAAGGGGAATTTGGAATACACTTACCAGCATATTCAGGTGCAAGGTAACCAAAGGTTCCAGCTAGTCTTGTCGCAACAGAATGTTCTCTGTCCGGAGCAAGTTTCACCAGCCCGAAATCAGAAACCTTTGCGTGAAAATCATCACCTAGAAGAATGTTAGATGATTTGAGATCTCGGTGAATAAATGTCTGTCGAGCCAAACTATGAAGATATTCCACCCCCCTGGCAACATCCAGTGCAATGCTCAATCTTCTCATCCAAGATAGAGGTTCCAAGTTCAGTTTCTTCCAATGAAAAAGATGCATACTTAAAGCACCTTGAGGCATGTATTCATAAACAAGAAGTCTCTCGTTGCCTTCAATAGAATACCCTAGGAGAGAAACCAGATGTCGATGCCGAACTTTAGAAAGAACGGCAATCTCAGCCTGAAACTCATCCCCAGCTTTACTGCCCATCACCCCGGCCTCCATTCTCTTGACAGCTATTTTAGTCCCATCTTCCAATTCACCCTTGTAGACAATGCCAAATCCACCAGAGCCAAGCTGATTCTTTTGGGCAAAGTTATCTGTCACCTTGCGAAGAACTTGGACAGATATAGCCACATTTCCAGACTCAACCAAAGAAGAATTTTCTGTCAGATTACTGGTATTACTGACGGAACTAATTCCGGTTTGAGTGGACAAGCTTCTGATGGTGTTATTGGAAAATGCAATCTTAACAATATTTTCTGGATCAGACGGATCTCTAGGATGAACCACAATGGAACTAGGAGGATTTGAGGCCTCCTTTCTCTTCTTAAAGCAACAATATAGACACAAAGCAATCAACACGATAGTCAACAATGAACCGGCAAAAATTCCACCCACAGTTACCAGTTTGGTTCTTTGATTTGTGTTCGAGATTGATGTTGGAGAAGGTGGACTGAAAGGCATAGTGGATGGCGAAGGCGGTGCACTGCCTCGTGGAGGATTCTCTGGTGGAGTAAGACTCACTGCAGGAGGGCTGCTAGCAGAGGAGGGGGGTTGGTGCGTCTGATTCCCACCATCCAGAAGAGGATTTCCATCAACAACAAGCTTCACACTATTCCGAAACTTGGGCAATGGAGGACCAAGGTTGTTTCCACTAACATCCAACAATCTCAAAGAGTTCAAATTCGTGAAATTGCTAGGAATTGTGCCCTTTATACTGTTTCCTCCAAGATCAATTTCAATCAGTGAATCTAATCTTGCAATTGATGGACTAAGAGTGCCAGTAAGATTATGCCTAAGCAGATTTATGACAGAAACCTTTGAATTAGAATTACAATTCAATCCCAACCATGATCCTTGACATGGATCATTACCAGACCACTGAGAAGTAAGGATTGAAGGATAATTCACACCGCCAAGAAAGTCCAAAAGGGCATTAACTTCTGGGGCACATTCCACACCAGGTTTAGATTGACAAAAAGGATTGGATTCATAAGAAACCTTACCAGCCTTGAAATTCGGCACTGGACCCATCAGTTGATTATTGTTCAAGTCCAAATTATCCAGCGGCATATCTGCCAAGCTCTGAGGAACCAAACCAACAAGCTTATTCCCGTTGAGATTAAGATCTCTCAACAAAGACAAATCCCCAATGTTCTCAGGTATTGTTCCAGTGAAAGAATTCCCATGAAGCCATAGTTGGGACAGTGATGTCATGCTTGCAATAACATCAATCGGACCGCTCATGCCACCTCCTTCTTGATTATTCAACAGTAGAGTAGACATCAAAGATTTCCCAAAACTCGCAGGAATTTCACCAGATAATCTATTATAAGAAAGTCTTAGATTACTAAGAGATTGCATGCTGCCAAGAAAATCAGGCAATGAACCAGCCAAATTGCTTGAAGACGCTGAAAGATTTGTTAACTGAACAGAATCTGCTAACTCACTGGGAAGAGACCATCCAGTACTCTCATTCAAAGGATTGCTATCCAAAGCCAAAACCCTTAAGCTACTAAGTCCAACAAAGAAATCAGATGGGATTGTATCAAAATTATTGTAATCCAAGAAAGCAAATTCTAATTCAGATAATCCTTTAAAGGTGGGGAGTTTTCCAGTGAAATTGTTTCTCTGGAGGCCTATATTGTAAAGCTTTGAGAGCTGGTTAAAATTTTGCGGGAGGGGTCCTTTAAGACCCATACTTTGGACCTGAATTTGTGTGACTCTGCCATCAGAACAAAAAACATGAGGCCATAAAGGAGGGCCACAAGGATCATCACCATTGGCAGGCCATTTGAGAAGCTCTGGATTCTCCAACCCCTTCTGGAAATCTAACAAGATCTTAAGGTCATTAGGATCTGTAACACTATACCCCAATGTGACACCACCCAACAACAACAAAAAAAACAACAGGTTGCAAAGCTTCATACTTTCACCGCCTATTACCAAATCAACATACCAAAAGAATGAAATTAACCCTCCCAATGTACCTTAAAATCCCACATAAAAACTAGGACTTTCACGTGTCAATGACCATAAAAGGGTGTAAACAACAAGACCCAGATGCAGGAAACAAGATTTATATCAAAGTTTTTGAAGAACAAGAAGTGAAAGTTGGAAAGGATGAGATTTTGAAGGAGATTGGAGAGGACCCAGAAGAGGAAATTGTGACTAACAGAGGGGGAGACAAAGACAGGAACATGCAGATCATCATATAGTACTTTTAAGGTTTTTGTTTAACTAAATCTTTGAACACTCAAACCCTAAAAGTTCAAGGAGTGCACCCCAACGACTGTGTCTCTCTCCCCCACCCCTCTCTCTTCTATCTATCTTTTCTTAACTTTCTAAGTCATAATAATTTATATTATATTATTGTTAATAAGGGAAGAAGAAAAATAATTTATATTATATTATTGTTAAGAAGAAATGTGTCATCTCAAAGTCCAGTTGAATGATAAAAGGAAAGGAGTTATCAAGATAATGATAATTACTGTCCATATTAAAATCTTTCTCTAATTTATTGGATTCAAATTTGGAAATAATATCTTAAAAAATATATTAAAATACTTTTAACGCACAAAGTAAATACAAAGAATGTAATCTTAAAACTGTACAAAACAAGATAATATTTGGTTATTATTTCAATATAAAAAAAAAAAAAAAAAAAACATGTTTTGGATATAAAGATTTACTCTAAAACTAATTTAAACAATAACATATCTTTTTCATTTCTCCAGTTAAAACAATTAATTATACAAGTATGTTTACATGTGGGCCCTGGTTAATTTTCCTGGGGCTGATGCAGGTCCTGTGATGTCGGTAAGGGATGGTTTAGATTTGGAAATCTCTTGGGATTATTATTGATGAGGTGAGGAGTGGGCCAAGCCAGATTTGGCGGACTCGACTGCGGTGGTCTAATGATGGCCGCCACGTTGATCGCCTCCCTTTGTTTTGGTGATCGCGGCGGCCTCTTCGTGTTCAGGCATTTTAAGCTTCCACCTTTGACTGCCAAACAAGACTTTGTCGTGTCTTTTGGTTACCAACGCCATTCTATTTTATTCACTTTATTCTTTCCTGCTGCATAATTGGAGGGATTCTTTTTTATCGCATAGTGTTTAATCTATCTAAGAGGTATTTCTAAGAAAAATTAATCCAAATTCCTATATCAATAAGATATAATATTTTTTTAAAAAAAATATTCCCATTCTATCTGTAGGCTTCTTAAGAAATGAGTATTGATTGGGGGTTGTAGTAAAATACATAATACCCTCATATGATCCATAAAAATATTGGATGATGGAAAGGAAATAGGGAGCATGAGACCCCATATGCTGGATAAAAGGTGGAAGCAACCTCCTCTTTGTGATTTTTAATGGAGAAAAACATTGAGTTATTAATGTGTTTATGAGAATGGATCTTTTTTTTTATATATATATAATTGTTCGGATTAATTTATATTTATTTTGATTAATTTTATAGGTTTTAAAATCAACAATCATATAAATTTTTAATAATTATAATATTTATAAAATTTAAACTAATAATTTTTACCTCCAAGCACTTTCTCTTTTCTTGAGAGAAGGGAGAAGGAATCATCACTTTGAATCCGTGATCACAGCTAATAAAATCTTGCAACCTGCATTTCCAAATGTTACGCGTAGCATATCTTTTGAATTTGTAATTAGGCATCCTAGGCAACTTTTGAACATGTAATAGAAAGTATTTTTATGGTATTTATTTTGTGATCCTTAATTAGTTTGATTTTTTTATATTGACGTTAAAGTGAAAGATTGCGTAAATAATATATGCATGCATGGAGTTATTATCATTTTTCACATCACTAATTATTTCACTCCAAATCCACGGTCAATTTGTCGAGACTCAAGGCGTAAAAGATGGCGTTAATTACGATCTAAACATAGGGTATGGTGAATTTGAGCTATATATGGTAAAAAAAACACCATTCGTGATGATAAGTATTAATTTCCACCTGAAAATTTAAAGATATTAAGAGATTTCAAAGATTAATAGTAAAGTAATTAGTCTGTATGTTTAGGACTGTGATTACAGTTATTTTTCAAAATATTTTTTACGCTGAAATACATTAAAATAATATATTTTTTTATTTTTTAAAAATTATTTTTGATATCAGTATATCAAAATGATTTAAAAACATTAAAAAATATTAATTTAAAACAAAAAAAATAAAAAAAAATTAATTTTTTTTAAAAATACTTTTGAAATATAAAAACATAAATAAAATTACAAAAAAAAAAAGAAAAATCAAATGAAATCATGAAATTTAGATTGTTGGACTTCTAAATTAAATATATAGATCCAATAATTACATATGTGATTATTTAAAAAAAAAACAACAAGTTAAAGGGGGGTGGATTTTATTTTTTTTTAGTAATATCATTTTTGGGGCCTAAGTTAAATCCATTATTCCTCTAGGTTTGAGACGTCAAGGCTTCACGGCCATAAGAACTGAAAATTCTTCGAAATAGAATAGTGTCATTTGAAAGAGACTCGAATCTAATGAAATGAATATTAACTAAAAAACTAAAAGATTTATGGTCCTTTTTTTTTAATAGTGAAGCATCTTGGGAACTTTTTTTTTCAATTTCAAATATTTTTACTTTCAACTGAATCTTCTTTTAGCCTAAACAGATGAATTTCGGTTTGAAATTATGATAAAATATAAAATTAAAAGATATAGGAGTAAAATATAAAACACAAAAAATACACAGCTTACTTTTTTTCTATCTAAAAATTCTTTTTATTTTTTATTTTTTTAGTCCTTGTACTTAAAAAAGAATTGATTGTTGTTTAACAAAATAGACTTTATGATTTTTTTTTGTTTTTCTTTCTACTCGATTTCCTGACCTAATAACTCATGAATTTGGTGATTTAACTCAGGTAGGCTCGTACTTTTTTTTGGCATGTAATTACTCTTCTTTTTTTTTGGATCCTTTTGTATGGTTAATATTTTTTTTTTACTTTATTTTTTAATATTTGATTTGTTGATAATTAGGCTTTGTTTTTGTTTTTCTTTTTTTTTTGTGCTTCTAGCCAAATGGCCCAAATCATAGGTTTTATATGCTAACGATGGGTTTTATTATATAAAAAAATAGGTTTTATGATTTTCTTAATTTTCATTTATATCGGGTTATCTATTCTCATAATCAGACACGTGAGTTTGACAAATTGACCAAGGTAGACTTAATCCTTTCATTGACTTATAATTGCTAATAGTTTTTATCATTTGTAAGCTTGATTTGTTTTAGTTAAAAATTAAGCTTTGATATTTTTTAAATTTGGTTCTTCTATTCAAATGACTTTGGGTAATGAGCATAACAAGTTAATACAATTTGATATCGTTTTTTTAGGCATTTTTTTTGTTAAGAATTGGACTTTTTAATTAAGCTCAGGTTTGAGATTTTTTAGGTTATGATTTTGAAAGATTAATCCGGGTTTAGAAGATTCGCTCGAGTTTATTTGATTTTTAATGTTATTAAATTAAAGTTGTCTTTTTATATTATTAAATTAACTAAATGTATTAAAATTTAAAACCAGTTGAGTCAATGACTTGAGTCTTGAATTTCTTTTACTTCTTTAAAAATCCTAGTGTTGCCTAAACTTTGTTCTTCTTATATCCGAAAAAATTTGGCCTGGTCCGCAGCATCATGCAGACTACTAATATAAGTTTACTTGAGTAATTTTTTTTTGTTTTTTTGTTTTTTTATTTTTTTCTTTAATATTTGGTTTATTATAATTGAACTTTTTAATTTTTTTTGATGTGGGTTGCATAGTTTTATCAAAATTTCATATTTTAGATCACAAGTTTTATAGGTTAGTTATTATTAATTCAGGTCGATTTAATATTCTATCATTTTAATATTTTATTTTAAAAAAAAATCATTTAATATGTCACTATTTAAATATTTTAAAAGTGTTTTTGCCATTATACATCAAATTTTTAACTTTCTAATGTCTTAATAATTTTTTAGGCTGAAAAAAAAAAAAGACTTGCAATACAATGAGGGCCAAAAAGCTAGTTTATTCTAAAAAAAAGGATTTTTTTTTTCCATCCCTCTAATGAGAGGGATGCAGCATACATAAATAATGATATTTTCATTAGCAGGATAAACTCCTTAATTTCCTGACTCTTATCCTAACACAGCATGCTGTCTGTAGTTGAGGGGCAAAACTTAAAGATTTTCGAGAATCCATATTAATTACTTGATTTAATTGTTATATTTACTTTTCCAGTTGCATTAAGATGTTAGGTTCTGTAATAAGAATTTGTAATCCCTCCCCATCAAATTAAATTTTTTATTCATAATCAAACCAATAAATACCCTACATAAATTAACGACGACAACAAATGATAATGATAAAAGATGAATAAGCAAACAAGTCTTCAACCAATTATCAAAAGGAGTACAGGGAAGAAAAATAAATGAATAACAAATTAATAAAAAAATCTATATATTTTGGTTTTAATATGAGATTCAGGAAACCAATAAAATCAAATTAAATCAATTTCTTTTAAATTATATATAAAAAAAGTTCAGATAGTAAAAAAAATCTAAAAAAAAGCTCAACTACTTCACCTATTGGCTAATTCAATTTAACCAAATATGTTCAATTGATTATTTAAATATTTAAAAATATAATTGAAATTATATTTTATGAAATTAATTTTTATGTTTTTAAATAATTTTAATATACTGATATTAAAAATAAATTTTTAAAAATAAAAAATATTATCTTAATATATTTTTTATAAGAAATACTTTAAAAAATAATTATTATTATATCTTTAAAAATTCTTTGAGTAGGTTTAAAGTTTTATTTTAAAAAATAAAAAATAAATTAAATTAAATTTTTAATTTCAAACCAAACCTGCTCACCCTGAAAAAGAGCGATGGCGTTAAGCAATGTCAAACTAAAAAAAGGTTTCTTAAATGTGAATATATATTAGTCAAAAATAACTCTCTGATGTCAAATCTTGACAAGAAAAAATTGATTTCTGTTCTTGTCTTCCATCGGACTACTCTGGTAATCGGAAATATAAGAAAGGTTAGGTATTAGCATCTATTTGTTTTCATGTGTTTTTTAAGAGTGTTTTTCTTTTTTAAAAAATATTATTTACTTTTATTTTAAATTAATTTTTTTTATATTGTTTTAACATGTTTATATAGAAATAAATTTTTTAAAATAAAAAAATTATTTTAATATATTTTCAATAAAAAAACAACTATTATAATAATAAAAAAAATATACAAAACTTTATTGTATTTATACGTTGCCCCACGTAATAATATTCCACCCAACAGTTCACATGGAACCAACCACGCTAATATCATCTCACCAAGTGCATTGATCACGCCTGTCAGAACGCCAAAATTCACGCATCCCTTTGCCGACTGGGATCATTTATGGAATCATATGCAGCAGCAAAGTTGGTTCTACGTGGTGTATGGTTACTATCTCAAGATACACTTCTATGTTTTTTTTTAAAAAAAAATTATAAGAATCCACTCTAAAAATGTAGTCAAACAACAAAGATGACCGGTTCAAAGAAGTGCCATGCATGAAATCAAGGATTCTACGTCAGCATAGAAACAAAAACAACAGAATCAAGATGGGTTTGGAAAAGGTTGCTTAATGCATCCTGTTCAATGAACGAAACCTTTTAGTTTGCAGAGCATATACTTGATCTCACGTTCATCTCTGTAAGAAAAAAAAAAAAAGAAATGACATATCATTCAGGAAAATAACAGTTGGTTGATCTTTAAATAGCTGGTGAAGCAGTAAAATCTTGTTTCTGCAAGTTATGCATACCAAGTATCTTATGCTATCAAAACAATCCTAAATGTTGAGATGCATTTGACAAGAGAAATAACTAGGATGTCACAGAGGGGGTCTGACCTTCCTTGATTAAGAATGGATGTCTCTATTTGATATGGAGATTCCATATCTTGATTGAGAATGAACGTCTCAATTGATAAGGAATCAGAGATACAAAATGCAGATCACATTCTAATTGTATTAGAAGCCATTTCTCCCTTGAAGAAGATTCCTGATAAATCCCTTCTAAACCAGATTACATACTACAGCCAACTACGGGAGATGCCCTCATGAATTCGGACGTTAGAGCTCTGGCAAAAACGGAAATCTCCTAAAGAATTTCCTGCAAAGCCATTGGAGTTGCAGTGAGGTTTGAATTCTGAATTACTAGAGTCTACCTGTAATTTATAAGGCACATAGAATTAAGTGTTTACACCCTAAATGGTCAGCAGCTAAGGATGGTTCACAGCTTATCGCTATACCATTCCAGGATTTAAGACATTTAACAAACACTGATCCCTATATTATAGTTCTCCTACCAAGTTTCTTGGTGGTTTTACATGGTCGACATCCTTCGCCTATATTGACAATCCATTTTCCAAATCCTTGATGTCCTCCATGCATTCCTCTTTTAAGGGATGGGAGCTTCCGTTGACTTGAATAGTTGATATCAATCCTCCACCTTGCTGCACCAAACAAAAAATTCTGAATATAATTTCAAATTTTCAATGTAAGATTATGGCTAGACAAGGCAAAAATCAATGCAAAATCTGTAAAGCATGTGTGTTTTGCCAAACGGCTTGATCATAAATGAATGTGGCATTGTTCACTACTTACAAGCTCAAGCTAATGGTTGAACAGAGTAATTCCACCTCAAAATATTGTTGTTAACTGCTAAGTATGTGAAATGGTAAATGAGAATCAAGGGAGCTGAGAGAAGAACAATTGGGCAGAGAGACATGGGAGAAGGCAAAGGAAGATAAACATGTTGGGTAGGTAGATTTTCCATACTTAGTTTCAAAACATAAATTGTCAAACATACACAGAGCAGCAGAGCTCGCTGCTGTACAGAATTTTGTGAACCACAGATCAGATAAGATCATATTTCACTGCTGTACAGAATTTACTGAACCACAAATTTTAAGTTACCTAGAATCATCTATCTTAAATTTGAAATCATATAAATCCCTAAATGTCTGTCTCACCAAAAAGCACTTAGAGGCTCCAATATGTCCTACATCAGAAGAGGCAACACGTACAGAATCACACCTAAAGATTTTGAACTCTTTTGTCCCACAACCATAGCCTTATGTTTATACAATTATTCCCAGAACTCCTCTGTTTTTGCCAAAACATTTCCAGAATCGGTGGCCTCACTGCCTCCGCAAATATCACATTTTTTTTTATTGTTATTTCTAATGAATTCATAACTTCTTTCCTGTGCTCTTTAGAGAAAAAAAAAATAAACAAAAAAAAAAACCCTGGATTTAATGGCTCCCAAATATTAAAAAAACGTGCATTGGATTGGTTGGACTATGGTTTATTTGTTTAGGTACCTTAGAACCCTAATAAGCATTTAGTGCACGTGTGAAGCTCAGGGAATTGGTAAACCAGAAATACACATCATACGGAGGGAAATATCTTCATTGGCAAAGCTGAGTTGGTGGACAATGAAAAAGATTCTAGCTATAAATTGAAGTCATCTACCCAGAAGGAAATGGTCTCAACCACTGTCTCACAAACACACAGGACATGGCAAACGAACATATTACAAAACACAGTGAACTGCAAAAAATTGGCAGAGAACGAGTCATCGGGATCTTTCTGATTTGGAATGTCCCAGATCAAAACTAACAAACGACTCTTTATAAAAGCAAACGATAATAGGATTGATCAGTAAGATTTTACAAATAATAATAATAATAATAATGACATGCATCTAGCTACATGGAGCAGTACAGAATATACTGGAAGAGAGTGTACATAATTCTGAAATACTGAAAAGAGCTTTGAAATAGCTATACAAATGGAATCTCTAAACTTACTTGAGGCTAACAATTAAGAAAAAAAAAAATCAATACCAAGATGGTCCACCCAGAGGGCCTTCTCTCAAGAGTCGTTTTTTTTGTTTATTTTACAGCCATAAATTACCAAAAACAACATTATATGTTAAAGAAACAATTCAAATCTTTTCCTTCCCTGGATCTTGTATAAATGGGGGAAATATTCAAACCTCCTGACTAGATACAAAAGGGAAACAATCTTTCCTCATATTATAATTATCTAGCAACAGTGTAGAGAACAATTAGCATGGAAATATTGGCCTAAAAGCTAGGAAATTTAACCTTCCATTAACAAAGATAACAACACTTCAGGAAGCTCTTCCAGTTGCAAAGAAAGTCATTTGTCAACTCCTAAATTTATTCACTTCAAACTTTGTATGGCTACTTGACTTGGTCAGCCCAATAAGATTAAGATAAGCCATCGTATAGACAGCATTTTAAACTCTATTGTTGTTTCTACTCCAGCATGCACATCATTGTGTGATCAGTGGTGCATAAAACTAAGACCAATGGAAATGCAGGGCTATGAATCAGGAAATCCAGCAAAAAGCCTAGTTCATATTAAAGCTTGGTGTTGTTTCCATCGTAGCATGACGTAATTTTAAAAGTATATGTGCATATGAATCGTAAATTAAAAATGAGTTTTGAATACAGTACCTTCTAATCGTGTTCCTTGAAAAATGGAACCAAGTCTTTATGGTACTTCCTGATGGCTCCAACAACTTCCACAGAAAAAGCCTCATCCTCAGGGTAATGTGCAATGGGATCACATAATAGTAGCTGTAGAAGGTCCAGCACACTGTCAAGCGTTGCATGAAGACATTAAGCTGAGTATGTGACGTGGTATCCTCCTTCTTGGATGATAAGAAGGCACCCGCCACCGTGTTATTTGCTTGACTATGAACTGTCCGTCCAATCTCTGTATACCCATCCATTGACAAACATTTCCTTCCATTTGGATCAAACTGAAGCACAAACAACGTGACTTGGTGAGGAGATCAAAGTTTCAAACAGTATTTTTTCAGAAATATACAACACAACATCTGAGAAATGCTCATCAAAGAAGCACAATGATATCTAGAGACTGGCAATCAAGGAGCTTCACAACAAACATGGACAGCGTGGGTTATGATGAAAAACAAAGGGACAAAATCTTTCCATAGAACATGACTAGTGGGAGTAGACAGAGAGGAGCTAGTGAAGGGGAAATTGAAGAGCTGAAATGAGCAGAACATATGACATTGAAATATGTTTACAGCTCTACATGATGTAGAAATAGGAATAATGGTAGATTATAGATGAAGAGACCTCGAGATTGATAATTGAAGCCGATCTTTCTATTTTCCTTCTCTTTTTAACTTTTTTTGCCTTACAAAAGCTGAAAGTAGCAAGGCACATGAGACGGCTGAGTGAGTTTGAGTTATGAGTAAATGATAAAAAAGCATGCTTGTGAACCTTATACTTCAATTGTTCGGATATATTTGACTACATATGTGCATGTTTAATAGACCATATTGTAAAACTAGAATGCATATGATCACAGATAAACTCACCTCGTAACATGGTCACAATTTGACAGGCCGACAACCAAAACTATCATATCAGGTTCAAATTTGTGAATAGCTGGGACAATTAATTTGTTCATGGCATACTCGTATCCCCTGTCACCCGTCCCATCAGGAAGAGGTACATTCAAATTGTAGCCAAAACCATCTCATTCACCTAGCTCATCAATAGATCCTTTATGTGGGTGAGATGAATCCCATGAACCATTATTCATATGAAGGGATACAGTAAGTGCTCTATCTGTCCGATAGAATCCCTCTGCTGTTCCATTGCCGTAAACAACATCAATGTCAATAGCTACAGCGTTTATACACCCTGAATCTAATCCAATAGAACAGCAAGTCCTGTATTGTTTAGGAAGCAAAACCCATCTGCTTGTTTAGGTTGAGAATGGTGACCAGGCAGCCTAACCAATGCATAAGCAAGTTTTCCATGCCCATGAAGAATGTGCTTCATTGCAGATAGTGTAGTGCCAGCAGCCAGGAGTGCAGCATCCCATAAGTCGGGATTTAAGAAAGTTCCGGCACAATCACCTTTCACCCTTGTTTATCTGCCTGAAATAGTTCATCTATGTACTTTGCGAACTTAAAATAAACGAGCAAAATCAAACACAATGCAACAACCCAACATTCTTCACTAAAAATTAGCAAAAACAATCTTTTCTTTCTACCAATAAAAGAAAAAATCTCCAAGCTCTAAGAGCATCCAAGATGGCAACTTTCCTACCCTTTCCAATGGATTCAAGATTCATTCAACTAAGGGATTGCTGATCTTAATATATAGTAAGAATGAAAGAGTTACCTGGGGCTTTGAAAAGAGAGCAACTCAGAGACTTGAGCAGGCCTGCCAGAATGCCAAGAAATGCGAGAGACGTGGCCTTTTCCCAAGTACAGAAACGATATATGTTCTTGATCCTGTCTGAGTTATCTGGGTGCTTTTTTAACTAGTCTAGAAACCCAGAGTCAGTTCCTGCGTCAAAAACTCTTTTTCCAGTTTCATGTCTTAGCACATGCCCTTAGCCTTGCCTCAGTTAATCCACGTGTTTTTATAACGATGGGATACAGCATAATATCTAAGGACTGCCTATTTGTGAACTCGTCTTCGCCATTTGCACCTACAACTTCAATAAAAACCTTGAGATACTATTGTGTTGCATATTTATACTATTAGGTCCTGTGTAAGTCTTACAGAGACTATATTACTTTGTCAGGAACCCACCTGGCTCTCTTGACCACTCACACACAGAGATGTGTGTGTGTGTGTGTGTGTGTGTGTGTTTGGTAAATCTCATTCCCGAATAGGAAATCGATCTTCCAATTCTAAGGACCAGACCTAGCCTTAAGACCATTTAAATAAATGATGTATATGATCCTATCTTATCCAAGGATGGATTGCGTCAAATGAAGGTTGAAAATTAAAAAATTGACTTAGTATCGTCTGTATGACAAAAGAAACATAGGTTTAAATTTAATCATCCGAATGTACAAAAAATTACAAAATTCAACTCAATCCCATTAAAAAAAAAAAAAAAGCGTTTTACACAAAACCTACAACATCAATAAACTCTATACTTGCTGTGAATTGTAACTCAGCTCACTTTAGGATTAGATACAATCCGTATGTGTTTCTTTTTAACTCATGAAGCGTATAAATTAATGAGGTTGTAGACCCCTTTGCTTCCTTGTTTTCCCCACAAACAAGTCTCTGGATTTGATCATACCAGGAACAATGCCAATGAGGGTTGTGTATGGAAATTGTGCTACAGCATCCCTTCTGCCCAGCGAAACAATTGCCGTCGTTGAACCTGGTTTATAAGAGGACATCTTCCGTTCTTTGCCTCCAGCCATCAATACCTTCAGATTCCCAGCTGCCACCAAAGCATGTTTTTGCGCCAGGTACCCTTGTTTGATTTCCTGTTAGATAACATTTCATCAAAATGAGCATTGGTTTGATTATCGAGTACCATAGATGCAAAAGACTATATCCTGTTATTGCAAGCATTCTCAACATATAAAACTAAGACACCTTTCCTTCTTTAGAATTACATGAACTCTAGTCTTCAGTCTTCTTTACTTCAACAATTACCTAATTCACTATCACCATACAGAATACCTTGATGTCATATATGATATACTGGCCATTTTCTCATTCTGCTGTGCGCATAAAGCAGCCTAGCTAAAGTGGACTATGATTTTGGTCACTATAAAAGCAAGCTTTTGAAT
Source organism: Populus tomentosa (assembly GCA_018804465.1). NCBI lineage: Eukaryota > Viridiplantae > Streptophyta > Magnoliopsida > Malpighiales > Salicaceae > Populus > Populus tomentosa. The sequence continues at coordinate 20,515,132 of CM031969.1, forward strand.
CCTCCTTCAGCCAAAAAAGCACATCATTTCCAAATTAAACAAAAGGAGTAGAAGAGTAATGTCCATGCCTCAAATATTATCCACTGGTTTCATCATCCATTAAACTCATTTTTATTACTGAAAACAATTTTAAAAACACACAAGTTACAGTTAGGTTCTTCTGAATCCCATCAGTCAACGTTAGGTACCAGTAGACAACAATAAGGAAATTTCTCAAATTAATGGTGAAAGAAATTTTATACTAAAATGGACTTTTTCTTGACTGATTCAATTTAGTTAATTTTTTCTTAGGTTTCCCGTGGGCCCATTAACTCAAGCCTCCAGATATTTGTGATATAATTTATGGTAAATAAAAGCATCCTAGCAATTAAAAACAACCCAAAAGAAAGTATTGATGGGGTTAGACTTACTGGAACATCAGTAATATCTCCAATTGCGAATATATTTTTTCGACCTTTGACCCTCAAATACTCATCAACCATCAACCTTCCCCGACTATCCAAGTTACTCTTCAAAATAGTGCCCTCGAGCCATCCTGAACCCAGTGGTTTCCCAGTGCATAGGAAATGGCAATCTGCTCTGATACTTTCTCCAGCTGTGGTGTGATATATTTTGCTACCATTACTTTCTGTAACAGAGTTCAAATCAACTCTCTGCTCCAATTTCACATCAACTCTCTTCGATGTCAACCATTGCAGTGCCTTGTCAGAAGCTTTTGGGCCAATAAATTCCAGCAGCCTTGATCCACTATGCACCAGGGTAACATGTTTTTCTGGGAAATCAGCAGAAATCTCTCCAGCAAGCTCAACACCAGTAGGACCCCCTCCAACAATCAAAACAGACTGAGCAGACTTAATCTTTTCATTTTCTGCAAGTGTAAACAAAAAGAAAAAATAAACAAACAGAAAAATGCAGCTGAAACATTTTTCAGGGACAATATGCTCCCATTTTGTTTTAAATAATCCATGAAGGATTTAGATCAAATAGATGAAATAACACTTATGCCAAAATCATAACATGTTCTTTTTATGTGGTTGTGAATTTCTTTTCCTTTCTTTCCCCTTTTTCTCTAAAATAAAATGCAATGGAATTAAATTACAAAACACAGGTCGGCTAAATAAATTAGAAAACATAAACATAATTGACTCAGCAGGACTCATTCAAAACCAGTATCTTTAGAAGAAGAAACTTAGACCAGATGTTGCTCGACATGGAGTTGCAGTAGCAGCCCTAGAGCTAAAATGAAGTTTTGTTTGGCATATGCATTATAATAGCTATAACCAAACCTCCATTTTCCAAACTTTGCCTTAAAAACTTGTGTAGTCAAACTTCTGACTAGAAGCACCATGATAAAACATATGGTTTCGCAACCACACTTCTCCGAGTAGCAGTCCATGGAATTTAACAATGAAACTGTGTGTGTGTGTTTCAGGGGGGGTTCGATAAGGCACAAATTAACGTTCGGTTTTACCTGCTTGGTATTCCTTAAGTCTTTCCATCCTAGTTTTCGGGACAGGATCCCTGTGGCCCGTGGCAATGACAAGATAGTCATAGGGAAAGGAAAAGTCATCTGCTGTCAATACTTCCGTTTCAGTAATGCCAATTGCAGTAGATGTAACAATACGGCCATTCGTGTAGTAATCTCTGTGATTGATCACTGATCTCTCCCCAAATGATGGCTCCACCATTGTTCTCAAGTTTGCCCATGTGATCTCAAAATACTCCTTCCTGTTTCGAAATTTATTTCCAGTTAGGAATTAGGACAGGCAGTTATTCTAGTTTCTTAAACCAACAGCAGCCCAAAAAAGTATTCTTGTACTTCATAAGAGTTTGCTACTGCTAATAAGCTAGGATTGCCCCAACACAACATTAAACATCATTCTTTGAAATTTTCATTTCGCCAACAATAAAACAAACATGGGATTGTCCCAAATTTTACTAACATCTTCCCATTTAAACATACAACATAAAAAAAAAAATTATAACTCACAAACAACGTTCATAAATATCTAGCAATAAGAAAAAAAGAACAAGAAAAAACATAATTAAATGATAAAGGGGCATAAAAGAAAAGGAATAGAGCACATACGGGTCAATAAAGGTGACATCAGCATGAAATTGGAGAGATTTGGCAAGCAAGGAACCAGCAATACCTCCTCCAATCACCACCAACCTCCTCTTCTCTGAACCCATTTCTTCCATTTTGATATTAAGTTCTGCAAGAATGAATTTTGGTGCTTTTTCTTGGGTTTATAAAGAAAGAAGTCAATGGAGCTTGTTTTACAATTGGTTTGCTGTGTGAAGAAGAAAACGGTTAAATCTAGAATTTTGGTTCCATATTTGCCGGGTCATGGTGGCTGTCAGGGCATTGAATATTCCTTATCTGCATTTCTTTTTCTTTTCTTTTTTCCTTCAAGTTTTTTTTTTAAAATAATAATAATAATGGGCAAAAGACCTCTTCTTCCTTCTAAAAACAGAGGAAGAGGATTTGGTGAAAATGGGAATCACTCTTGGTAAAATAGTAGTCAAACCCACAGTTAGACATTATCCATTGTCAAATTATATAAAAAAAGAGAATTTAAAAAAAATCTTGAGCTGATTTGATCGGTTTTTCTTGGTTTAACCATGTTAACTAATTTAGTGTTTGATGAAATTAACTTTCGAGGTAATTCAAAATAAAATCCAACCCTAAACAAACTTTGAATCGGCAAGTTATTGAATTAATTTATCAAGTTAAATTAAATATAATTATAATTAAATTTGATTTAATATGACGTGTTGATATAGAAAATTTGAAACTTAAAACTTAATTAAGGTTAAGTTTCTAATTTAATTAAACAAAATATTAATATAATAAAACTCAATTAATTTAATTAAACTTGATTTAAAATTAATTGAGTTAATAAAAATAATTGTTTAATTTTATCCATTAATTAACAAAATAATTTAATGATTCAAGTTTTTTTTAAGTTAGTTCCCAAACTAGGTATGAGTGAAAAATAGAAAAACAAATTGCAGAAGAGGTTGAATATTGAAGAATCAATTTACAATCCTTAATTTATGTTCATTATTAAAAAAAAAAAGTTTTTTTCTGTAAATATTCTTTTTTTATTATTTTTTTCTAGGAAATTTGAAATAATTATTGTACAGTTGTTGTTTATTTAGAACTAGAACTGTAATGGAACTATAATGAGAATATTATAATTGGAAATAAAAATATATTTTAGGGGGTACAATTGGAAATAAAATATTGCAAGTAGTAACATCATTTTTGAGCTTCATAAATAAATAAATAAATTATTTAAAACACGATGAGTGGACCATTTCGAGCATCTCCGATGACTTTAGAAATAAATTATTCCTTCGACTGCTTCCAGATGACTTTTGGTGTTTGAGATATTCAACAACATAATAAATTTTCTTGCCATGATCTTGTTGTTTATATCTTATATGTATTTTTTTTTTCTTCATGTTCTCAATTGTTAATTTTTCTGCCATTTCTCTTTGTTTCTTGTTCTTAAAAATTGTTTTCAGAATTTTAAAAATGAATATAAATTAACACAAAGGCAATATACTAGGTAATACATTTTAGTAGTGAACAAATAATTTGATATGATCATATATATATATATATATATATATATATATATATATATATATTGTATCTGGTGTGTTGAAATGGGATAATATTTTGGATAAACTTTATAAATATTTAGGAGTGTGGTTGCGGCTGTTTTTTAAAGTGCTTTTCATACCGAAATGCATCAAAATAATATTTTTTTTATTTTTTAAAAATTATTTTTTAGATCAGCACATCAAAACGATTCAAAATATACAAAAACAATTAATATTTAGCAAAAAATTAATTAATTTTTTAAAAATACGGGTACAACCATATTTTCAAACACTAATTTAATATTGGAAAAATGAAAAATTGAAAGAATGATGCTACATTTTGTGAAGCCTTTTGTTTCTGTGTTTCAAAAGCGTTATTGAAAAAATTTAATTTTTTTTATTTTTTTATTAACTTCAAATTAATATGTTTTTAATGTTTTCAAATTATTTTGATGTGCTAGTATCAAAAATAATTTTTAAAAAATAAAAAAAATATTATTAATATATATTTTGACATGAAAAATTATTTAAAAAACAACCATAACTAGATTGCCAAACATTTAAGAATCTAAACCTCATAGCAGCAACTTTTATGAAGCAAGCGAAGCCTACAAAGAAGAAATATCATCCTTATCAGGCCTTGATGAATCTCAGTTTGTGGGTTAAAGAGTTAAACTTGAATTAATCTCAAAACAGTATTATTTCAATGATTTTTTTGAATGAAACATGGTTGTTCTTAGATTTAAAAAAAAAAAAAAAACTATGTAATTTAAAAATAAAACCAAAAAAAATACTCTTAAAATTGACTCGATCAAGTTTCACCTAAAATTAACCGGATTAATTAGATTACAGGTACCTGTCTAGCTACTCTAGTTTTATAGTCAACATTATCTTAATTTTAAAAAAACTTGGCTTGTACCGAATTTTAGATGTCGGGGTTAATAACTATGGGGATTATTATACAAAATACTGTGATGAGTTAGATATGGCAAATGGCATGGATTAATGAACAAATTTCAAAAAATGAGGCAAAATGTCTAGAAAGAACAGGGATAAATTTCAATTTCTAAAATAAATAAGGGATATTATGAATTTCTTGTAAAAATTAAGGGGGTAACTCTTTCCTTTCTCGATCAAATGCGTGGATCCACCTGAGCTGTTAGTTCAAGTTCAAGAAACTATGAAAACACATGGAATATTATTACATCAGGAAGGAGTATTCTTACTAAGTTGTTGTCATCTCTTGTCCTCCTGACTGGAAACAAATTTGAAATCAGGAAGGAGTATTAATGAAGCTTGAGATGCATGGTGGAGCCATCATCTCGGGGAGAGATCAGTGATCAATCGCAGAGATTACTTCACAAATGGCAATAAATATAATCATGATATCCGGACCAGTTTATATACACTTTAACTAATTTTTTAAAATATTAAAATTAACAATTAATTAACATTTCAGTAACTATAAGATTTGCACCACTCAAATATCAACCTAGCAGAACATGTCAGCTCAGTCTTTTTTGATTGTCGGAGGGGGTCCAAGTGGTGTTGAGCTTGCTGGGGAGATTGCTGTTGATCTCCAATGACGAGATAGCTATACATTTCATAAAAGCTCTTTTAACATTTCTATAAATATTTTCAATATAAAATAAAAACCATGCTTTAGTGGAAGCTAAGAATTTGAAGCTATTGATGGGAGGCAAAGAGCTAAAAATGTCCACGTGTAAACCAGGTGCGGCAATGGAAATTGTTTCTCCGGGGAGAAAAGAAGCTGTAGCACAACGTTCATTATGGGGAAAACAAGGAAATACAGGGGTGTATAACCTCATTACATGCATGGATTCTGATGAGGTAGGTTTTATTTCATGGGCTTGAACGCTGGGTTTGGGCCCGAAATAAAATCATTAATTTTTTAATTCTTACCATCTGATTTTTTTTTGTTGTAAAAGTGTAAATAAATTATTATCGTTACTTGTAAAAAAATCTTCTTTTATTTATTGAGAACTCTCCAATAATTAAATTAAAATTGATTCAGAAAAAAGTTAATTATTCTTTTAAGTAAGAGTTTTTCTTTTAAGATATAATTGTCATTTTTAAACTGGGGAGAAAAGATTGCACCTAGCAAAATTATAATTTTTTCCCTCTTTTTATAGCCTTTTAGATGCTTTTCTTCCTTGCAGTGAAAAGGTTAGCGTGTCTGCAAAATATCTCTATTGTATTAGGATAGAATATTTTTTATTTTCAGTTATATGAAGATAAAATATCTTTAATTTATGATTCTATCATAATAAAATATTTTTAATCCATCATGAAGTAGTAAAGATAATAGACTAACAATTTGTCAAACCCATAGGTATCTGAACTCATTTAAATTCAGAAACAAGAAATCATAACTCTTTCATGAGAAGAGCAATTTCAAATAACCAAACAAAAAACAATAATAAATACCGATCCGTAAAATTCTATTTAGTAATTAAGGTAACATTTCAGTAGTTTTAAAACATGAAATACACATGAACCAAGTTGAAAAGAAGCAAATGGTAATTTTTGTAAAAACTATGATTATTTGATAAAAATCTATTCAAAAAGGAATAAAGAGGGAATCCAAGAAACGATAAAAAGGAAGAATCAAATACTTAAACACACACGGATGGTAACATCAGCATGGGATTGGAGAGACTAAGCAAGGAACAACCAATACCCCCTTCTAGCACCACCACCTTGTTTGTCTCTGTACTCATCTCCTTCTTGCTCTTCACTTCTGCTAAAAAAATATAAGAGATTTTTGGTGCTTTTCTTGAGATAGAGGGAGGGTTTATAAAGAAGTCAGTGCAATTTGTTTTAAAAAAAGCTAATGTTATATTCATTTTATGTAGAGGTGAGAAAAAAAATCAATTAAATTGAGAAAATAAAAAAAAAATGAACCGCAAAAAAAAAACCGATTAAACTAATTAAAATTTTGAAAAAAACCAACCGGTTCGGTTTTATAAGCCTAAAACTAAAAAAACCAAAACGAACTGAACCCAAAACGAAAAAAAACGGGAAAAAAACCGAGCCAAACTAAAAATATCAAGCCAAAATTATTTGAACCGGTTTTTATCCTAAAAAAAGGAACCGAACCTGATTGGTTTGAACCGGTTTCGTTTTGGTTTCATCTTTTTTCTAAAAAAAAAAATATATTTTGGTTATTTTTTTTATAAAAACCGAATCAAACCGAAAATAATCACCCCTAATTTTATGTATAATTTGTAGCTTTTAAAAGCCAATGCCATGGTTCAAAGCTATAACTATAGCTTTTTCAAATGGATGATTAATATTGTGGTGTTTTTTATTTTTTAAAAAAATATATATATTTAAAAAAGAAACTATAAATTTATGTTATTTTTTAAACTCAAGTTTTTATTATAATTTGATATAAACTCCACAAATATGTTCCATAACTAGACAATTTTGAAAATTATTGTAAGAATAAAAATATTTTTAACCGCAATCATTGAAAAAAGAAATGGAACGTTAGTGTTTTTAATAAGCAAGTACATGTCGATAACTTATGAGTGAAACTCATCAATCAATATAATAATAAAGTTGGTTTTTCATCATCTTTCAAAGTTCATGGTATGGTATGAAAATTTTTTGAGTCAAGTTTCTAATTGAATGGTAAAAAAATATTAATATGGTAAGATTTATTTAATCTAACTATATATTTAATAATGCAGTTAACTTGACCATATCTAATCCAAATCTAACTAAATTAATTTCAAGAAAATAGAAAAAAAATAAAATTAGACATCGATTTGAATAAAATATTAACCAAAGTTGCCTAGTAGCTAGTGAATTGACCCAATAATAACTTAACAATCAATGTTTTTTTTTCTTTTTTCAGATTAATCCCTAAATCAGGTATAACAACTATGGTAGATGATTGATGCAAATTAATAAAAGCATCAGCACGTTTCTGTAATCTTTCCGAATCTGGTGTCGCTTGGAGAGGAACGTGGCTTCAAGGAGATGAACATGCACTGTACAAAACTTCTCAAATTATATAAATGAATGTTAGGGTTGGATTGGAATCTCTTGACAAGAACATGTTTTAAGAATGCGGTATGTACTGACCAGATTTCTTCTAAATTGCTATAAACAACAGACTGTACATTTTGTTTTCTTATATAACATTGACCTTCCAAATATGGTGGCAAAATAACTTTATTATATTGATTGGTCACTCGTGTTATTTTTTATATAAAGAGTGAATCCATAAATTTGAAAGAAAAGATCAAATTTCCGTTGACACGTAATTTAATTTAATAATATAATGCAATGTTCAATAATAATAATAATAATAATTACATAAATTGATACATTAGTTAACTCGTAAGAAAAAAAAAAAAAAAAACCCATTAGGACAGTGCTTGACCAAAGGAATCGAGTTCTGACCTTCATAAGGACCGGATTTGAACACCGAGTTGCTTATTAGTTTCATGTAGGATCACATTCGAAAAGAGATAAAACAAATAGCAAAAATAAATTAAATAAATAGTTAAAATAGTTTTATAAACTACATTTAGGACAGTTATGAGACTTGAAGAGAAGGTTAACTTGGCTCAAGGCTTAGGTTATGGTTTGGATGAGTTAATCTGAGTTAATCCAAGAGTTTTTTAGAAAAAAATATAAAACAACTTTGTTTTGATTTTTTAAAAGAAAAAGTTTAAAATAAAATTATTTATAAAAAAAATCTATTAGCATGCATGATAGTACTTTAAATTCGTATCAATTATAAGTTTGGATATATACTTAGTATTCATGCTAGTATTATATTTGTTTTGATAATATGTTTGTCATGAGTTATTATTTTATATGCTTATAGATTTAAACATGTATAAACTTTAATCTTTCCTATGAATTTTTTTATTTAGCATACCTTTGTGATAATAGATTACCAATTCATGCTAACTTTTATATATATATATATATATATATATATATATATATATATATAGACTAGCCCACCTTATTTCCTGGGTCATTAAGGGTTCTTTAAGTTTATTTTCTTATTCACTTATAATTTGTTCATTTAAAAGAAATTTCCAACAGTTTCCATATGAATGAAAATTATCTCACCAGTTTAAAAACAACTCAATGATTTATTTAGAGTTATTAATTTGGTAGATTACTATATTAGAACATGTAGCTTTTAGCTTTAAACCTTCAAGATTCACTACATTTATGAAATACTATCAGTTTCACTCGGCTAAATAGTGAACACGATGTTTTGATCTATTCAGCTTTTTATATAAACCAAGATAATAATACTCACATAATTCTCTACCTCGAGATTTTATGTGGTTCTCATTGTTGTATTTATTTTTTACTCTAAATAACTCTTGGATTCATAAGTGCTTTAGAGAATTCAACTTTTATTGAAATTCTTAAATAAACAAACACATTTCTCACTCATATAGATGATCTTTGATTAAGGGTATTCTGTTATAATACACTTGGTATACCAAGATATAAAAATCATTAAAAGCTGAGCTCACTCTTTATCACGTTGCAGCTAACACTTATTCCATTATAGGAATAAACAAGAAATAATATTTTATTAGTGCTACCTAGAATGTTATATGACTTAGTTTTTCATTTAAACCTATATCTTTGGATCGTCAATCAACTAGGTATGATTATCATCTTTTCACTCTTTCATCTTTTAAAAGTTTTAAATTTATTCCCCTTGATGAATTATACAAAAGCGCTCTCGTCAAACCTTTGATTAGCAGATCTGCAATATTTTCCTTTAGCTTTACTTAGTTAATGGAAATAATTTCATTCTAGAGCAAATATTTAACAGTATTATGTTTGTGACGTATATGTCTAGACTTTCCATTATATATGCTACTTTGTGCCCTTCCAATCGCAGATTGATTATCGCAATGGACACAAATAGTTGGCACTAGTTTTAGCTAATGTAGAATATCCTCTAAGAAATTCTAAATTCATTCGGCTTTATCTTCAACTTTATCAAAAGCAATAAACTTTAATTTCATAATAGATTTAGTGATGCATATTTGTTTGGAGGATTTTTATGACACAACTACTCCATCAAATGTGAAGAAATATCTACTTGTAGATTTTAAATTCTTAGTGTCTGATATCCAATTAGCATTAATATACCCTTTTAGTATTGTTGGGTAACTAGTATAGTATATCCTATAGTCTAAATTGTACCTCAAATACTTGAGTACCCTTTTTATTGTCTTCTAATAATCCATATTTGGATTACTTGTAAATCTACTTAATTTACTAATTGAGTAAACACTTGTGCAGTTGATAAGATACATCAAGCTTCTAATTATCGAACAATACTCTAATTGGTCTATTCCTTCGCCTTTATTTTTGGACAGATAGACACTTATTTTCATTGATATTTTCACAATGCTATTGTCATCTTTAAAAAAATTTATCAAGAACTTTTTCAACATAATGATATTGGGACAATATCAATCCATTAGATGTCCTAAAAATAATTGAGTAAGCAGTTGTGTGGTTCATAAGATACATCAAACTTCTAATTATCAAACAATATTCTAATTGGTATATTCTCTCTCCTTTATTTTTGGGCAGATAAACATTTATTTCCATTGATATTTTCATAGTGCTATTGTTATTTTTAAAAAACTTGTCGAGAACTTTCTCAACATAATGATATTAGAACAATACCAATCCATTCAATGTCCTAGAAATATTTATTCATAGTATGACATCTACAACACTCAAGTTTGTCATGTCAAACTTGTTTAATTAACTTTTTCTTAGTAGACTTTATTACAGGATCATTACTGTCCAAAATAAGTATATCGTCCACGTAGAGACATACAATAACATTACATATATCTGTTTTTTTTCACATAAATACATTTATCAATTTTGTTAATTTTAAGTTTATTTAACAATATAACCATGTTAAATTTCTCATATCATTTATTAGGTGCTTGTTTCAAATCATATAATACTTTGACAAGCTTACAAACTTTCTTTTCTTGTATATTGATAACAAACCCCTCATATTGTTTCATATAAACCTCCTCATCAAGGTTACCATTTTAAGAAAGTTTTTTTTTTTCATCCATTTGATATATTTCAAGCTTATTAATAGTTAAAATAACTATTAACATTCATATGGAAGTTATTCTTGACACTGGTGAATGTATGTCAAAATAATCTACATCTTCTTGTTATTTAAAACCTTTAGGCTTTAACAACAAGTCTAACTTTATATTTACTGATAGTGCCATCAATTTTCATCTTTCTTTTGAAGATGCACTAATGACCTAATGGTTTACTTTCAGGATAAAGATCCACTAGTTTTCATGTATAATAATTCATAATTGATTCAATTTCAATATTGACTGCCTCCTTCCAATAAGAAGCTTCTGAACAAGACAATACATTAGAGTAGGTTTGAGGTTCCTAAAATTATTATGTGATTACTTGTGGTCTAGTCATTGTTGCACGGGTGTTAGTTTTTACATGGTGATTACATGTATTTATAATATTAGTCCTCATACCTAATGGAGACCCGAATAATTTTTTAGGGTTCAAACAAGAGAAAAGAAAGAGACAATCTGTTTTGCCAACCCAAACAAGCTCCTTTAATTTTTTTTTAATGGTTGGCACAAGTGATGCATACACCAAGAGTTGGTCACCCGTTGTCTTGGGACAATGTATGTGGACCACTACGACCTCGAAAGATAGCCTTTCAAGGTGTGTATAGATTTATTTTGTCGAGGTCTTTATGATAGTACTAAGATATCATTATTAGAGCTCCGGTAAGACCTCGGTGTGCATTTCTTTCTCTCCCCCTTTCTCTTCTCATTTCTCTCTCTTGTGCCTCTAACTTCTCCTGCTTTTTTGCTTTTTTGTCCCTATGTTTTTGGTTGCCCTTTTCTTCTTAGTCCCTACTTGTTCTTCTATTTTTGTTTCAATACGTTTGGGTTGTGGTGTAGAAGACTCATTCAAGATAATAAAAAAGTGGATATTTATTGGATTTGGTTAGCTATTTAACACTCAATAGAAAAATTTAAAGTTTTTGAAACTATAAAATTGATATTAAGAGATCTAAAACTATATAAATTAAAGTGAAATAGTGATGAATTCATAAGTACTAAAATAGTATTTACCTAAAAAAATAAATTCATCAACGCCAATAAGATAAAATGGGACAACGCAATATATCTCATGAGTCATAGCTCACCACAATTATGATATAAATCCCCATAAGGATCAACAAAGGACTACCAAGCCTGGGCATCGACAAAGAAAATACAAGAACTCAACCTAAAATCCCTATTTATAAGAAACATTAGATAAAATTATACTCGGTAATTAAGTATGTCTCTCCCAAATCATGGAAAATAGGTCTTTGGACCACTGTTTGAAAATTGAATCAGTCTAGTAGGTTGACCCAAGACCAAATTAGTCCAGGTTGAACTAAGAATAAAAAAGAAAAAAACTCGACTAGCCCAATTAAAAACCCGGGTTGACTTAGTGACTCAGTTGATCCAGCCTGATCTCGTCAAAACCTGACCATCAATCCATTAATTTTTTTATAAGAAAACATTTTTTTTTATCAAAATAATGTTATTTTGAATCATTTTTTTTTTAATTTTATTTTGGATTAACTTTCTCGACTTATGACCTAAGTCTTGCTCCGAATCAATTACCAAATCAGATTTAAAATTATGCTTTGAACAAGATGATATTTTTCTCCTTCTAAAAGCTACAATTTGTAAGGATCTTGATTTTTTTTATTGTTTTTTTCATTTTATTTTTGTATTTTTGGTTTATATCAATCAATATCAATCTGTTATAAACTTTCTAATGTGTTAGAATTATTATTTTTAAATAGTTTTAAAAACACATACTTATTTCGGTTAAATAATGATTAAAATTGTTTTTCAAATAATGTTTTGTTTGGAAATTCTTTAAAATAATATATTTTTTATTTTTTTAAAATTTATTTTTAATATCAACATATCAAAATTATTTAAAAATATTTAAAACAAATAAATTTAATTTTTTAAAAAAATAAAATTAAATCACAAAAACAAAGACAACTTCCGCGCACGCGAGAAAAGGCACAGCACCCCCAAAACGTAATTGAGATCTACATTTCAACCATTTTTGCGTATAGAAGAAGCTTTCGGGTGAATATTAATAGTTTGAAGTCTTTATTTCGCTCCTACTTTTACAATTTTTAGTGTGGAGTCTTTATTTCCCTCTTCCTCTTTTTCCCAAAATCGTTTTTAGTAGATTGAAAGAGTAATATTGGTAGGTTCTACAAGCAACCACACTCATAAAATTCAATTATTACTATATTCATTTCCTTTGTCTTCCCTACTCTTTCTCCCTTTAGCGGGAGGGGAAGGAGGTAGGGATTTTAAAATGCAAAACCCCTTTAATTAATGTCTCTGATCTTTTCAGCTACCATAGGAATAATTGTTAAATTCTGCTGGACAAGTTAATCTAAAAAACTTGTAATCTACAACTTTATTCCATTAAAATTTTAAATTAAACCAGTTCTTATATTAATCCAACTAGATTAATTTATAACATGGTTAGTTTGATTGTGTTGATCTATAACTAAGTTAACCTAATTATATATAATCCAGTCATTAAAAAAAAAAATTAATTTGTATTTAAAAAAAAAAAACATATACAAGAGACATGCCTTTTTAGATAGAGGGAGAAGAAAAAACAGCTAAGACTGATAGATAAAAAGCTGAAAAATTACACAACTTAATAACCACAAAGTTAAATGTGTGTTTGAGAATATGATTGTGATTGTTTTTTAAAATGATTTTTACTTGAAAAAATATTAAAATAATAATTTTTTATTTTTAAAAAAATTATTTTAGACATCAGCACATGAAAATAATATGAGAATATCAAAAAAATATTAATTTAAAATAAAAAAATTAAAATCTTTTTAAAAACACTTTTAAAACACAAAAAAAAATAAAAATAAACAACTCTTCAATTTAAAACAGAAACGTTACTGGGGAAAAAGAAGAAGCCAAGGCTCCTGGAGGTTCCAGCTCTCTCCGGGGTGGTGCACTTGTAATCCAGCTTTATCGATACTGATAATTTTTTTATTAGACCAACACTAATAATTTTTTAAAAAATAAAATAATATTATTTTAAATAAAAATAATAAATCCAGAACTTAATCACTCTAACCTCTTTTCAGTGATTCTAACAACTATCACAATAGGATATTGGCAAATTCGTGATAGTTCTGTACCAGCATATTTTAAGGCGAGTGGATACCTTTTTCCTTTTAAAAGCAATGGAGAGTTGTTGCACCCTTCAATATAAGAGCATATGGCAGTCTTTTTTGGTAAGTGAATTAGAAAGCATCTCAATACCCTAAAAATTGACTAATTACTACACTAAAGTCAAGCAATTAGTTACAATGACTAATCCAAGATTACTACACTAACCTAATGACTAATCCAAGCAATAATTACTACACTAATTATTACAAGCATTAAACACAGTCAAAGAAGGGCTAGCGAAAGTGAGATCGTACCCTTCTCCTTTCTTCACCAACATTCAGCTTTACCAACCTACTTCTCCATGACTAATCCAAGATCAATTCTCTATTATATATGGGACAAGCTCAAATTAATTATGAACACCATCAAGCAAGGTTGTCAAAAACGCTTTTTTGACACGACACGGAACATACAATATAAACTCGACTCATAAACTCGAATCGTAAAATCGTAAAATCGGAAATAAAATTTTTTAACTAAAAATCGTAAAATCGCAAGTAAAATATTTTAACTAAAATCGTAAAATCGCAAAATAAACATCCAAACATTTTAAAATACATAATTCAAATACAATACAAGTAAAGGAGATGGCCTTTAGCTCTGTATGGAATCCAGCTTCAAAAGCAACAAGGCAAGGTATAAGCATTTTGATGACATAATTAAGATACTACGTGTAGTAATATAGAGACAGTGACGAAGAAATAAAGAAAATTAATGTGTAAAAGTACTCACCTAGCAAAGAAAGAAACGGATGAATGGTTCAGGAAACAGAGAACCACCCCATGATTGATTACTTGCTTGAAGGAGATGCAAAAATAATGCACTAGTCTTCGTCACGATTGACATTAGCTTTTGAAAGATTTCTCTGCAAAAAAAAAAAAAAAAAAAATGGAATTCAATGGCACAGTCCGTCACTACAACATCTTGTAGGATCTTCTGCCACTTAACTTTGCTATCTCATTATTGAACCAAAGTGAAAAGAAGAACACTGTCATCCTCATGAATAGAACAAAGTGAAAAGGAAATAGAGTGAAAGCATTGGATTCTTGAACCAGTGGCCCTTACTCTCAAGCTTCTGTCAAGATTCCATTGTCAAATTTATTCATCTAATCGAATCGAATGCATAAACCATACGAAAAATCAAGCACTCCAGCAGCAAACAAAGCTTGCTTCAGAATCCTAGATAATGCAGCACAACTCCCCTTCCGAAAAAATACCCAGCACTCCAGCAGCAAACAAAGTATAGTAGAAATGTAGAATGCCCAGAAGCCTAGAATCTAGATAATCCTAGATAATGCAACACATAATTCCTAGATAATTTGTCTCTAATCAGCACCATTACACAGAAAAAACAAAGCTTGGGATTGGGAATCAATTCTTACCTTCATCCTTGGGGAGACGCTCCGGATCGGGGGAGTGATTTTTTAATTTGCTGGGGAAAGGGGAAAGGGGAAAGGGGAGAAAGGGAGTCTGGGAGAGTGTGAGAGTTGTAAACTTGTAGTTACTCTGTCTCTGTGTTTTTGTCAAACCGAGAAAGTGAAAATATTTGCTAAATCGTTCAAACGGTCCGTTTTTTACGTTTTTTCCGAGTCAGACCGTTTTTATACGAGTTTGACCAAGTCAACCCGATTTTGCTGGTTTTCGAGTTTTAACTCCGATTCTAAACGTTTTGGGTGTTTTAACTCGTAAAATCGGACGATTTTACGAGTTAAAACGCATTTTTAACAACCATGCCATCAAGCATTGATGGCATCTTCCAAGAACTTGTTTAGATAAATTGTGAAAAAAATATGTATTTTTTATATTTTTTTCATGTAAAATGCAGTTTTACGTTGTATGACGTAACTGAATAATAACACTGCTTTTGAAAAGTTTTGAATTTTTTTAATTTTTTATTTATTTTAAATTAATATTTTTTGATATTTTTATATTATTTTAATGCGCTGATATCAAAAATAATTTTAAAAAATTTTAATTTGATATATTTTTCAGTAAAAAATACTTTAAAAAATAATCACAATTACACTTCTAAACACCCTAATCCCACCTGGATTCAAACCCAAAAGATGCTCGGTGTAACCATATTTGTAGTGATTAAGAAGAAAATGTTTTTATTCTGATAAAGTATGATCGAGATTATAGATTAATGAAAGGCACTAATTAATCAAGTATTTTAAATGTATAACTGAAATAAACCATGCGTATCATGCAAACAACCGGAACTCAAGTACTACGTGAGATTTGCACGGCGCCACGTGATTATCCGAGGGGTGCCTCCCGTCGGTCTTTATAGCTGGGTCCAGTCCACGGGTCAAAGGCACCACCGTTTCCCCAGATGTGCGCGTCGTTTTCCCAGAAACATGTGCGCATGTTAGCCAGAACAAGGGTACAGACCATCAAGTGTCGGGGAGAAGACAGCGATGTGGACCAATTAAGTAGTGCCAGCTCACGATCTGACCCACCAATTAAAGGCTCAACTGGGCATTTAGCAAGTGCTGTCACTGGGCAGTGCCTGGTGGAGGACTCCATGTGTAGATGACAAGCAACACTAGCTAGCTAGTAAAGGGGGAGCAAGCGGTGTGCTCTGCACATGGCGTAAGGGACTGCCATAAAATGACTCGTAATGAATCGTGTGGAGGGAAGCCATCTTGTTGCTTCTGTACAACTCACTAATCATTCAACGAGTCGTCAACTCACTTCACACGATTAATAGCCTTTTTGAGTCTTCTTCTCTCCCTGTTTTTTGCTAGAATAGAGACGGGAATTGATAGCATGCATATCCTTAAGAACTTTCTCCGCGGATCACCGGTTGAATACTCGGATAATGAGTCAGCTGGGTGAACTCAATTTATTTTTATAAAAACATCATTTTAAATTTTTTTTAAAATGAAATTACATAGTTTTCAAAGTTATTTTATATATAAAAAAAAACTCAATTTAAATTTAAACCTGAGTTGAATTAGATTTTGAATCAATGAGTTAAACTGTTAAAACAATAAATAGATTTTATTAGCCACTCTATCCTTTAAAGCTTAGCATTACTAAAATTGAAAAGGATATTCACTTAACGGATAGGATATTGAATGTCTATAAATGATATTTATGTTGTAATGTATATGTATCAATCATTATTGTGGAATTAACTAAATTAACACCTAGGCTTATCCCTATCCTTTGTCTTAAAATAGCGCTCAATCCTTTGTTAGTTACTTTATGTAAAAAACTACCATTTAAATCCATATTTATTTCAAAAGAAAAGGAAAAGGAAAACATATTTATAATTGATTATTATTTTTTTGATTTATCACTTTTTTTTTTATTAAAATAGATTAAAAAAAAATCATTGATGGATGACCAAAATTTAATATAAAAGAAAAATATGAAGAATCTCTAAAATGATTCGAATATCAAGGCAATTAAAGAAAATATATTAGAGGTGAGAAAAAAATCAAAAAACTAATTAAACCGAAAAAACTAGAAAAAAATAAAAAAAATAATCAAGTTTTAATCCATATTTATTACTTTGTTAAATACTTTACGTAAGAAACTACTATTTTAATCCATATTTATTTCAAAAGAAAAGGAAAAATAAAACATATGAATGTGAAGCGAGAAGGATGATCATTTTCGGTTCGGTTATGTTTTTATATATTAAAAAAAAGATAATCAAACTGAATTTAAAAAAAATAAAACCGGTTCAAATCGACCAGTTTCAGTTCGGTTCTGTTCAATTTTTTTTTCAAGTTTATAAAACTGAACCGAATTAGTTATTTTTTAAAAAAATTTAATTGGTTTTTTAATATATCAATTTTTTTATTTTCTTGGTTTTTTTAATTTTTTCTTATCCCTATAAACGAGTAGGCAATATCAAGTGGAGTAATAGGTTAATCGGCACAAATATATAATAATTGATTATTATTTTTTTGGTTTATCACTTTTTTTAATTAAAATGGATAAAAAAATTCATTGACGGATGACCAAAATTTAATATGCAAGAAAAATCTGAAGAATCTCTAAAATGATTTACTTCTTCTTTCTTTTTTGTTTGTTTAATCATGATTGCCAGATGTTCGAAGGAGACAGATGAGCAAAGTTTCTTGCTTGAGACAAATCAAATGCGGTGGCATCGATCTATATGATTTTCTGAAGAAAATCTAATTAAACAAATATCTACCTGTTCAATTATTAACCTTCACAAACAATTATTTCTTTTGCTCACATGTGAGCTTTAGTGCCATGATTGTGTGTGTGCGACACCAATAATCAATCATGATTGTCAAGATTAATTTAATCAGTCAAAACCAAAATGATACCCTTAATCTTCGCTTAATCCACAAGTTAACTCAACTCAGTAATTCATAGTTTGAACTCTAATCTAGCTCCTGTTTTTTCTAAAATTTATTTGGTCAATTTGATAACTTAACTTATAATTATATTGACTTGATCAAAACTTAATTCGTTTTTTTTAAAAAATAATAATATTTTAATTTTTTTTAATATATTAAAATAATATTATTTTAATTTTATTTATATTAACTCCAATTAATTAATTAAAACTTGTAATTCGAGTCATAATAATGTATTAAATTTTATTTAATTTAATAAATTTATATTAAATTTTTAATTGATGTGAATACTAATTATAATGGCGTCCAATAATTCAAAAATAATAGATGATAATTTATTTTTTATTTTTTTGATATGTTGATTTGTAATCCCCACGTTCGTATATCTACAAGCTTAGATTCACTTACCCCATTTACATTGAAACTTAAGTTATATTTGAAATTGTGGCTGTGATTGATTTTTTAAAATGTTTTTTATATTAAAATAATATTTTTTTATTATCTTTTTAAAATTTATTTTTTAAATTAGTGCATCAAAACGATCCAAAATATATAAAAAAATAATTAATATTTAATTAAAAAATTAATTTTTTAAAAAAACAAATTAACACGTATATCCAAACACTCCATCAATGCCTACTTCCGGTCTAAATTTGTTTGATCGGTTATGAAAAATGGGGTGCAGATGAGATGAACACAAACCAAGTATAGAACATGGTGTTTTTACACAGGCTACATTAATCGTATCAATATCAAAGTCGAAAATTTACAGTGTGCTGCCATACTTTTTTTTTTCTTAAGTGATTTTTAAAGTATATTTAAATTTTAAAAAGTAGTGATTTTAAATGATTTTAATATATTTATGTGAAAAATATATAAAAGAAAAATCAAATTTTATTTTTTTAGTTCAAATATACTCTTATAAAAACATATCACCATGTTACTTACAAAATATACTTTTAATATACTTGGCTAGTGGAGTTATGGAGACTATGATTGTCAATGTTATTCTTCTTATTGAAATGATAAATTTTGATATCAGAGTATTTTAGCATTCTGTTCTAGAGTTATGCATTCTATGTATGTATTCATGTACATGCATGCATAATTCAAAATATTAATTCAATATATATTATTCTAATTCAAACCTAAGATAGATTAACTTTAAATTATGCAATACAAATATAATATTAAGAATTTAAATATAATTTTAAATTTAAAACATTCATAAATAATCAAGAATCAAGACTAAAGAGAACTTTAACATAAAATAATTCAACACAAAAAATACTAAAATATTAAAATAAAAGTTTTAAATATAGAAGAAGCATAAATCAAACATCATCTCCATCTTAATAAAAATTAATGATCTTGATCTTGTGGTGGTATGTAGAGAAAATCATCATCTAAACATTCCAATAGATGATTATTTTCACTAAGCTTATTTTCACTATCAAAATGGATCTCTTTATCCTCTAAAATTAAAGTAGATAAAAACATCTCAAGAGCCTTCCAACTTAAATCATTTTTGTCAAAAAGGTTAGGCTATTCACAAACACACTCATTCAAAAAGTCAACATTTTCAAGGTTTTTGAAATCTACAGCATTTATTATTTTGTTCACATTTATATAAATTATAAATATAAAAGAAAACAATATAAATATAAATTATATATATTAGTGATAAATTCAATCTTTAAAAAATAACACTAATGTTAATGAAAATAGTACAAGATAATTACATTAAAAAAACTCCAATACCTTGGTTCTTTTTGGTTTTCAATTTAAGATTTGAGAAATTAAATTCTGTCTCTTAAACTTTAGTAACTTTATTATACTTTACATCCTATTTTTTTACTCCAAAATAAAAATCAACCATTATTTATAGGTTTGTTATTATAATAATTTTAATGGCTAAAGTGCCCTTGATAACTAAAAATAAAGACAAAGGATAGTGTGTTACTATTGGGCATTTTTGTTAGGAAAAAAAAATTAGTCATTGCACAATGTTTTATTAATTACAAGAATGCCATTAAAATCATGTATATAATAATTCCAGCAACGATTCTTGATAAAATTAAAAATAACCAAAAACATAAAAGTTCACATAAAAGAGTTCTTTATTAGTATGAACTAAAAACAACAATTTTTCAATGTTGTTCATTATTTTAACCCAACAAAAAACACCACTATAACTGGCAATAGTTACACAAATTTGTTATAAAGATTTCAAAGATTTGTAGCAATATATCTTCACCTTCCAACAACAATTCTTCACTACAAATCCGACAAACACACGCCACCTAAAATTACCACTCCAACATATATATTAAGCACAAAAACCATCCAAGACACACACTGCCAAAAACAATCATAAAATTATCATAATAATATCAATATATTCATCAAATACTAATAACTTACAAGGTTGAATAAAATAACACCAATAAAATTTTTCTTGCTTCTTATACTTATACAAAGAGATTAAGTATAAAAGATTAAAGATCTTATTCCAGATTTAGTATTTTTATATAGGTGTGTTGTGTTTGTAGAGAGAAAGAGAGAAAAGATTGGAGAGAGAAATCATGTTTGGAATAAAGAGAAAAATAAGGTTTATGTCCAAACATGATTTGCGAGAAAAATGCAAATTCACATATATTATATAAGAGGGAAAACATGTCTTTTTGTCTAATTTAATTTTTCTTATCAACCATGAAGGCAAACTGTAATTTATCAAACCCTAGATTGAAAATGAAAAACAAACCAAAATGTATGAGTTTTTTTTTTAATATAATTATCCTAAATAATAATAATAATCATTTTCAACATTATTACTGATATGATAATATTAATATTTTACCTCTGTTAAATTCTTATATTGTAACAAAAAAAACCAAGTAAAATCACACTTTAGTTTTGTCAATTTATGTTTGCGGAAAAGAATGAACAAAGTTAACAAGAAATATCTCAATTGAAATTTAGACAAGAAATCTAGAATGGCTTAGATCCTGAACAAGATAAAATCTATTTCACTTTATTTTTTCTTGTGTTTTGAAATGCTATGAAATATACCATTTCTTAAAAAAACAATGATGGATTTCAATGCGTGGTTGACACTTTTTTTCCTTTTAACATTTTACTTTGAATTAAAATAATTAAAAATATAAAAAATGTTAATTAAGGATATTAAATATAAAGTACTTGGTGAAATTGTATTTATATATATATATATATATATATATATATATATATATAAAAGGTTATATGCATGTTAGCTTTCATTTGAAGTAATATTTTTTAAGATAAAAAACTACTTATTTTATTTTTAAAAAACAATTATTTACTATCTTAAAATTATAAAAATATCTAAAATACACCTTATTTTTTCAAGTTTCTTAGGATTTAATTATAAGAATCAATATCTTAAGTAATTTATTCACTTTTTTTAATATTTAATTTAAATTATATTTTAATTCAACCATCATAACAACATATTACCTAATAATTAAATAAGGTATTGTTTGGTAGAGTGATGGAGAGGACATGATAAATTTTTATGAAGTTGTGTTGGAACACCTTTGGGCAATATAAAAATTAATTTTTGTCTTATCAAAGGTTGTTTTAATGAAGAAATTTTTTCCCCACTAAAAGAGGTAGGATAAGCTTGTCCAATGCTCTAAACAAGGGTTAATCTAGTTGATCCGAGATAACATAAGGATATAAGTTATTAATATCATAGTTTTAAAACCCGATTTGGGGGTTGATCCGGGGCTAAGCCCGGGTTATGCTAGGTTGACTATTGACACGAGTCAATATAAAGATACAAATAATTATTATCATATTTTTTTAACCTGACTTAGGAGTTGACTTGGGGCCAGACCCATATCACAAGCCAGGTTGTCAATTTTCTAGGTTAACATAACAATAAAAATAATTATTATCATAGTTTTAAAATTTTATTCTAGGTTGACCCGGGGCCAGACACAATTTATAGGCTATGTTGACCATTAATCGAGTCAATATAAAGTTAATAATGATTATTATCGCATTTTTTAAACCTAACCAAGTGGGGTCGACTTGGGACAAGGCTCGAGTCATTGGTCAAGATGATCAACCTGATTTAACTTAAAACAACATAAAAATAAAAAATAATTATTATCATAGTTTTAAAACTCGACTTGAAGATTGTCCAGATTGGTGTCTAGTATCTACCAAACAAAAAATAAGGTAAATTGACTGGTTAAATTAAAAGCTCATCAAACACATTACAAAATAATTATTTATTCATTTATATCTAGTTTAGTTCAATTAATGTTGTCCCACGTACCCAACACTATCTAATTTTACCCGTAACTAAAGGTAATAATTTATTGCCAACATAAAAGGAAACATGTACCAAATAGTTGTATGGTGATGCATAGTTCAAATTATAATTTTGCCTTTTTATATTTATTTAATCAATACACTAAGTTTTGAATATGTTCCATTACAAATTATCTCTTAAAATTCTAATTACAAAAAAAAATATAATTTATATATTTTTTAAATCATCACAGTAAAAACTAGATAATGCCAGGCATATTCTTAAATCAACCACTTGAAAGACTCATTGAAGTTACAACCCAAAAAGTTAATAACAATAGAAGAAGACGCCAAATAAATCTCTTAAGCACAGGGAGAAAGCAGCTGTTAATGTCGGCGTGGGACTGAAGCGCACACACCCTGACACCCAGACCCGTACCCACAACCCCTCCCATCTCTCTCTGCCTCGGCATCTGCCTTGTTTACTTTGAAAATCAATTAAGTAGCAGTACTAGTGGTAAGAGGAGGACAGGAATGTATTAATAAATCCTGACACCCTGTTCACCAGCGTTAAGGAATTTTTTTTTTTTCTTTTTCCATTATAGTTAGTCGACTTGATAGATAAGTAGTTGGAAGTGAGAGTGAAGGAAGTGAGAGAGAAAGCATTAAGAAAGAAAGAGAGTGGATTTTTATTTTTATTTTTTATATTGAAGTCAAAACGGTTACGACGAAGACGACGCCGACATTGTGTTTTGAGATCTATGAAGAAGAAGAGTCCTCGGCGCTGGAGATTCCGGTTGTTAATTAATCATCATGTATTTATGAGTTGGAGAAATTAAATGTGCTATTTTGTGATATATATGTAACCGAAGAAGGAGAAGATTTGATTGGTTGTAAGAGCAAGAGCAAGAGCAAGAGCAAGAGCAGATCGATCGATCGAGAGAAATGGAGTCTCGAATGGATCAGTATGAGATCATGGAGCAGATCGGCCGGGGTGCTTTTGGTGCTGCTATTCTTGTGAATCACAAATCCGAGAAAAAGAAGTAACATCTCTCCCTCCCTCTCACACTTTCTAATCTACGTTTTATTTATGTAGTTTTCGTAATGTGTATCTTATTTAATTTTTTATCTGGGAGAAACTGTTAGGTATGTGTTGAAGAAGATCAGGCTTGCAAGGCAAACCGAGAGATGCCGGAGATCTGCTCACCAAGAAGTAAGCCTCATCTCAACTCTTGTTGATGGATCATTTCATTTTACTTTTTAAATCCTTTAATGGAGGTATTGAAAAAATGTTGAATGTAGATGGCGTTGATTGCGAGAATTCAGCATCCGTACATTGTAGAATTTAAAGAAGCATGGGTTGAGAAGGTGATGAGACTTGGATTTTTATTTTTTATTTGTTTTATAATTGCGGAAATTTACGAGTTGCCGATATGTTTATCGAATTAGGCTGATTTGGTGTGTAAATTTGCAATGTAGGGTTGCTATGTTTGTATTGTTACGGGATATTGTGAAGGTGGAGACATGTGAGTTTTATAGGAGTAATGAAGTCTTGGTTTATAAGGTTTTGGTGATTTACAAGGCTGAATTATTTTGTTCGTTTGTGGTAATAGGGCTGAATTGATGAAAAAATCCAATGGCGTGTATTTTCCTGAAGAAGTAAGTGATGATGATTGCTTCTATTTATATTTTGAATCTGAGATTTTATTTTGGGGGGTTTGAGTTACATTGGTGATTGTGAAACTTGTTCAGAAACTCTGCAAGTGGTTCACTCAACTACTGTTAGCGGTGGAATATTTGCATGGCAATTTTGTTCTACATCGGGACCTCAAAGTAAGAAAATGAGTATTTGGAATAGGAATTTGAACTTTGTTGCTTTTGGAGGTGTTTTAGACTGAACATTTGAAGCACTCTCTTTGCAGTGTTCCAACATATTTCTTACTAAAGAACAGGATGTTCGCCTTGGTGAGTTGTTTTTCTTTTGTTTTTTTTCAACTTTTAGTTATTGCATCATAGGATTTTTATGTATATTTCTTGATTTTTCTTGTCTTTTCTTGGCACTATTTAGGGGATTTTGGACTTGCTAAGACTCTGAAAGCAGATGACTTGGCTTCCTCGGTATGTGCCTTGCTTTTTCTTTAATTTTATTTTTTAGGTCTTTTGCTGTTAGTTGTTTATTGAGCACAGAGAAGAGGTTGTATTCTGCATTTGCTTCTCTTTCAAGATCTTTTTTCTTTCCTTTCTTTTTTTACTGGTAATAATTTTCTTAGAAATAGAATATATGAAGCATGAGCATGTGGAACCAACTGATTTTGAATCCTGGAGTCATCACACGCAAGATTAAGATCTTTGCTATCCAGCCAGCATGAATGCAATACACTATGATGTGTATCTATGAATTTTTTGTTTGGGGGACTGGGAGAAATGCTGCATTTTTCTTTACTAAGTGCAGATAATATCAGGTGGCTAAAGTTGTGTTATTTTAATTTTACTATGGTATTAAACTATATTCTCGAACTCAATTCAGATGAATTCTCATTGACTTATCTTATGTTGATCAAAATCCATGTTGCTTAAGAGAGGATGATGTATTGAATGTTTTAGTAACAATATTTTTTTTTGTAATCATAAATTTAAATCACCAAATTGCTTTTCCAACTGATATAGTTTCTTTATCCACCTAAAAAGAAAACCTGCATAACAGCTAAAATTTGCTACAAAATAATATGTTGGATGTCCATATGATGAGTCTAGTAAACTATGTTATCCTCTCAAGCTGTAACTTATTTTGTTGTAAAGTCTAGTAAAGTATACTGAATAGTTGGTTGGAAATAGAGCTTAACCCAAACTGAAAGAATAAATGAAACTTGCAAGCATGCTTATCCCTTTATGATGAAGTTAATTGCACTTTACATCAAGAAAATTACTGAATACAGTATACTATAAAGGAAGAGACTTAATTACTATTGGCGTTTCCAGTTATCCACTTTGAAACTAATAGCTGTGTTGCATCTTTATGTGCCAGGTGGTTGGAACTCCTAATTACATGTGTCCTGAACTGCTTGCAGATATTCCTTATGGTTTCAAATCAGATATTTGGTCCTTGGGTATGTCATTTCTAGATAATAACTGGGATGTTTATTACTTGTTTTAGTGTCTTGCTGAAACGCTTCTTTGTTGTCTAGGGTGCTGTATGTATGAGATGGCTGCTCGTCGTCCCGCCTTTAAAGCTTTTGTAAGATTTCCCATGGTGCTTTTCACACTATATATTTATTTTTTGGGAATTTTGTTGAAGTGCTAGCTCTTTGATCCTACAACTTGTGTAATATGTAGATCATGGTATCTTGTTTGATGTTTTATGTACAAGTTGGGTACTTTATTACTGGAATGGCTAATCAGTATAATGATATCTTTCATGACACTGTAAAATTTGAACATGAAATTCACTTGTATCTCTATTATCAATCTGTTTATACTTTTTTTATGTAATGCAACAGAACAACTCAACATTGACTTTTGTAAGTAGTTCCTGGAGTTTAATAATCGAGGGAAATTTTAAAGCATTTGGAACACTGCAATGACCCTTTCATGGCTTTTTACTAGATTATATTATGCTGTGGAGTTTTCATGGTCTTTGAGCTTAACTTTGAGGGGAGCCCCATACCTCCTTAAATTGCTTCTATCCTAGTCATGAGCGGGATTCTACCCTAAATTGCTTGATGTGATGCCAAGTTACTTTACCTGCTAAGTCGACAACACCTATGACCTGCCAACATTTTGACTAAGCATGAATGCTATGTGAATTCAACATAATATATTTCTTCAGAATTAGGAACTGGTTTGGGTTCTATTTGCCTTTATATCTACAACAAATTTTCAGAGTTCACTGTGGCATTGCTAATGACATAAGGCTTAATGTCAAGCTTCTTGTGAAGGCATTCTTTGCCTGATTGACTTCATCTATATCTAATTGTACAAGTTTCTTTATTTTTATCAATTTCCTAATTGCCTTTACATGCCAAATTTGCAGGATATGGCAGGATTGATAAGCAAGATAAATCGTTCCTCTATTGGCCCTTTACCGCCTTGCTATTCTCCATCTTTGTAAGTCTCCATGAGCTGTTGTAAAGCTTATTGCTTTATTATTTGACAATAAAGAACACCCGCCTCATGTTGCCCATTGGGATGCTGTAACTTGGGACTTGACTATGAAATTGCTATTTTTAGCCATACCATAAGCTGCCAAAGTAATCTATGTAGTGGTGGCTGCTAACTGGAATTATATATAGTTATAGTAAATCATTTGTTTGATAGACAAGGTTCCTATCATTTTATTGCTGCAACTGCGATATTTAAATTGATTTCTGCATGTTAATCATTTCGTTGATCATTTTCTTCTTTTGTTGAATACAAGTATTGAAGATGGATTGTGACATTCCGCTTTATAAACTGCAGTGATTATCTAATATGTTCTTAAATCATTGCCTGTAACAACCATGTGGACATGCAGTCTCTATCTTGTTAGGATAATAGCATCTTCACTTCTTGTAACTTTATGTGATATCTATTTTAGTCTTTGAACCATAAAATTTTTCCTATTTGAATATCTTAACTGTTCACAATTTTTCAATCAAATACCCTCCTGATCCCTTAACATGACAGCTGGTTTAAATAACCTCAGAAGGGTATTTGTGGAACAATCAACCTGATTAGGAATTTTTGAACTGGAAAACTTGAAGTTGAAAATGTTCAAGGATTAAAATGCAGCTACCCCAATCTTCATTGGAGATCATTACCAGGCATAATATATGCAATTGTATCATAGATTAAGATTTTATTGCATAGATGTCTCTGGAATCAAATTTCAATGTCTTTTTTTCTCATATTTATACCTTTTGTGGTTGGATTTAAACAGGTACACCCATGATAATTGATTTCACATGCATTATGGGCAAGCTGAGAATACTTTCACACTAAATTTTCCATTGAACAAATTTGCACTGAGAAGTAGCTTCATCTTTTCTACCTGTCATTTTCTTTCATACTATTTCCCTTCAAGGCTTGATAATAAACAGAGGACTAAACTTTTGAAAAGATATAATGGATCCCATTCCTGGCTATTTAACTGCCTTACCTCAAGGAAATCAGATAACTTCGCAGTTTTTGTTTTAGTTTCTGTCCTATGTCCTACATGTTGAAGACGATCCACCTTTTGACCCACTGTTTAGCTTTGATAATTAATGTGTTTACCTGCAGGAAAACACTCATTAAAGGCATGCTGAGAAAGAATCCTGAGCATCGTCCTAGTGTAAGACTTAAACATTATGTGCCAATTTTAAAACTTGCCATGACTTAATCTTAATCTTAATAATTTTCATTACTTAATCAGGCATCCGAGATCTTGAAGCACCCATACCTGCAGCCTTATGTTGATCAATACCGTCCATCGTTCTGTCCTCCAACATCCTTATCTTCTGAGAAACATCTTCCTAGAAGTCGTGAATCTCGAAGAAGTATGGCTGAAAGCCAGAACAGTAATAGTTCTAGCAGTGATAAGGATAGTTTGCTTTCAAGTGAACGAAATATCCCAGCAATGGTCTCAAATTGTGACAATAAAGCCACCGATACAGATTTAGCTTGTTTTGATGATGAAGATGGCGCTGAACAGCCCATGCCATGTGAAGAAGAAAACAATCTCAATGTTCGCATTGTCAAAATGAATGAACAGAGGGTGATGAAGCCTTGTCATGACGAAATTGGATGCAATGTTGAACCAAAGCAACCAAAAACTATCAAAAGTATTATGATGGCCTTAAAAGAAGGAAAACCTAGAGAAAATGGTTCCCCTATGAGAGGAAATCGTACGAAGACTGGAAGTGCATCAACCCAAAGAAGTAACATCGAAGCATCACCGAAAGTTCTTAGACCTAATGCCCTTGCTTCTGGTTTAAAGTTTAATGCAGATACACCAACTGTTGCACCTGCAAAAGCAGCCTTGGATTCTGCAAAGCGGATCCAGGGATCATATCCTATGAAACACCAGGTATAATCAGAATCAATTGCTGTTTTTTCTTAGTTTGATAATCATACTGAAATAATCATTTACTCTTCAACGTACTTTTGCAGTTACCTATAATTGAGTCCTCACCAAAGACTAAACCCAGATATGATGGGATTCCTCCAGCTGGTCCAAGTAAACATGTTGATGATGGACTTGCTGTGAAGCCAAGGCAAAGAACCCCTCCTAATCTGTTCCAGCGATCTTCATTTCCTGGAAGGACAACGCAAATAGGAGCTGGTGTTCCAAATGGAAACATGAAGTTGTGTCCAACTGAGACAAACGAAGAACCTGAAAGTACTTCTTACCAAGTACCTGATGGTCGCCCATGCTCCTCCAAGGAGGTATCACCAGGGTCTCAAGGGGCTCTAGTTGGAGCTTGCAAAGGAATGCAGACAGAAAGCAGTAATTCTGTCTCATCTTCAGTGTCAATTCAAGCTTTTGAGCTTTGTGATGATGCAACAAATCCGTTTGTTGCCATGCCTGAAAAGACACCTCCTAATCATGAGGCAGTGATCTGCACAGAAAACTTAGAACATCATCCACCCAGCTGTTCTCCTGCTACGACTTCATATTCTGGCATGTCTGAAAATTTGTCCCGGGAAAACAGTGAATGTGGTCATAAATCCATACTATACTCAGTGGAAGCCCCGAATGTTGTCGCAGATCTTCACAAGAAAACCATTGTTGGTGATGGGAGAGAGGTTGAAAGTAATGCTCTGAATCCGACTGCCCCAAGTTTGGAAGAAATATTTATTTGTGAAAATAATACCCAATTAAGCAGGCCAAGTGCTATC
Organism: Populus tomentosa; assembly: GCA_018804465.1. NCBI lineage: Eukaryota > Viridiplantae > Streptophyta > Magnoliopsida > Malpighiales > Salicaceae > Populus > Populus tomentosa. The sequence goes on from CM031969.1 coordinate 20,544,581, forward strand.
CTTGAGATGGTGCCCCAATCAAATCTTATATCTGCATCTGGTGGTGATGACAAGTTCACAGTAAGAGAACTTCTATCATCAGTTTCAGAAACCACCACTTCCATTACCTCACCAATTTCAACTGGCCAAAAGAATTTGCAGCCAGAAAAAGCTATGATTTTACAAAATTCAACCACTGAGAAGCCCACTGCTGCCCATCTGTCTCCTGCTTTTGACGATGTAATACATGTTATACGGCACAGTAGTTTTCGGGTTGGGAATGAGCAGCCAGTTATGGAAACTGTGGAGATGGGGGTTCAAAATATGGATGTTGGAAAGCTATTAAATGTAGTAAGAGATGAAATGGAGATGAGAAATGTGAGTACAGCAGTGACTCTTAAATCATCAAATTGCTCTGAAGCAGTGAGTTTGAAATCAAGTATTTCTGATCGTTCCGGCACTAAAGAAATCGATTTGCGAAACATAATTGCATCAGCTCCACAATGTGATATTTCTGAGCTACCAAAACCCAACTCCTCTATTAGTGAAGAGGAAGCACCAGCAAAGGAAACTTTGGATGTCAAGTCTTTTAGGCAGAGGGCAGATGCACTAGAAGGACTTCTGGAACTGTCTGCTGAGTTGCTTCAGCAAAGCAGATTAGAAGAGCTTGCAGTTGTTTTGAAACCTTTTGGGAAAGATAAAGTCTCTCCAAGGGAGACAGCTATCTGGTTAGCAAAGAGCCTGAAAGGAATGATGATCGAGGACAGCGGACGGAGTTCATGAACCATGATATCCATGGTAAGTGTGCTCTAGTTTAAGCACATTGACATTTGCCAAGTAATTTTAGCCTTTTGTCATCATTTCGCACATTCAAGTTGTGTTGAATTTTTCACACAGAACAAGCAAGCCTTGTATCCCCCCCTCCTCACCTTTTGCAATTCTTTCTATCCACTTCGTTATTGTACATAGTGACCATACAAATTGAATAGCATTGTCACCTAGACAACTGTATGGAAATGCTGTGTTAATTGTTTAATGTAAGTGCAAATGTTGTTAATGCAAGTTGATAGATAGTTTTGGTTGATAAAGCTTTTCCGTTTGTCATCGAATCAACTAATGGAGACAAGAGATTCTCAGGATGGTTTGAAAACCATGCAAGTCCCTTCTGTTATGAAAATAAATTGTGATGATTTGGCTAAGTCTGCAGGACAATGAAATTTGGCATTCAATACCACTTCCAGTGGAAGCATGAAGATCAATGTGCTGTCATTTTGGCTTGGTCTGTAGGGTGTAAACATTTAACATTAGTTACAACATCGTTCTATCCCGACACAGAATCTAACCCACTCATGAGTTCACAGGTCACCGGGTTAACCTGTCATGCAAGCCCGAGTTTTATAACTATCCCTATTACTTTCAATGTGGTCTTAGAATTTTATTTATTTATTTTTACCGTCAAAGGCAAATCATGTTGATTTATGAGTTTATTTCTTTTCACTGGGTTGGCAAGTAAATATATAAGCACCGGGTTACTTTTCTAGGTCAGGTTCAAGCTTGGTTTTTTAGTCCAAGATCCTGGTCTCACCTACCATTTATCTAACCCTAATAAATCTCTACTGTCTATTTATTACATGCTTTGATATCTAAGGGATTTCATATCTAGACAAGAAGTATCTATAGCAATTAATAATATTTATATATACAACTACGAGGGATTGATAGTCTCAGGATTATAACTCTTGGTTTGTAAATTAGCAATATAAAACATTGATATTAAGAATATAAAATTTTGTTTTTTCCATACTATATGAGTATTTATTAATTTGGAGACCCATCTTTTTTCTCTATGAAATTATTTCTTTATTATAAAAAAGTTTATATAGCGTGTATGAAAAATATAAAATTCTTAAATTTATTTTTTAAAAATATATATTTTTTCAATTTTACTTTTCATTCAAAATTTTATTTTTATGTTTTTTTTCTTTATTTTCACCCTTATTTTTTGATTGTTTTTTCTCCTTTTGTTAAATTGATATTTCTTTTTAATTTTACCCTTCAATAAAAACTAAAATATATTTTAAATTTAATTTTGATCATCATTCTTTTAATTACTATTTGTTTGTATTAGATCCTTTTGTATAATTAAGATTGTTTTTTTAATTTTTATCTTTCAACATTTGAATAGTTAGGAATTGGGCTTAATGGTTTTTCATATCAGGTGTTTTTGGTCTAATGACCTGGATCACAGATTTAAAAAGTTATAACGAGTTGACATTATTTTTTAATTTATATGCTTATTTTAGTTTTAACTTTCATCATTTGACATTAAAGTTTTTTTTTTGTTTAATAGTCTTTGAGATTTTTTTGTTTATTTTTTTCTATTAAATTATTCCTATCTCATCACATGAGTCACAGGGTTAAACCAGGTTGACCAAATCCTTATTATCCAGATTACAGGTTTTTTATTCTACTCCATTTGACTCAAGCAAAATTTATATGGTCCTTTTTTTACCCTTGAATTTTGTAATGGGTCAAAAATAATAGGCAGATAATTGATACCTATAAGGATATCTAATATCTGATTAATAGTTTATGGATATCTAATTTTTATACCCAATAGATAACGGGTAGGTATGGACATAAAGAGATCTGATACGCAAGTACTCATTGCCATCCATATTCAACATTTTATTTTTATTTATTTTTATGTCAAATTTTATTTGCTTTCTTTTTATTGCTCTTTGTTTTTTTTTTATTTCCTTAAAAAAAATCCCTCGATGTTTTATGATTGAGAATTTTACTTTGTTATATTTTTTGGGTTTACCTGTAATGGGATTAGTCTTGAACTTATGACTAAGGTCACTATTTCAAATATTAACACGAATTGACCTCAATTTGTTTTAGGTTTTTTATTGAATCTAATTTTTTTTAATATCACCCTTTAATATTTGATTGATTAAGAATTAATTTTTTTTTATTGGATTATCTCAACCCTATACGCATGATCGCAGAGTTAACAAATTGACTTTATTTAACCATGATCTTATATACATATATTCTCAATTTTTTCTTTCAATATTGAATTGTTTGATAATTAAGCTTTCAATTTGCTTCCAATAGGATTACCCTAGTGTCATAACTAGATCAGAGATTTTATATGCTAACTTGGATGGATTTGGGTCGAGTTTTTATAACCTTTTTTTCTTTGTCATTTTTTTTATATTATCAAAATTATGTGGGCTCATTGACTCAAGTCAAGTCAATAACCCAAGTCATAGTTTTTTTTTTCTTTTTTAAGGATGCTTGTCACCTTGGCTTTCTTTTTTTTATGATGGAAGAAAAATTTAGGCTGGTCAGTAACATAACGTAAACCACCCATCTAGTACTCTATCTATACTTGAAAAACAATACCCTTATTTGATATTTAAGAAGCGGGTTGAACCACGTTATCAATACAAAACATTAATATCATTTCTTACAATGATATTCAAACCCTTTCTATAAGGTAGGGGTGTTTATAGATATAGTTGAGTTAGGTTTGAGATCTTAATTGTATTAGATCTAACTTTTGATATTTGACAAATTATAAACCTGATCCATTCAAATTTTTTTGAATTTGAGCAGGTTTGATATATCAGATTAAGCTAATTTTTGTGTGTGGATATTATAAATATCCACTAGTTGAGTTTATATTGTTAATTTTTATAAATTAAGCTTAATTAGAATTGAGATTTGAGCTTAATAAATTAGACCAAAACCTTTTATAAACTTTGGAAAATAATTTGGGCTTAATACATCAATTGACTAAAATAAAAGAATCAAATGCAAAAAAATAAATAAATAAAAAGATAGAAAATATAACAATAACATGAAAAAAAAATGAATAAAAAGGTAATTGGTCTAGGTTGGGTTAATAAAAATCTTGACCCACTGCCCATCTCTTAGTTTTTTTTTTTTACTCAATATCATATATAATATTTATATTATTTTATTTTGATATGTTAAGTGATTAAATAATACAAATAGAATGGTTTTTTTGATACCCTTAATCAACCTAAACAATTAATTCCTAACTAAAAACACAAGCGTGGACAAGATTAATTGTTTCAAAGTAATTAAACCCAAAATTTCATGAATCTTATTCTTAATATACATATAAGAAATAATAATTTCCTTGCACACCCTGGAATTAATTGAAACCTTTACATAATTGTTGTCGTCATTGTTAGCAATTTTATTTTCCATCCTATAAAGACGTGATCTTATTCATGTTATTCCATATTGTATACAACTCTCTAGCTATCTCTCATTCTACGACGTCTGCATTCTCTCCCTCAAACGAACACAAGCATGGACAAGAGTGTTTCAAAGTCTTCTCAACCTAGTGGAGGCAATGGCTTTCCAACTTCATCATCAAATGGAAGAAAACTGAACAAGAAACTTGTATATCTGTGTTCTATAGTAATGGCCGTTCTCTTCTTTCTTGGCATCGCAGCCATCGTATTTCTATTTCTTCTCCACAAAAACCCTAAAGCAACTAACAAGAATATTGCCATCTTCCGGGTTGATTCAATCTTGGTTTCCCGATTCAAACTTTCTTCCTCTAAAATCACCGCCTCCTGGGACATCCGGCTTTCAGTCCAAAATCCCAGTACTGCAAGTGTTTTATACCAAACCTTCTATACATGGATTCAATACAAGCAAGAACGGCTCTCCAATGTGACCAATATTGCACCATTTCAAGTGCGAGGAAATACTTGGACAGCTGAGAATGGAAAGCTGGTTGCAAAGTCGGTGCGAGCCGATGAGAGAAGGTGATAGAGGATATGGCTACTGAGATGGCTAGTGGATCAGTAAACTTCAACATTGGTTTGAATGCTTGGTTTTGGATTGGCAATGAAGAAGCAAAAAGGGTGTGGAGGGCTGTTGAGGCACATTGCAGTGATTTGAAAATTGGATTTTCTTCGAAAGATAACATGGGGAAATTGATTGGTGAACCAATTGAATGCAATATTCTTACCAAGACATGGTAGATGCAGCTGTGTCCAACGGATTATATAGGAAATTGTTTTAGGGTTTCTCCTAGGTCCTAGCATTGAAATTTTTTGAGAGTAAAATTTTGTTTTAGATAAATATATAATGCAAAAGGCTTTTTGTATATATCGTCTTATCAAGATATTTTCTATATGTATGCCCATGCATACTATTCTCTCTCTCTCTTTTTTTCCTTTTTTTTTTTCCTTGTATTTTTGTGCCCACTCATTCCTTCCTAGCCATTAGATCTTCTTTGGATTTTAAAAAATGTGAGTGAGTTGATTTTGGTGTGTGTGTGTCTATATATATATATATATATATATATAATTCATGGAAGTGTGTTTGCACGGGAAATGCATGGCTGGAGAAGAGAGTTTTTACATGCAAGCTGGAAATGCAAGGCCTAGCTGTTTGGAGCCCAAATTTAACGGCTAGAATATATTTTTTATTGCTTAAATTTTGCTGCATCTTCAGAAACCATGTTGATTTTGTGGTTTGGTGGCGACCATTGAGTTAAGAAAAGCGTTTATCAAATTAGGGTTCTTAAGAATTTTGGTAACTCTATGGAATTATGGCAAAAAGCCAAAAATCAAGGAAGTCAACACCCTATACCAATGATCTTCAATAAGTTAATTTTTGCTTAAATGGATTTTTATAAATCTTGTTTCTTATGAAGCCTTTTAAAGTATGATAAAAACAAAATGAAGCATTTAAACAAGATTTTGTTTCGCCATAACAGATCTTATTACAGTTTTCATAATATATAGGTTTTTTCTTTCTAAATTTAGGTTTCTTTAATATTAATTTTTCAGGCTCTTTTAATATTAAAACAAATAATTTCAAAATTAGGAAAATTAAAAAATCGTAGAGAATGCAAGTCAATAAAGTTAAGTAATTAGGAAAGTTATTATTTTACCTTGACAACATTACTCAACCAGCTATTAAACTAGTAGAGATACTGGATTAAATAATTGTTGTGATACGAAAATAACATTGATTTTTAAAAATATTTTTTAATGTCTTAAATGAAGGAAAATATTTTCATAAAAGCAGCAACATATATTTCAGATTCACTCGTGAATCTATAATAATTATCATTAATGAAATTAATTGTGCATGTTCCTTGGAGTTGGTCTCCAAAAACACCCTATAAATGGCAGCAAGAAATTCTTATTTCTTTCAAACAAATCAACCAAGTCCAGGGTTTCTCAAATACATCTGTACAGGGATTTATTTAAAATATATTTTTTTGCCTTCTTGATTTTATTCATAAGAATTACTCCTTGGCAATGGCAGATCCACAAGATATTGACTCTTTACTCGAAACTAAAGATTGCAAGCTTATTATAAAATTGCTTGTAGCAAGCTTCGTTCTTGCAGCTATCGTAGTGTTTCTGATTCTATTTTTTGGAAAGCGTGGTTGAAATTCTTGATCTATCCAAAGACATCCAATGTTTCCTCAAGGGCTTGTTAGTGAGATCGTGCCTGGAGTTGGTTTTTTGCTTGTATAATCAACAACCAATTGTTTAGTACTTTCTCATTTATTAATTTTTCTCTTGTCATTATTATTATTATTATTATTTTTTCATTATTATTCTCTTATATTTTAATTTTTATTTGACAATAAACAACATCCACGCCTCATGTTGCCCATCGGGACTTGCTATTTGTAGCCATGCCGTAGGCTGCCAAAATAAACTATGTAGCGGTGGCCGCTAGCTGGAATTATATGTAGTTGTAGTAAATCATTTGTTTGATAGACAAGGTTCATATCATTTTATTGCGATATTTAAATTGATTTCTCCAATGTAATTGTGATAAATTGCAATATTTAGTTGATTTATTTCCTTTAACATCAATTAAGGGTAATGATGCATTATGAGAACCATCATACATAACTACTTGACCTTTTACTTGGGTCGATAATTATTAATATAATTTAAGTTATTGGATTAAATTGGTCCTTTGATATAGTATTAGAGCGGTCATAGGTTTGACTTTTACTATCTCTATTTATTTAATAAAAATTAAGCACAAGGTAATATAGACCAGTATAATTTTCAAGCCCAAATGATTTTCACTTGAGAGGATATATTAGAGAATAATATAAATTATATTCTAAAATTTTACCTAATAATTTAAGTTATTAAATTAAATTGATTTTTTAACAATATCAAAATTTTGGAGTCCCTAGAACCCGAATTTGCTTCACATGAAAAAGCTGGAGGATATATAACCTCCAACCCTACTTTTGTATCACAAATTATTTGTTTCGAGAGAGATTTACACGTTAATTAGCACACAAATTTATTAAAACTTAATATAGAACATAAATAAATTATTTAGAGGAAGAGGAAGGGCAGAAACTGATAACATAATCGGCATGCAGCAGCACAAGTAATAGTACTGGTCTGATCATCTTAAGCATATGTAGCTGTAAGCTTTAGGACAAGCAGCCTTAAAGAATTTAGAGTGATGGCTTGCTTTAGGACAAGCAGCCTTAAAGAATTTAGAGTGATGGCTTGCTTTGCAAGTATCAGGAGTCGAATACGCCCCACTGCAACAGTATCTCGGGTCCCCATATGAGTAAAAGCACTCTTACATGCCACAACTTTCTTTCCATTGTCGGCAACAGTGGTTTATTCTGCTAGCTGAAATATTGTAATTTAATATTTTTTTTTAAAAAACCTTTTCGGTAGATACTTCACACTTATTAGAAATCTATCAACATATACTTCACTGTTATGTCTTTAAGTCCTGACCGTATTTTTCAGTATAGAACAAATGTTCATTAACAAAATACTTGTTATGTACTTTATATTTTTTTTCAGAACCCAAAATTTGTAAATTTAAAATAAAACTAGTATTTTTTTTTAATTGGTAAACTTGATACATGAATTACATCTTCATCACAATTAACAAGAAATAAATAATAAAATTAAGTATCCCAAGAGATAATAATAATTAAACAGTTCTTATATTTGTTTCGAATCACATGAAAAATTATTTATCTTGTAATTAAAAAATTTAAGATTCAGTTAATTGTGAATTTTTAAACAATAAAATTAATGATGTTGCCTACAAGAAATTAATTTAACAATTTATAATAATATAAAAAATAAATTATTTGAAAACAATAATATGTGAAGTATTATATTTACTCAATTAAATAGAATGAGAGAATATTGACACTTAGCATAAAAGAGAAGGCCAAGAGAGGGTGGGCTCTCTTCAGCCTAAACTCCCAGGTTTGAGCACTTCGCATATAAAAAGCCTGGGTGCATTGGGTGTGTGTGTGTGTCTATATTATTATTTATTGTTGATTTTTATATTATTTTATTGAATTATTATTATATATATATATATATATATATATATATATATATATATACAATTGCATAAAAATGGGGATTTTTTTGAGTTTATTTATTTATTTATTCTGAAAAATTGTGTTGTTGATAAAAATTTTATTTCTTTGTCAAATAATATATATATATATATATATATATATAAGAAGAGGGGGTTTTGACCTAACACTTCAAGATTTAAATTATTTAAATTCTTCAATTTTTTATTTTAATATAGGAAATACATTAAATATTTTAATATAGCAAAAGGACTTGTTATATAAAAATTGTATTATTTGGGAAGATAGAGAAACAAAAAAAATTATTTTGATCACAAAACAATATTTATTTATTTTTAATTAGAATATATATGATTTTATCTTTTATTTTTATGTCTAAATCTCTTGTCAAAGTAAACTTATAAAATAACTATATAAAATTTCTTCTCATACTTCAATTTGATGATTAAATAACTATTGATAGCTACTCTACAGAATATCTACATGCAATTGAGGATAGAGAGAAAAAAATCTATTTTTTATTAAGAAAGACATTTCTCCTTTAATAAGATTAAATGTGATGATGTCATATTTCATCTTTATATCTAAATATTTATTCAAAGTGAATTTACAAAGTAACTAATAATTTATAAGTGTTATAAAATTTATTCTCAATTCAATGGTAAAATACAAACACAAATCGGTATTCTTGTAAACCCATTTACTTACTAGATGTTATTAATATATTATTTTCAAGGATATTCTTCATCATCGAATTAAAAAATAAATATTGCATTTTTTTTATTTTGTTTTTTCGTTTTTGAAAGTTAAATGTGGGTCCACAATTCACAATATAGTGGCCCATCTCATTGATATTGTGGGTTTATAATATATTTCTTTTTTGGAAAATTTCTCTGCGTTAAGTTGGTATTCCTCGAAACATAAGGAAACCCAAAAGCGTTACAAAACACGACTCCCAAAACTCGACTCCCACTTCCCCTCAGAAACCTCCCATGTCTCAACCACCCCCCACCACCACTACCACCACCAAAATCCCCAAACTTTACTCAACAAAAGCCAAAGTATACGACTGCATCGTATTCTTTCTCTTCATCACAGTGTCATTCATACTAATTGTTTCCGTTCCAGTCATAACTCGTGGCGTCATCTTTCTTCAGCCTGAAACCCCCCAATTCAATGTCAGCTCCTCCTCCCTAACAATCCTCAATGTCTCCTCTAACGCCATAACCGCAAACTTCAACGTTACCTTCTCCACGAAAAACCCAAATTAGGAAAACCATGTCTTATGAAAAAGTCGTTGCCTTGTTGCTTTATGGGAATGAAAGTCTCTCTACCATTACTCTTCCACCGTTTCACCAACCTGGGAAAACCCAGAAAACATTACAGGCTGCGTTTCCTAGCTTGTTTTTTCAGGTTAAAGATAACTCATCTTCTAGAGGTGCAGCTGTGAGTTTGACAACGGAGTTGCATGCCAAGGCAAAGTATGGAGGGTGGACGTGGCCTGTCGAGAAGGATTTGATCAAGGCAGCGTGTGATGACGACGTGAAGGTTGAATTTCCTTCCAATGTGACAACGTTGGTGTTTGGTTCCAGTGAGTGTGATGTCAATGGGAAGTGGAAAAGATTTGTGACCAGATGTAGTAGAATATTTAGGAATTACATCTATGTTGTGTCAATTGTTTTGTTCATCCTGTTTGTTTCACTCTAGGGTTTTTTTGGGTCTTTTCATGCTTAATTTCCTGCAATTACTTATATTTTCCCTCTTTCTAGCCATTCAAATTCTGTATTTTCCATTCGTATAGAAAAGAAAGAAGAATCTTGAGAGTCCAATTTTTGGTGAGTATTCATGAGTTTCAAGCATGGTAAGGGAATTTAACATGGAATTAATGGAGTTTTTACGTCCAAGGATATGCCAATGGCTAAGCAACGATTGGAAATTTGGAATGGATTTATTAGACAATTTTAATAGTAGAAGATTTAACAGTGAAATGAATTGAGCAGCTCCTGCTGTTCTACCACCATCATTTCCCTCATTACTCTATAGTGCATCCAATCATTAATTATATTCTATCAATGCACGCATCATTGAGGATTTATTTTCATTTTTTTTTAATTTCAGTTATGTGCAATAGAGGTATATATCCATGTCTGCTAGCATTCTGCATTTCATGTGCTTCCCCAACATTTCTTTCCTTGTTTATTTATTTATTTATTTGCTCCTTGACCTCCCTAGCTCGGCATTCCCTTTCAATGGTAAAAAATGTTGTATTTTGTTCCACCACTTTCATATATAGTAGTTTCTTTGGAATATCATTACATCAATAAATCTTGATGCCATACGATATACAGAATTGATGAGTAACAATCATCCTACAAAAGATTTTTGCTAGCCTATACCATATACCAGATTATATATGACGCAAACTGATGCAATAAAACATAACATAAGAAGGATAACAAGGATAATAATACAAGAATTTAAAAAGAAAAAATCACACAAAAACCTTAATTTATAATATCATTATTAATTTTTTTTTTCAAGTAGTCTGTATTTTTAAAAGGTTTATAATTTTTTTTTAATAAATCTAAAAATAACATGGACAAACTAGAAAACTTAAAAATAAAGGAAAGGTAATAAAAATCCTAAACAAACTAGGAAAAAAAATAAAATTATTAAACATATTATTCAATTTTCTAAACTAAATAGGAAACAAAAAAAGGAAAAATATATAATTTCCCTTGAAAACCTCCTACATTAGTCTCCTTCGGTTGAGAAAAAACTCATCATCGGGTTTAAATCATAGCTTTAAAACTCGGCCCGGAATGATAGGCCGACCCGGGGTTGAGACCGGGCCGGGCTTAAGAAAAAATAGGAAAAGTCAAAACCGGGGATGACCTAGCAAGACCTGGTCAAAAACCCAATTGCAACCCGTTGACTTTTTTTTTTCCTACTAAAACAATGTAGTTTTAATTGAAAAAAAATTAAAATTGACCCCGGCGACCCAGTCAAAACTCAGAACCTAGGCCTTAAACCGGGCCGGGTTTAAAACTATGGTTTAAATTAATCTTATCTCGATCTCATGGATCTCTAATCAAGACTCTTCAATCTCTTTTCTTTTTTCATTTCAAGAGTATAATAATTTTGTATTTCAACTCCTGTCTCTTCATCTTAAAATTTATATAAAACACAATAATTAGCAAATTGTTTCATTTCTATTAGCTTTTGGAGTAATGAATTTCAAACCTCAAACTTATTTCATTAATATGTGTTGTATCCACAAAACCATCAAAGCTAGAAGTCGAGAATGGGTCATCTAACCCTGTAATGAACTCTCAACATATATGATGATTAATACACCATAATGAGTAAAAATACCAAAATAGTATATCAAAAAACATGAATGTGTATCCACTAATTCTATTATTTTATAGTCATGATCTAAGAGGTAGCTTTATTTTGGGTGGAGTTCCCTAATAAAAGATGATGAATACATAGTTATGAAACACAAGTCCCAACATAATCCAACAAAATTGTCCACACATCGTTAATATGCCATAAAAAAAACTAAATTAATATAACAAGGAACATGAATGTATACCCACCAATTCTATTACTTGATAGTTAATATCTAAAAATAGGATCCAATGATAGGTAGCCTAATATTGGGTTGAGTTCTCAAATAAGTACATTGTTATTAAACATAAGACTCAACACAATCCAACAAATATGTCCACGTATCACCAATATGCCACAACAAACAAAAATACCAAAATAATACACTAAGAAACACAAATATGAACTCACCAATTTTATTATTGGATAGTCAACATGATGTGTATTCAAAGGGTAAGATCTTTAGAACCCACAAACAATATAGAAATAATCCAAGAAAGCTATAATTAAATTAATAAAAACCTGACCTAATAATTACCTAACACAAGAAACCAAAGTTATTGGATGAAAACTCACACCCTTTGAATATAAAGAATCAAGAATTGAAAATATAAGGATGAGCATCACATGAATAATTAATTTTTGATATGTCCTAACGAGTTCAATGAAAAACCAAGAGTAAATGCAAGATTTCTCACACATATAATATAAAAAAACAACTAAAACAGAAGGAAAAATCATTAAATCCCCTCTCATATTTTTATACTCACCACTATAGTGTAATGACCCTTTTGTCCTTCATAAAAAAAATTATTGCCTTTGAACTAGGGGTATTTTTAAATTTTCACGTGACAAATTAGTCATTATAGATTTTTTAAGGTATTATTAGATTTTTCTTGTATTAATGAATAGTTAAATAACCAAAAAGCCCCCTCAAATAACATTATCATGCAGGGGTATTTTTGTCTTTTTATTATGTATAGTGAAATTATGCACATGCCTTAGAAACCAAAAAAGTTAACATATGGAATCAGGGGTAATAGGGTATTTTTGCCTTGAGTATTTTGTTAATTATTGGTTTGATCAAGGGTAATAACATCATTCAACACTTAATTAATATTTTTTAAATTGAAAAAGTTGTTGGCGCGTGTTGTACACATGTGAAATCTCTTGGTGGTTTAAAATATGCTTTCTCCATCTTATTTTATTTTGTATTGTCTCCTCTTCCTTCTTAGGTGACGCGTGTCAGCTTATGGTGACTGGTTTATCACCGCTTGGTCTTCTATTTTTCCCTTCATCTCTCTCTCCTACCTCGAAAAATAAGCTATGGTTCTCATTGTTATTGGTCTTTCAAATTAAATCTTTTTGTTTTTTGTTTTTTTTTTCCTTTTCTCTTTTATTATATATTTTTTTCAATTTAATCTTCCAATTCTAATCTACAATATATATATATATATATATATATATATATATATATATATATATAATTTGATCAATTTTCTTTTGATTTCTTAGTTTTTTCCTTCGCTTTTTATAGAACTTTTATGGTTTTTTATTTTATCCTTTAAATCAAGTTTATGTTTTTTATTTTTTTAGTGGTAGTAGTAGAAGAAGAATGAGGAGGAGGAGAAGGATTAACAATAATAGAACAATAATAGTAGTGGTGGAGGTAGTAAGAGCAACAACAGCAACAACAAGAAGCAGCAACAGCAACAACAATAGTTGTTGTGGTGGTGATTGTGGTAGTGTAGTGGTGATAATTCATCATTCAGTATTAGATTTTTTGAAAATTGTGTTTTGCTATTTTCCTTGTATGGTTCTTCCATCCTAATAACTAGGATTTTGAATTTGAAAATTTGAAATGGCAGTGTCTTTCTTTTTTACCTTTTTTTTTTTTTTTTTTCTAATTTCATTGTTCAACATTAGTTTTTTAAAAATAAAAAAGGCTTTGTGATTTTTTAAAATTTATTTTCTATAGGGGTTAACTCGATCTCATAACTTGGACCACGAGTTTTACAGGTTAACATGAGTTGTTTCGCCTCTTATTACCCAATTTACATATCTGTTATGCTACCTTAAGTTAACTCAATCTTGGTTTTTTTTACTATTTTTTTTTATCCAATTACATACTTCTTGCTTTTTAGGTTATCGTGATCTTTTTCTTTTATTTTTTTCATTCACTATCGTTGTGTTTTTTTTTTATTGTTTAATTAAAATGAAACCAACTTATTAAGCCCGGTCAAGACTATAACTTAAGTAATTTGTTTTTTCTATCTATTTAAAATGTGCTTACAATGCCTAGACATTTTTTTCCACAAAGAAAAATACGAACTCGCAACGTAGCACAAACCATATCTAATTATTTTTAATTAACCAATTCTCTTCCTTAAATAACCTAAATACAAGCTAAATAAACACATTTATACTATATAAAACATCCTAAACAAGAATGGAAAATAACAAAAGAGTTCTAAATAAAATTAAAAAATAATCATAACTCACTAAGAAAATAATGCAATTCTCATATAGTAGCTTTTAAGCTTTATCTCAAGGCCTTCTCAAAATCTAATTGCTACAAAATTCTAACCCTATTAAAAAAAAAGACCTTTATAAATATTTTGGCAAATTTCAGAGTGATCTAATAGTCGCATTAAAAGTTATATTTGTTAGTATAAAATTATGCATTATAAATATCATCCAAAAACTACCTCAAATGTCCTTGAATAATAAGAAAACATTACTAAAGAGAAAATCCACAAAACAAAAGTAAACTTATGGTACTAAGGCTTTGACTCTTTAAAAAACATGGAAACTATGACAATTAATTCTCAAGGTCAAAAGTTAGGATTCCTTGCAAAAAAAAAAAAAAAAACTACTTGCTAAATAATTCATCAAGTTACCGCCTATATGTCCAACCCAAATATGGAATCCCTACACAAATCCATAAATTCTAGGAAAATAATTATTTTTTGACTTTTCTTGTTTAGTGGTAGATTTCAAATCTTACTTTAAACACACCATTATCTTTTTTCTATATGAGTTATTAGGCCTAACATATATTAATAGAAAACTTGAGATGTCTTGTTTCTATCCCAACTAAAATCACAGTGAAATCCAACATGTAGCTTCTGATATTGCCAAAAAGCATATGAAGGTTTAGTATGATAGATTTGCAACTTATTAACTTAAAGATCTTGACTTAGCCTATTAATTTTTTCTTTGATCTTCTTAGTTTTAGATCTTGTAATAGGTCCAATTGGTACCTTTAATGGATCATTTGATGATGTTAGTTAATTCTCATCACATCATTCATGTAAAGGAGTCAATAACAATTAGCCTAATCTTGAGTTGAGTTATCGAATAAAAAATGATGAATATAATGTTATTAAACACAAGTCTCAACATAATCCCTAAATATATCCACACAGCTAAAAAATCATTCATATGTTACAAATAATTCAATACAAGTCAATTAATGTAAATAAATATAATCTAAAAAAATAATAATTCATGCCTCCCAAATTACTCAAAATAAAATAAATAACAATAATATTCAGCTTGCATTTTTGAATTAAAACCCAACAAATATGCCATAAATAATTCTAAAAACAAGTAAATCACACATTAGGGTTCAAAATTGACATTTACAACTCAAGGGAGTCAGCTAGAACTAGACTAGAGAGGTTGGAATAAGGAAATTAGTGTTGGAAAAAACAAGTGTTAGTGTATATTGTTCACATGTTGGATGACTAGTCGGGATTTTATGGATATTTTACACGTTCTTTATTGGAAGGGAGGCAAATGGATGACTATATAGTGTGAACATATCCTTCTTATTCCTGTAAGTACAGGCGGTGTCAATCATGCCCACCAAAGCTAGGAGATCGAAGGTTGAGAAGTTCGATCTATCTTCTCCTCGTTAATGTGATAAATTTTTAGGTTCCTTTTTTTTTTTTTTTTCATGTTGGGTTTTGCTTTTTTTTAGCTAGGTCTTTCTTTTTAAGAATCTCCTCCTTGAATCTATATGTGTGTATCCTCTTTTTTTTTTTTTTTTTTTTTTTCTCTAAATGTCTTCTATTTTCATTGTCTGGGATCCTTTGTTAAAAAAAAAAAAAACTAAACTAGAAAAATAATATTATGCAATTATATTGTTTTTTTATTGATTATGGATTCCTAATTAATTAAATTTTCTCTTAATATGCAAGGTCTTTTTCACTAACTTTTTTAATTTTACTTGATCCTCGTTTTTATTTTATTTTTCTCTTTTACATATTCTTCTCATATTATTTTTTAGTCCCTATAACTTATAATCATTTATTCTCTCTCTCTCTCTTTCTTCTTATTTCACTCTTTGAACTCTTTTTTTAATTATTATTATATTATCATCATAAAAGATAATTAAATAAAAAATTAAGGGTAAAAAATGAGTCATGACAATAACACTAAACTTGTAGTCAAGAGGATCAATATAGTTTAAATCAATAATATTTTTTCTGTTGAGCATCTTTTATTTTTGTTTTTGTACTTGATTTCTAAATTATCAATAAGGACACCATTAATAATATCATCACTACCATTATTGTCGTTGTATATGATATAATTTTCTACATAATCATAAATTAGTGGTTGATTCAAATCCTCAAAATAACCAGAATAATCAAATAGTTTAGCTTCAATATTATATTCATCTTGATCAAAAGGTTGCTTTCTTTTCTTATGTCTCTAAAACAAGTTCTCAAAATTGACCATGGATTCGTGATCACTATTCCTACAATACTCTAATTTTCTATTCTTCATCTTTACTAATTGACAAGACAAATTTTTAATTGTCCCTAAGGGGCGTAGCGTGGTAGCAAAGGATTTAAGATCTGCACAACAGGTCTCGAGTTCGAGTCAGGACGTGCACCTCTTGTAAGAGCTTGGGACAGCCGGAGTTTTACTCACTCACCTGGATCTAAAAAGTGCGCTTTCCAGGGGGGTGGGGTTTCCTCGAATCCAAAAAAAAAAAAGACAATTCTTTAACTTGTATCTTCATGTTTATTATCCCAAATCAATGTGTTAATTTTGTAATTTATCTCTGCTTGTCTTTTATCACCAAATCCTTAACCTTTCTTTCTCTAGAAAAAATATCTTCATCCCCTACTGCACAAACACATGTTTTATTTTATAACCACTTATTATAGTCATGGTTATTCAACAAAACAAGTCAACTAACCATCATGAATTATTTCATTCTAATATCAACTAACATAGATAAAAAGCAACACAAGAAAGACAATAAGTATAAGAATATAAAATTTTAAAAAGAAGTTTTAATTTATCATTTTATTATTAAATATATTTTTTCAGGGGTTTTCATGAGGTTTACAAATAAAATTCATAAATAAGATATAAAAAAAATAATGTATTGCTTTCTCATTTTACATGTTGCATAAATTATTTATAAAAATAACTTTTAAATTATAAAAATCACACAAAAAAAAAATCTTAATTTCTTTACATATTTTGAGAGAGAGAACTGATTCTAATTTCAAACTAAATCCAAAAGGAAAAATCTTCTTCTCCCTCAACAATTAAACTCTGAACTCTAGCAATAAAAAAAGAGAGGAAGAAATGAAGACAAATCCTAATGTTGTTCATCATCAAAGCTTCCCATCTAATAGTAGACGGTTCACAATCCATAGCCCAGCCCATCTCCCGAAACCCAACCCCCCCACCCCCACCCCCTCGCAAGATTCCAAACTTGGCACATTAAGACTCTTCAGACTGCAAAAATCTTCGAAAAATCAGGGAAAATGGCGACTTCAGACCCTTCCAGGCCCGCAACCGGCTACCCTTTTGTCCCAAACGGCACTTACCAAGCCCCACCACCGGCAGGCTCTGCCTATCCTTACCAAGCCCCACCACCACATCAACCCACTTACCCTTACATCTACAACACCAACCAAACTTACCCTAACCAACGCGCCATCTTCCTCCGCCGCTTAATTATCGCTCTAATCATCTTCACGGGCATCTTTTTCACCATTCTCTTCATTTGCTGGCTAGTCATCCGACCCCACTTCCCTGAATTTCGCGTCACCTCTCTCTCTATCTCCAACTTTAACGTCTCCTCATCGTCCTCCAGTGTGACTGGTACCTGGAACGCCAGGTTTCAGGTTTCTAATCCGAACAAGAAGATGAAAATCTCGTACAATGAGATACAGACTTCGATCTTTTATAAATCGGAGTTCTTGTCCCGGACGAGGATTCCCCCGTTCAGACAGGGCAAAAGGAATGTCACTGATATCGATGTGGAATATGCGGCGACGAGTTCTTATATCGGCGAGCGGACGGTGAGTCAGATTAATTCTGATGAAGGGCGTGGATTGGTGAGTTTTAATTTGAGGATTGTTGCTGATGCGGGGTTTAAGGCTGAAGGGTTTTGGGCAAGAAGAAGGTTGCTTAGGGTTTATTGTAATGACGTGGCAGTTGGGATTTCAAGGAATGGTCGATCTGGGAACTTGACTGGTGGTGCCATGCGATGTAGTGTTTATGCCTGAGTGGAGAACTTTACTGATTGTGAGTAAGACGAAGTTTCTTAGTGTAATTTGTATTGGTTTTTAACTCAGGACTTATATTCCGGATTCGGAAAATGGAGTTGGCGGGGGTACATCGATTTAGGTATTTGTGGATCATGTACAGTGCTTTGGGAAAAAAAAAAAATGCTGATTTCATTCAAGAATCTGTTTGCCTGAAATTGTGGTTATTCTTATTTTTCAGATTGGTTTCTTATATTGCTGTGAAATTGAGATGTTAATAGAGGAAGGAAAGGAATCTTGAAAGTACATCGATTGTAATGGTGGATGTTATTGCTGTTTGTGTCTTTGTTTGGTAGGTAAGTGTTACATTATTCATTGCTCTCGTTTAAGGATCGCCGTCGAGACAGATTTTTTTTCTAGGCGGAATTGCTAATAGGTAAAATGATTGAATAGTTGTAGGTTTGGTGTGGAGATTCATCTGTGGCCAATGCAATGTTTTAGTTGCAACGATTGAGAGATGAAGAGAGTGTGCAATAAAGATGATGCGTAGAACTATCTTGAACTCCTCTTCTCTTGCTTTTCCACTCCATTTCAGTGGGGTGTGATTGAATAATGAGTGGAGATGGTTTTAGAGTTTGTGATGAGTTTATTCGTTTCAATTTGAGGAGAATTATGCCTATAGCTGGTAGTTATTTGGAGCAAGTTTGTGTTTATCTTGTGAGAAATTTGAGGCTGTTGTGTGTCTTAGTTGTGTGATGCCAGACAATTAGAGTTAAATTATATAGCTTTTTTTAACGGATTCTCCTTGGGATGGAGCAGATAATCCTGCAAAACTGGCCCTGGAATTCCTCCGATTCTTGTCGAATGCTGCCTGCTGGTTAGGTTTTACCTTATCTGCCAGGCAAGTGGACAGATCTTGCTTTTGCTTTCTTTGATCCCTTGTTCTCACTCTCTGTCACTTTTTTGGTATTGTTCCATTATTGCTTGTTCTCTTGAATTAGCCTTTTGAATTCAAGCAGAAGCACGCAGTTGCTTACAAAATCAGCTTTGTTTGCCTGTGCTTTCCTTTTGTTGAAGCATGCTATCTTTTTCTTGGGGGGGGGGGGGGGGGGTAGGGCAATAAGATGCCTTCTCCTTTTGTCTTTGTTCTTACTTTGATTGAGTGCATTGCTACCTGCATCATGCCGTTTCCATAGCCAGAATGCTTCATTTTGTTGTCGTGTGTTTTCTATAGATAAGTTGTAATTTACGCGATGCATTTATAAAAATAAAAATAATTTGTTCTTGATATAAAAATCAACTTAAAATCTTGCCTGCCTACAAGATAATGATGTGATATAACTAGCACATTAATCCTTTTTTTTTTTTTTTTTTTTATTAATGGGGGAGGGCAATAAGATGCCTTCTCCTTTTGTCTTTGTTCTTACTTTGATTGAGTGCATTGCTACCTGCATCATGCCGTTTCCATAGCCAGAATGCTTCATTTTGTTGTCGTGTGTTTTCTATAGATAAGTTGTAATTTACGCGATGCATTTATAAAAATAAAAATAATTTGTTCTTGATATAAAAATCAACTTAAAATCTTGCCTGCCTACAAGATAATGATGTGATATAACTAGCACATTAATCCTTTATTTATTTATTTATTAATGTGGGTGTTTGGGCTAATTTGCGCGCATCTTGACTAATCTCAAGGGCTTTAAAGTTAACGACCATGTAAGTTTTTAATGGTTATTATATTAATAACTACAAGGTTTGAACATGAAATTAAAAGAGAAATTAACTTTTTAATTTTAAATTTTTATTATTAGACTACCTATTAAATGATATGTAACTAATTTTTATTTGGTAATGTTAACGTGGATTGCATTGGTAGTGCAATCCACTTGATTCACAAAGTTTTAATTCTCTAAATTTTACAATTTCTTTATTTTTCATCCATGTGTTGCTTTGAGTGTTTATATTTTCGTCTTAAAACATCATAATTGTTCAATCCATAAGAGTAAATTTGAAAAAGGTATTGATGCCTCTGCTATTTTGTCTAAATTACAATTACACGCATATTATAATTTATTAGCAGGACCTTTTATAGTCTGCGCTTATATATCATACCTTTTTTTAAAAAAATAGAAGTGTCAACTTCCAACTTTAATATTATTTTTTCATAATTTATTAGTATATATATTTTTAATTTCATTATATTAAATATGTACATTATTATTGATAACTTCTTCTATTGTATCAAGAATTAACGTTAAATCCTTCCCATGACATAACATAAGCAAGATAACTAATTTTGTATGATCAATTTTCTCTTAAGAAAACAAAAAGTCTGCCCTACTGTTTGATGTATGGGTTTTTTTTTTTTTTTTGTGAAAATTAAAGTTTTAAATTAACTGTTTTAAAACTTTAAAACTTTAAATTAACTTGTTCTAATTTTGTACTTAATTCTAATTCTAGCTATTAAGTAATTCAATTAAATAATTAAAATAACTTAAACATAAAATAAAATAAATTAAAAATAATTTATATTCTGATTACATCCAAGAATATTTATATATATTCAAGTTTTTCTTAATTATTTAATTATCTTCTAATTTGGCTATATGTTATAACACCTTCCAACATCCAACATTGTTTTCATCTCATGCCAAAGATTCCAAGATATTTCATTTTCATCTTCAAACTTCAAGCACAAACACATCCAACTGCGATAACTCAGAACTATAATTACAACATTCCCATTCAAGCAAGAAAAACATCAAGACGTGACTTATTTTCTTGATCAATAATATCAAGAAACAAAGGGTCGACGGTAATATGACTATCCACGTGTACATTAAACCTATGGCCCCACCACAGCAACCTAGCCGTACCTCCAATATCCACCTTAGCGTCCAGCACCATCTCCCTCTTTGCCACGTCACTGAAAAACTTCACGGAATGGTTAGCCATCAGCTCGACACCATCAAGGCGGGCCGTGAGCTCAAGTATCTGGCAAGACCTCGAACGCTGAGACCCTGCTTCGACTTGAGCCGAACCGATGAGAGAGCCGTCGTAGAAGATCGACAAGATGGTAGAGGAGTAGTGGATGGGTATGATATTGGGGTTGGTGACGTGTACGGTGAGTATCACATCGGTGTCGATGACCGGAAATCTGAGCTTGAAGGAAGTGAAGTTGATTTTGATCAAATGAAATGTTGGGTCTTTTGGCTTGGCACTGATTAGAGCCACGGCTGCTGTAGCTGATGCTGCTCCAACTAAAGCGGCAGTCCAGCTCCATTTTACTTTTTTGCCCATGAATTTTGGAGATAATTACTCTCTTCTTCTCCTCCTCCTCCTCTCCTCTGTTTGCTAGAAATGAGAATTGAGAAGTCGGTAGAGGGCTTTGCAGATAAATGGATGGCACTTTCTATGACCAATGGTGAGATTCAGAAATGACGGAAATGGGCTTCATGGTGCTGGTGTGGTCTTTTGCTTTTTTCGAGGATATCTTGGTGATTTCATGTGTGACAAACCTAAGTGCAGCGGACAGTTTCCTTGTCTGCACAATTCAGAATTTTGGATTATGTTCACGCAATATTTTTCTATAAATGACATTTCATGTATATATTTCATCATTGAATTTATATTTATCTTCCAATTTTTTTTGTGTTTTTATTTGGAGGAATTAGGCAATTACCATATAAATTTTAAAAAATAGGCGATGCAAAAAAATCTTGATGAAATATTATATTTCTGCTCGTGGGGCAGAATCAAGATATATATTAAATATCACAATTTGAAATCATGATAACTAATTAATATCATAGTTAATAAATAAAATTTTAATTAATTTTATAATTCTTAATCGCGTTATAATGGAGTTATGTGAAAGTTGATGGCTTTTATCCAATTTATATTTAAAAGAAATTTATCAAAGCTTGTTTAGGAAGTTATTAGAATATCTCCAACGGGTGTGTTAAAAAAAAGCTAAATATTAAAAAATATTATTTTAGTTGTTTTATATTTATTTTGCATACTTTAAAGAAAGTGTTAAACAAAATACTAAATATATATTTTTTCTCTCACAAATGTTATTTCTACATATCTCTATCTCTAATACAAAATGCTATTTTAAAAAGCTAAATTGATAAAATAACATTTTGAATAATATAAATATGACTTTTTTTAACCATATCATGAAAAAAAAAACAATTTGAAAAGTCAATTATATTGAAGTAGAAAAAATAAGTGTTTTATTATTTCTTAATAAGTTTAATGTTATTTTTTTTATATGGCCACATTTAATTGATTTATTTTTTTAGTGGCCCTATTTTATTGGTTTTGGCTCTTTTGAGAGATATGTAGGAATAACATTTGTGGGAGAAAAAATATATTTCAACATTTTGTTTAGCATTTCCTTTGGAGTGTGCAAAATAAACATAAAAAAACCAAAATAATATTTTTTAATATTTAACTTTTCATTTAGCACACCCGTTGGAGATGCTTTCAAAAGAACCAAAATCAATAAAATAGGGCCACTAAAAAGATAAACCAGTTAAATGTAGCCATGCAAAAAAAAATAACATTAAACTTATTAAAAAATAATAAAACACTTATTTTTTTCACTTTAATATAATTGACTCTTTAAATGGTTTTTTTTATTGGAGTAGATATTATATAAAAAAACAATATTTATACTATTCAAAATACTATTTTATTAATTTAGCTTTTTAAAATAACATTTTGTATTAGAGATACTCTTACAATGCAACCATTTGTTGTATCAACAACAAAGATCAAAAGTCTAGAGATTTTAAAAAAATTATAACATATAGAATCATTCATGAAAAGAGTTATTTTAATAGCTAACATCTATGACATGCAGTTTCATTAAACACAATTAAAGAGGGAAGAAAGAGAGTTCATGAGTCTTTATGACATGATGTTCTCAAAAATTTCTTGCAGATTCATTAAACACAATTAAAGAGAAAAGAAAGAGAGTCCATGAGTCTCTCTGTTGTTAAAATCTCACGTTAACTTGTTGCGTCGGGAAAGTGCGAGATTTGCTAAATATAGTTAAAAAAAACAAGAGAAAGAAAATATAATTTTTATTGAAGAAATAATAAATTTATAAATATAAAAAATAAATTATTTTAATAGAAAAATATAATTTAAATTTTTAAATTTAAAATGTTAAATTAGATTTTTATAATCATTTATTGTTTATTAATAATTTTAGATCTGACAAATATATATTTAACCCCCGTTTATTTAAATAATAATAATAATAATTGAAAAAATTTCTATTGAATGAATAATAAAATCATAAACATAAAAAATAAGTTATTTTAATAAAAAAATATGATTTGAAATTTTAGATTTAAAATATTAAATTAGATTTTTTAAAAGATTTATTGTTTATAAAATATTTATTTATTATGTATAAATAATTTTTAGACCTATATTATTTGATTCCACAAATATATCTGATTTAAATTTACTTGAACAACAACAACCAAAAAAATAAAAAAAGCTGTTTGAGTGTTTTTACCGGAAAATATGGTGTTAGGCAAAGGGATCTATTATCGCCTCATCTATTTATAGTGTGTATTGAGTGTTTTTCCAGAATGCTTCAATTGGCAGCGCAAAGGGATACTTTTTGTTTACACCCAAAGTGGCATATCCCATTTGGCTTTCGCAGACGACATCCTCCTTCTTTGCAGAGGCGATATGTCCTCCATTGAAATTCTATTTCAGCAGCTATTGGCTTTTGGAAGGATGTCAGGGTTGGTTGTTAACGCTGCAAAATCTTCCATCTTCTTTGGTGGAGCTGGGGAGCACATTAAGCAAGCTATTCTGCTTCATACAGGATTCTCCGAAGTTACCTTCCTTTTTAAATACCTTGGTGAGCCACTAAGTCCCCACAGATTGCTTGCATCATGGCAAGCCAATTTTTCCCTCTGATACATAAGCTGGAGACATGCATTCAGAGGTGGCTGGGGAAGCAACTTTCTTTTGCTGGCAGGCTGGAGCTAATTCGATCTGTGTTACATGGAATTGTCCAATTATGGATCAATATTTTTCCTATGCCTGGACTTGTTGTCAGTAAAATCACCTCTTTATATAGGAACTTTCTGTGAGGTGGGAATATATCACAGAATAAGTCTGCGCTAGTGGCTTGGAAGAATGTCTGCTTGCGTAGACATGGAAGGGGTTTGGGTCTCCTAGACATCAAAGCTCGAAACAAAAGTTTCTTGGCCAAGCAGCTTCGGAACATACATCTCAAATCTGACACCCTCTGGATTTGATGGGTTCACCATTATTATCTGCCTCACCACATAGTATGGAACTCAAGGCTTCAAAGTACCTCATCCCCTCTCTGGAAGTCCATTCTCCTTCTAAAAGTCGACCAACTGGTTCACGATTGTGGAGGAGCAGAGGCAGCAACTAACATGCTTAATTCGAAGCTGGTAGAATAATCAGGGGACTTTCTCTGCTAATGCACATGAATATTTCAGGTTTAAAAGTGTCTCCATTCAATGGGATGGCATGGTCTGGGAAAGCTGGTCACTGCCCAGACACAGCTTCATTCTATGGCTAGCTGCGCTTGGGAAACTGAAAACCAGGGAAAGGCTACAATTTCTCTTGACAGATACTCAATGTGCACTTTATGGGCAAAAAGAGGAGTCCCATAGCCATCTTTTCTTTGCCTGTGATTGGACCTCTCTTCTGTGGAGAAAGGTTAAGTGCTGGTTAAGGATTACAAGGAATATGGCTACCCTAAATAGGGCAATCAGAGGTCTCGCTTCTAACAAGAAAGGTCTGCAGCAGAGAATGAGAAGAGTTTCTCTAGCCCTGGTTGTGTACCTGATATGGGAAGAAAGAAACAGAAGGGTTTTTGACAACATTGACAAATCTATTAATCTTATATTCCGCAAGTATCAGATTATGTTCTACACAATCCTGTATTTTCATGACAAAAATCCCGTGGCTTATAATGTTGCTGACTGACTCCTGCTCTTATTGAGATGCTGTGAAGGCTGATAGTTGATCTTTGCTGAAGTTTTAGTTTTTATGCATCTTCTATTGTTCTCCAGTCTCGCTGGTTGTTTGCTTGTGGTCCTTTGATTGCTAGGTTGAGACTTGAGAGGCTGCTGAGGCTGCTTCATGTGGTTTTCTTCGTCAATACTGCTTCTTTATCTGTTTATACAAATGGGTTCCACGTCATCTTCTGGCCATGCAATAGCTCTACGTTTCTTGTATGTCAGTTCCCCTTTTGGATGTTGTTTTTGGGTTAAGCTCAACACCACCAACTGCGCGCTGGTTTTTTGTTTAACCACGGTTTCCCTGCAGGGAGCTTGCCCCCCTAGCTTTTGTACATGTCATGTTTTTTCTGTTTAGGGATTTAGCCAGTCGGATCTTGGCTAGGCTGCATCCATTTTAGTTCTTTTGGAGCCTGTTCCCACTTTTGACATAAACTTTTGTTTTGTACCTATTATGAAATTGCTTCTTTTGGCAAAGCTTTCTTTTTTATCTTTTCTTAGGCTAAAAATGTTATTTGCTTATACATAAAAATTAAAAAAACCTAGATATTCTTATAAAAGAAAGAAATATTTATCTGCTCGTTGAAAAAAAAAGTTTTAAAAAAATTACTATTATAATCTATAATAAAATATGTCTTAATCAACAATGATTTTCCCTTTCCATTTAACTTTTTTTATAATATTTTGGCTTCTTAGCATATGATATTGGCTTTTTTATCTTTACTGTCTTTACATATTGATGTTTTACTTTTAGATAAATGCTTTTTTTATAGTGTGACGTTGAGTTTGAGGGGAGAGGCTACATGGTACAGTTTTCTTTCTTTAGCTTATGCCATGTCCTGTAGATGTTTGTGTTGTGATAATCTAGGTGTTTTTTTTTCCGCCCCCGTTAGGTTAGCTTACAGTCATGAATATTAATTTAAAAATTCAATTAAATTTTTATTAATATCAAAATTTAAAATAATTTTTTTTTATCTAATATTCATTAACACCAAAATCAAAATTATTTAGATATCATGATTATTTAGATGTCATGATTCAGGTGAATCTCATTAAAGCTCTTTCTATAGGATTTAGAATATGTTTAATGAGCTTAATATAGAACCACCGATCATTCACAAACATAATTTAAATTGTAATTTTAAATGAATCATCTTAGAATTATCAACTCATTAATTAATTAAAAATAATAAAATCAAACCAAGCATTTCAATGATTAGGCTTAAACTATTGATCAAAGTTTAACTTATTATTAAAGTAGATTTATTATGATTTTTTAAAAGACCACCAGCAGTGTAACAAAATAGACTATTAATTATTAAGACAAGACCAATAATATATTTTTTCTCTGAAATGATATTTTAGGGATTATATTTTTTTTTTTCAAGTATTGAGTCACTTACTTTAAATTTTTATTTTATTTTTTTAGATTAACGTGGATGTCCGGGCCAGTTTACGCGCACCTCGACTAATCCCACGGGCCCTGAAGTTAACGACCATGTAAGCCTCCAGTGGCCATCATATGAGCAACCCAGAGCTCGAACTTGAGACCACAAAGAAAACAAACCTCTTGATCCCAAATTCTTACCACTGGCCACCACCTAGATGTTTCACTTACTTTAAATTTTTAAAAATTAGTTAGGATTCTTTTTGTCACCATGATACATAATTGCTTTCTTCAACCACATCCTCATGTCATTAATTAGAAAGGTTTTCCTTGCAGGGAAACATGAAGGTTTAAAATGTTTGATTGGCACGGTTTTTCAGTCGAACAGGATTAGATTATATTATTCAGGAAAAAAAATGATTAGATTAGATTATTGGTCAATAATTCACTGCAACAATTTCCTCCATTATAGTATTCTTCTTGCAAATCAGCTCCAGATCTCCGGGGCAAGGCAGCCAGCTAGCTGTAATTCTTTAGAATAATTTTTGGAATGCTACGTATCTCCCTGCGTTCGTCGCCAGCACCAGCACCATATATCCTTAGAGGACTGCACGTCTAACGACAATGACTAGTGATCATGCACACCATTCCAACCTCATGTCATGCAAGGTTTCCATATCTCTATCATCGTGATCAATTCCTTATAAATAGAAAGCAGAATGTGCTTTGTTTCCATGTCCAATATTAGTAGTTCGAAAAAGAAGGAAAAATAATGGAAATGCCAAGAGTAGCTGCAGCTTTGGCACTAGCACTTAGCCTCATCTTTGTGAGCATGGCTGGCCAATGCAGTGGTCAGTTGCAGCTTGGATTCTATAATGGAAAATGCAGGGACAGAAATGGTTTTCAGAGAGATGTTGAGGATATTGTCAAGCAGAAAGTAAAGGCAAGATTCAGTACAGACACAACAATAGTGGCTGCTCTTCTTCGCATGCAATTTCATGATTGTTTTGTCAATGTAAGAAGGTTTTGCAATCCCTTTCAACGTTAATTTGTTATATAGTTCTCTTTGCTCAATACATCCACAATCTAACGCGACTTTTTGGGGGTGTTGAAAGGGATGCGATGCATCTATATTGCTGGATGTGCCAAATGGTGAGAAAACTGCACCTCCAAATTTAAGTGTGAGGGGCTATGACTTCATCGAGGAAATAAAGACGGAAATTGAAAATACATGTCCAGGAGTCGTCTCTTGTGCTGATATTATAGTAATGGCCACCAGAGATGCTGTTTTCGAGGTGCATACCTTTTTTCTATTCCCTTTCAGAATCAATGCATGCCTCTCATTCTTAACAAAAGAAGTGAACTGTAAACAAACATTAACAAAATTTATTCAGGGGTCAAAAGAGTAGGATAACAAAAGAATTGAGTGATAAATGGTTGTGCTCATGCAGAGTGATAAGAAGTCAAGGACTGGATGGTACCCTGTACAAACAGGAAGAAGAGATGGTCGTGTATCTTCTGCTCAAAATGTGAAACTCCCATCTCCAAGCATCCCAGTTCCTCAAGCTATCGCAGCATTTAATAGCAAAAGACTGAGCACTATTGACATGGTTTATCTTCTTGGTACGTGATGATGCATGTTTCCATTCCTAATTCTCTTTGAAACGACATGTGATATTACATTTCCAAGCACGTTTCTAATTTGTCTTTTGATTCTTCTGATGATGCGTAGGAGGTGGTCACAGTGTCGGGGTAGCACATTGTGGTTTATTCCAAAATCGTCTTTATGATTTCAAGAACACTGGCAACCCTGATCCAACCATGAATACAACACTACTGAAAACCCTACAAGCTCTCTGTCCTCAAAATTCTGGCAGTAACAACTCAGCTAATCTCGACCAGGATCCTCTCAAGTCTTCTTCGGTGGACAAATCTTTCTTCGAGCAAATACGTTTAGGTAATGGCATTCTCGAAGTTGATCAGCAGCTGGCACTGGATTCAAACACCAGATTCTCAGTGGCAAGAGTAGCTGGAAGCGACGACTTCAGCTTTCAATTTGGTCGGGCCATGATTAAGTTGGGAGCTGTTGACGTCAAGATTGGCAAAGATGGGGAGATCAGGAAAAGATGCGCAGCTGTTAATTCACCTAGTGGAAATTCTGGTGGAAATATTTTTAATATATTCGGTTGATTATACTTGTCATCCGTCAACTAATCTGCTTTCATCCTTGTTTATTAATTGATGCCCCTTTTGTTTTCTTGTTTTTATCTCATGTTTCTTTATGTTATTTATTTTTGTATTTATTGTTTGGTGTAATCTTGTTGTAATTGAATGAAGCAAGCACCAAAATTATATATGATTGGTCAAGGAAAGAATAGCTCAAGTTTGCGCAATATGAGATGAATCGTTTTAATTAGAACTGCATTCATTCAGCTAAATAATTAATGTCATAGTCTTGGCGTGCCAATATTAGAAAAGAAGAAAATGCACGCAGAAGAACAATCTCAACAGATGGTGGTGAAGGGGAGAACTTTAGTTTAAGCCTTGGATGAAAGGGCTGCCTTGATCTTTTGGATAGTATCCATATCAGTTTTGAAGGCATTGGCGAGGACAGAATCATTAATTCCAGTGGCAAAGACAGAAGTAGAACTGAGTCGGTTCCGTCATTGGCACTGCCGAACAAAGATAAAATAAGTGTGTATTTTTTTTTTATTTACGTGGGTGTCCGGGCCAGCTTGCGCGCACCACGACTAATCCCACGACCCACTGAACATCCTGCAAACCCAGTAAGCATGTAAAGCACCGCGGGGGTGACAGGCTTGCACATGGAGGTTTGAACCCTGGTGGGGTGGAAAGGAACAAGTCCCTTCCATCATTAGGCCAAAACCTCAAGTGCAAGCCTGTCACCCCGCGGTAAAAAAATAATAATATGTATTTTAAGGTTGTGGTATTATTTTTATTTTATTTATTTGGATTATTTATGTTAGATAGTTTTAATTAATGGGTGAAGCTCAATAGTTGTGTATTTTAAGGTTCTGGTATTTATATATTTCTTTTTTAATTTGTGAGTTTTTGATGACTAGATAAAATAAGAGACTATTCATTCTCTGAATTTTTTTTTCTTCTTAGTTTTTCCTCCACTACTTTTAACTCTTTGTCTCTTTCTTTGTTTCTCTATTTACTTTTAATTTTCTTTAATTTTTGTTCCAAATCAACTTTGGTATCAGATAACAAACTTTTAATTGTTCTTGCAGTTAATTAATTTCTTAGGACTTCTAAAAACCCTCTAAATTTAACATAGTTTCTAGAACCTAGAATTGTGTAAAATCTTTATTGATAATTGATCTACAAAAATCTACCCAACAAACCCTCCTTAGATCCAGCCACTTCATCCTACAAGACCCCAACCTGGACATCAATAGGAACAAATCCTTGCATATCAAACCAACACATCAATGTTTTCTACCAATTGTAGTGCCATTATCCTCAGCAACAACAATAGACCAACACCAGAAACCTTCAGCAGCTGCTACCTCTAGTTCCCACAACAATTCTCCTACTACCACAATCTTTATATTTATCGATGAATTTTCTGTCGGTATTAATTTACCAATGAAATTACCGATGAAAATGCTCCGTCAATGTATCCTTCATCGGTAATTTTTTATTCGTCGGTAAGTATGTTGGTAATTAAAAAAATTATTTTACCGATAGAAAAGGCGTGCAAAAAAAAAAATTATTCGCGTCATTCTGTTCCATTAGTATTTCTCTCAGTAGGTCCGTATGTAATTCCATTGGTAATTATTTAAAAATATTAAAAAAAATCTATTTTACAAAACTATAAAATAATTTAATTAATACAAATCAACACTCTATAATACTCAAAACACTTGAAAAAAAAGAAAAAGAAAATCAACTCAAATAAATTTGCAACAAATAAATAACAAGAACAACATTTTACAAACGGACTTACAGAGAGATTTTACCAACGGAATAAATTCTGGTGGTAATTTCATTGGTAAAAAAGGACACGTCATTATTTTTTTTTTTGCTTTGTTTAAATTTTTTTCCCACTACAATTCTCTCTGTATATACCGAGGGTGTATTTCTGTCAGTAAAATCCATCAAAAATTTACGGAGAAAAATATTCCCTCAGTATTTCCGTTTGTATTTATTAATTTTCTAGTAGTGTCCAATAGCACCACTACAGCTAACAAAGAACCACCACTAGCAGTCATTAACCATAATCCACGCTAATCACAACAATAGCTATACAACGATTGAAGACAATGATGCCTCCCTGCATAGCCACCACAAGTAATAACAATAAAGAAACCATTGAACTCTCTCAAGGCAAATTAATTGGTTATTTCCATGTCAGCACCACACCAACACATACTTTCATGTTAGTGCCATGTCAAAGCCATATCAGCATATATTATCATGCCTACGCCACATCAGCACATACTGCCTTGTAGCAGTAGCTTCCATCACTTTCGCATTACAATCTGATCAGTAAAACTATACATACTTCTTTTAACCATTGGACATCATTGTTCCTGGTATATTTTTTCACTTATTAACGAGAACTAACATTGATATTATTCTTTTATGCATGCATATAAATATATAGCCTGCCTTGCAATTTGAGCTACCTTAACTTTTAGCTTTTTTATTCAGTTATATTGAATATCTTGTCCTCTTAATTAATTGTGAAGCTTGGCTAAATTTATGGGAAAATCAAAACATTATATTTGGACTACCTTTGTGCATTTAGAGGACTTATATTGTTTGCTTGCATTTTCTTAGTTTAATCTATTATTGCTTAGTCTCCAAGATAAATAAATAATTAAATATTAGCTTTAATATTATATTGTCTTTTACTTGCAAGTTTTGTTTGTGATCTTAGTTATAGTCATAAAATTAGTATTGAATGCATTAATAGAGTGGTCGTCTAGAACTCATAGTTACCTTAGACCCGAACGCTAGTAATGTTCTTACGGCTTATAGAAGCTGATATAAAAAACATGTCAACTCAGATGAATAACCTCTCTTAAAGAGTGGAGTCCACAGAAAATTTACAAGTAAAGCAATCTAGTAAGAGTGAGTATTATAATGACAATCATAGGAATCGTCAACGAGTAGTTCCCAATAAAAATCACTAACATGACCACCATCAAGGTCACAATGACTTGATGACCTTAACAATGGTGAGTGACACGACCAAAAGATTGATGTCTTCTCCCAAGTGTAGGAGTGTCGAAGTAATAAATAACCCGGCAAGATCGGGGTCGAACCACAGAGAGGTTAATTGTATAAATTATAAATAACAAGACAACAACAACAATAATAATAACAATAATAGTAATAATAATAATAATAATAATAATAATACTCAATACGTGGCGTTGTTATACCTGAGAATGATCTAAAAGATCGGGTCACAGGTTTCCAGCCTATATACTGAGTATTATGAAAAGATCAAAGAGATATATTATATAATATAAACAGATTTCTGATGCGAATGAATAAGGCAAGATCAACAATATCAGGATCCTTGATCAAACACAGAGCATACTTAACGTACATAAAATATAACAAGAATATAAATAATAATAATAATACTAATAATAATAATAATAATAATATTAGTAATAATAATAATAATAATAATAATAATAACAATAAAAAGACGAGGAGGAGGAAGAGACAATAATAACAACAAAAATAATAATAATAACAACAACAATAACAACAAAAATAAGAAAAGCAGGAAGAAATTAATGAGAACTTTGAGATGGAAGATTAATGTAAGGATTAAATAATAATAAAGACAAATGTCAAGGTTAGAGGATCCACCAATGGTATTTCAAACAAGTATAGTATAAACTCTTATTACTCAATTTGGAAACCACACACGAAGGAGGTTCCAGTCGGATGATTTGTCATTAATAGCTCATTATAAATTATTAACATGATCATATTAATTATCTTCATAACACCAAACTTTTAAATATTGTCAGGAATTCATGATGTTAACTGATGTTAACAACAAATCAAGTACCTTTCATAGCCCCAGGTGTAGGTAATACCATACGGTTGGGTTATGAGAGTGCCAAGCATTTGTTGTACCAAGTATTATACAACACAAATTTAGATTAACCATTTAACAAGCAAGGTATTAAGAATTAGTAAGATAAAAAGATAAGACATGTTAATATTAAACATTAAGGTCCATATTGAGTTTACACCATACTTGTTCTTACACCATTAGTGTAACCTTTTCACCTTGACATAATAAACTTAGCTAAACATAATGAAGAAGAAAAACATAAATAAATAAAACAAGAACATAAATAAAATACAAGTTAACTAAGGAAAGGAAAGGAAATGAAAAGCATAAACAAGAAATTAATAAAAGCAAAGCTTAAGAATTACAAAAAATATAAAGAGAGAAATAAAGAGCATGAACTTGATCTGAACAACCAAGCCCCTAAATACATGGCAAATGCCTCCTTTTATAGGCCAAAATTCGGAATTATTGCTTTGATGACTCATTGTTGAGTGGGTGGCCAACTTTTGACTTAGTGAAAATCCTTATCATCTTGTCTAAATAAAACAAAAATGCTAGCATCAGAACTGGGTCCAGATGTCCAAATGAAAGTTCTGCGAAATTCTCTTAGCTTTCCAGCAAAAAAAAGATGAGGTCATTTGGACTTCTAGAACTCAAGATATGGGCTGAACACTGAATAGTGTTTGGGCTGCAGGACAGCTTCGGACTTCTCCGTTGTTGCTATTATTTGGACTTGAAAACGGCCTTCTTAGATCTTGATGTCCAAATGAAAGTTGTAGGCCTATGTCTTATCAAATCTCTGTAAAAATTTCAGATTATTTGGATATCTAGAACTCGAGATATGACCCAATTACCAAACAGTGTTCCAGTTTGGACTGCACCAACATCTCTTTTCTAAGCTTCACCCTTCTTTATCTTCAAAATTTCAGTAGTTGAATTCATCAATCAATCCTTTGATTTATGTGATATGCCTGCATTTAAGATGAACATTTACCATATATTAGGGTAATTTATAATATTAGACTTGTTATTATAAAACATGCTTTAGTTAAGGAGTTATTGATACTTTAAGTGCAAAATGATGATATAAACCCTTGATAAACATGCACTTTTAAGTACTAATCACACCCCCCAACCAGCTTATTACTAGTCCCTAGTAATCAAAGCGTTAAAATAGAAAAACAATTTGCAAGTTCCACAAAGCAAGGCATTCATCATTCAACTTCCATTAATCTATCCAGATAAACAAACTCTCATTTCTGCTTCATATTTCTTAAACAAGATATTAATAAATCTTCTTTTTATGTGCTCAATGTATGAAAACATATATGATGGGGCTATTGTTGGAAGAAAACAATATGATGTTCTAATGTTTAAGGTTAACTTCCTTGGGTTGGGATCATTTTTCTTCTTTTTTTTTTTTTTTTTTCTGTTTACACATACAACTTAAAACACAATGCATCTTTAACCCATGTAACGAGCTTTAGGCTAATGACTCCCAGACCAGTTGGTCTTAGGGCATTAGGTGTTGAGACACCTCTACGAGCTTAGCAACTCGGGTTGCAGATACTGATACGTAGATAGTGCAATGTTTGATTCCCTTAAGCTTTTCTCCTTAACCCATGTAACAAGCTTTGGGCCAATAACTCCCAAGTCAATTGACTTTAGGGTATTAAGTGTTAAAACACCCCTTCGGGCTTAATTGCTTAGGTTAGGGAGGCTACGAAACCAAACTTATCTACGTTTTTATTCATCATTATTATCACAATTTTTTTTTTGTTTTTTTTTTCTTTTTGTTTGTTTTTTTTTTTTTAAAAAAAATTATGTACTATCCCTTTCCCTTAGTTATTACCTTTAACAAAAGAACATAAATAATGTAATAATCCAATGTGCAACCCACAATCATATGTTAAAGCGTGTGTGTGTGAAAATGAAGATTCAAGAATACTTGTTAAATGAGCATATGAGCAGAATCAAGTGTTAACAATATGAGAGTTTGTAGACTTAGATATTTCAAGAAGTATTATGATAGACCCTGTTAAGAATGTTTACTAAGATGCGTCTCAAGAGTCACTTTAACAAAAGAACTCCTTTTACTCTGCCATCCTAGCAACAACAGTTTTGCAAATAGTTTATGAAATAGAAAACACAATTTTTTTTTTTTTACTACTACCCTTTCCCCCCAACCAAAATGAGACATTGTCCTCAATGTTTTAACGTAGAAAGATAGAGTATAGAAGACATCACCTGAAATAACGAACACTGACAAACCTGAAACACACTTAAACAAATAGAAGAAACAACAAAACACAATAATAAAACCAAAAGACACAAAGTTTTTACAAACAAAGGCTCAAATCCAATCTAAGCTTTTTACGGCTTTCCTGAGTTGACCAATTTATGCGACTCATGGAGGGATTAATTACAGGGATGAAAGATTGTAGTTGGTCAATCAATTGTTCAGCAGTAGCAGCAGAGATTATGATTTGTCGTGCTGAAGATGTTAGAAACTCCTGTTCCACAGCATGATCAAGAAAAGACAACAACTTATCATAAAAACCATTAACATTTAACAAACCTATGGGTTTATGGTGAATGTGTAGTTGGGCCCAAGAGGAAATATGAAAGATCTCTTCCAATGTGCCCAGACCACCTGGTAAGGCAATGAAGGCATCAGCATGGTTAAACATTGCATTCAGTCGATCAGACATTGTGGGGACTTGTAATTCCTCTCCAATTGTTTTTCCAATGATGTCCCCTTGTGCTAAAGCTTTGGGGACAATCCCCAAAACTTGACTACCTCCTACAGATGCAGCTATTGACACTCCCCCCATTAACCCAAGGCTACCTCCTCCATACACTAAATGAATCTTTCGCTCAGCTAGTACCTGACCAAGATGATTTGCTGATTCTAAAAACTCTTTTTCTTTCCCGGGACTGGATCCACCAAAAACACAAATTTTGTTTATGTGATTACTTGAGGAACCTGCCATTTCTACACACGTCTGTATTTGATGAATGTATGGGTTGAGTAGAAATAAAAGGAAGGAAGAGAAGAATTTATAGATGAGAAATTGAAAATGCAATCATACCACCTATATGTAGGCCAGCTGTAGTCGCACACACATACAGACACACACACACACTCTCTCTCTCTCTCTTTATTAATTATTTATTTTGAAAAAGCATATATATGTACAGGTAGTTGTGATTATGGCTCACATCTTCCCTTGGTTTTACGTCCAAGAACGGCTTAAACGCCCTCTATGGGTCGGGGATAGGCTTCCCATCCAGTTTTCTTAAAAACTGGCAAACAGGGTCTTTTTTAGTCAGATTTCCAAGACTAAGTCGAGCATGTTCTTTATGGAATTGGGGCCATAAATCATAAATTGCACGATGCACATCTCCACTAGGGTGCGTCTCAAGAGTCAATAGAAAATTATCTAAAGACCCCTTACTCAGGCCATCCTTAATGAATTGTATTTTATCTTCACGGTTTACAGATACCATTCCTAAAGAACGACATGTCGCATTACAAGTCCATCTAGCACATCGGTGACAGACTTTCAGTCGTTTTGCACGACGTTTCTTCGCAAAAGTGCTTTTACCTGTTCCAGGCATGTATGAAATGAAAGAATTAGAGGACTCACCTGATAATCGGACCTTTGCTTCAATCAGCCAGCGAATATCTTCAGGAATTCCATGGTTCATTAACAACCTCAATCTTGCACATCTAGCACGGTAAATTTTTGTAATCGCATTCTGAGGCAGAGCGGGAAAATACTTTTTCAATTTTTCAAGAGTGGTGTCCATTTTCAACTGAGAATTGGGGGAGAGATTCAAAGAAAGAAGAAAGAGCAGAGAATTGCACAATTATATACACAGATATCAGTTATCATGGGAAACTGAAAGAACCGACTTAAAAGTCACGGAGTACCGTTATCCGCCATTTGACCGGGGTGAGAGAAACTAGCAAAACAAAAGATATACCAAAACAAACACAAAACAATGTGAGAAAAAGAATCAATCTTTATATACAGGATCACTCAATTCAATAGAGTCATTTTCAACTGAAAAATTGTCAAAATAAACTTTCAACCGATGCCCATTTACCTTGAAAACATTGCCATTCTTTGGATTTTCGATATCACAGGCCCCATATGGATACACATATTTCACAATAAAAGGACCACTCCATCTTGATCTTAGTTTTCTAGGAAATAAATGGAGTCGAGAATTATAAAGCAAGACTTTTTGACCAACATTGAATGTTTTTCGCAGAATTTTCTTATCATGAAACTCTTTGATTCTTGCTTTATGAATTCTTGAATTGTCATATGCATCATTTCTTTTTTTCTCAAGCTCATTTATTTGCAATTTTCGCAGCTGACTAGCATCATCAATGTTTGAATTGAAAGCTTTGATAGCCCAATAAGCTTTATGTTCAATTTCCACAGGCAAGTGACAAGGTTTTCCATAGACTAGTCTATAAGGTGACATACCTAATGATGTTTTATATGCAGTTCGATAAGCCCAAAGTGCATCATTAAGTCTTAAAGACCAGTCTTTCCGATTAGGGTTCACCGTTTTCTCCAAGATTTGTTTGATCTCCCTATTAGCAAGTTCTACTTGTCCACTCGTCTGAGGGTGATAAGGGGTGGCAACTTTGTGTGTGATTCCATATTTCTTCATTAAAGATTCAAATGGCTTGTTGCAGAAATGTGTTCCACCATCACTTATCATGGCTCGAGGGATTCCGAATCGACTTAAAATGTTTTCTTTCAAAAATTTTATCACTGTTTTGTGATCATTGGTTCTACTTGGAATTGCCTCTATCCATTTTGAAACATAATCTACTGCGACCAATATATACAAGAAACCAAATGATGGAGGAAATGGACCCATAAAATCTATACCCCAACAATCAAAGATCTCAATGACAAGAATAGGATTTAAAGGCATCATGTGACGTTTTGAAATAGATCCCAACTTTTGACAATTTTCACAAGTCTTGCAGAATGCATGTGAGTCTTTGAACATGGTGGGCCAGTAAAATCCACTTTGTAAGATTTTTGCAGTTGTCTTTCTTGATGAGAAATGACCCCCACATGCCTCAGAATGACAAAATTTAATGACACTACTTA
This sequence comes from Populus tomentosa, assembly GCA_018804465.1. Classification (NCBI taxonomy): domain Eukaryota; kingdom Viridiplantae; phylum Streptophyta; class Magnoliopsida; order Malpighiales; family Salicaceae; genus Populus; species Populus tomentosa. Next base: position 20,582,507 of record CM031969.1, read on the forward strand.
CCTCATTGTCAGGAATGCATCTTTGAAATATTTGATCAGGACAATATTTGAATAAATAAGGGTCATCCCAATAAAAGTTCTTCACTTCGTTCAAGAACTTTCTTTTGTCTTGGGTACTCCAATGAGCTGGCAATTGTCCTGAAACAAGAAAATTAACAATATTAGCAAACCAAGGCATCATAGAGACAGAAAATAAAGATTCATCAGGAAAGTAGTCATCGATTGGTGTGATGTCAGATCTCGAATCGGTTGTCAATCTTGACAAATGATCTGCGACAACATTTTCGGTGCCTTTCTTGTCTTTGATTGTGATATCAAATTCTTGAAGTAACAAAATCCACCGTACCAATCTAGCCTTAGAATCTTTCTTAGAGAGAAGATATTTCAATGCTGCATGATCACTAAAAACAACAACAGGTGAGCCAACAAGATAAGACCTGAATTTATCACATGCAAATACTACTGCAAGTAATTCTTTTTCAGTGGTAGTGTAATTCATTTGAGCACTATTTAAAGTTTTACTTGCATAGGAAATCACATAAGGTTTCTTATCTTTTCTTTGTCCCAAGACAGCACCCACGGCATAATCACTAGCGTCACACATTATTTCAAAAGGTAATGACCAATCAGGAGGTTGAATGACAGGAGCAGAAGTAAGCAAGCTTTTAAGTTTAACAAAGGCTTTTTCACATTGTTCAGTCCATTCAAAAACAGTTTCCTTTGATAGAAGGTTACACAATGGTTTAGATATTACACTAAAATCTTTGATGAACCTTCTGTAAAAACCAGCATGTCCTAAGAATGATCTAACATCTTTAACAGATTTTGGTGTTGGTAAGTTGGCAATTAACTCGATTTTAGATTTGTCAACCTCAATTCCTGTCGATGAAACAATGTGACCAAGTACAATGCCGTTTGTTACCATAAAGTGACATTTTTCCCAATTCAGTACAAGATTCTTCTCTTCACACCTGTTCAAAACCTTTTCCAAGTTAGTTAAGCAACCATCAAATGAATCACCAAAAACAGAAAAATCATCCATAAAAATCTCAAGAAAACGTTCAACCATATCACTGAATATGCTAAGCATGCATCTTTGAAATGTGGCTGGTGCATTACATAACCCAAAAGGCATTCTTCGATATGCAAAAGTACCAAATGGACAAGTGAAAGTAGTCTTCTCTTGGTCTTCCAATGCAATTTCAATTTGATTGTAACCTGAATAGCCATCTAGGAAACAATAAAATTCATGACCTGCAACTCTTTCTAGGATTTGATCCATGAAAGGTAAAGGAAAATGATCTTTTCTAGTCATTAAATTAAGTTTCCTATAGTCAATGCACATGCGCCAACCAGTAATAGTCCGAGTTGGAATTAACTCATTTTTCTCATTTGTTATCACAGTGACTCCAGACTTTTTGGGTACAACTTGGGTAGGACTTACCCATTTGCTGTCAGAAATAGGATAAATGATTCCATTATCTAGAAGTTTAATGACTTCATTTTTCACTACTTCTTTCATATTAGGATTAAGTCTTCGTTGCATTTCTCTAGATGGTTTAGCATTTTCCTCCAAATAAATCCTGTGTGTGCAAATCAAAGGACTAATTCCTTTTATGTCAGCTATGGTCCATCCTAATGCATTTTTGTGCATTTTCAGAGTCTGTAGTAACTTACCTTCCTGATGTGCATTAAGTTTGGAAGAGATTATTACCGGAAAAGTTTCATTTTCTCCCAAAAATGAGTATTTAAGATTGACTGGTAACGGCTTCAAATCAAGTTTTGGTGGTTGAACACTTGAAGGTATAGACTCAATTGATCGTGATGGCAATTCTTCAATTTGTGGTTTCCAATTACATGCCTTTGCTTCTTCCTGAAAATAAACCATTTGCAACTCATCAGGTTCATCAATCTTAGTTTCACTAGAAGTGGTTTTGAAATTGATCATGAACTAATTTTTCAATAAAGTCCACTTCCTGTAAATCATTATCATCTCCAGGTTGCTTGCAAATGTTGAAAATATTCATCTCCAATGTCATGTTTCCAAATGATAGTTTCATCAGTCCATTCCTACAATTAATCAATGCATTAGAAGTTGCAAGAAATGGACGTCCTAAAATAACAGGAATTGAATTACATGCTTCAATAGGTTGTGTATCCAAGACAATAAAATCTACAGGGTAAATGAATTTATCAACTTGTACTAACACATCCTCAACTATTCCTCTAGGCACTTTTATAGATCTATCAGCAAGTAAAAGAGTTACAGAAGTTGGTTTTAACTCACCTAGATTGAGACTTTGAAAAACCGAATATGGAAGTAAATTCACACTAGCTCCAAGATCAAGTAAAGCTCTTTCAATTTTATGTTCTCCAATAAAGCAAGAAATTGTAGGACAACCAGGGTCTTTATATTTCAAAGCATTATTGTTCTGAAGAATAGCACTTACTTGTTCGGCTAAAAAGGCTTTCTTTTTCACATTCAGTTTTCTCTTCACAGTGCATAGATCTTTCAAAAATTTAGCATAGGAAAGGTACCTGTTTAATAGCATCCAACAAAGGTTATATTGATCCTTACCTGTTGAAAATTTCAAGGATTTCAGAATTGTGATTTGACTTTCCTTTGTTTGGTCATGGCATGAGGAAATGGAAGTGCTGATGGAGAATCAGTCTTTTCTTCACAACGTTCAAAATTCAACCCCTTCCTTACCCTCAGAGATTGACTCATCATCTTTCTCACAAGGTTCAAGAGTGGGTTTTTCAATAACCTTACCGCTGCGAAGAGTGATGACTGATTTGACTTGATCCATGTGTTGGCTTTCGGAACTACTTGCATTTGCATTGTATTGCCCCTTTGGATTTTGCTGTGGTTGAGATGGAAACTTACCTTTCTCTTGAAAACTGAGAGCAGATGTGAATTTTGCAAGAGCATCTTTAAAATTTGTCATGCTTTGAGGAAGTTGAGTGTTGATTGTCTCTTGCTTTTCAATGAATGCATGCAATGTTCCTCAAGATTTCTCTAGGAGGTGGGAGCATAAGAAGGTGCATATCCATGAGAATTTTGGAAATTATGGTGTGCTTGAAACGGTGGCTTGTGTAGTTTGTGCATTATTGTTATCACTCTTCCAACTGAAATTTGGGTGATTTCTCAACCAGGATTGTATGTTTGCGAGTATAGGTATGATTGGGCCTTTGGAAACTGTTTAAGGCATGGGCTTGTTCATGGAGACATTCCTTGAAAGAAGGCACAGTTGGACAGTTATTGGTTTGCATGTTCATTTGTTTCACAGATTTGACACA